>CM045073.1:31232345-31239419 GCA_024542945.1 allo-octoploid hybrid of Carassius auratus x Cyprinus carpio | reverse complement strand
CCATTCCCAAATTCCCCACCAAATCACTAACCCAAACCTGGCTTATATTGGACAAGTAACCAGGATCCCAAGACCAATACCAGTTAATACTCAGGAGTCGCATCCATGTGAATAAGCCAAGACCTATCAATACTCAGGCAGGATTATCAGACTTGATTCAAATTATTATATATAAGAATGTCAAATAGAACTTACAGCACTTGTATCCAGGATTCAGTCCGCATCAACGTACAGTTAGCCGAAGACTGCATTAAACCGAGATCTATCACAGCATTATATTGGGACATACTAATGAAAAATCAAGTAAATTCACTTCATGCAGCCATTTATCAGGACAACCAGAAACCACTAATTATCAGGCACAACTACGATACTTAGATCAGACGAATTGGCATATTTAGAATGTGTAAATGCGATGCGAGCAGCAAAGAAGCCTTTCAAGTTAAGCATGAATTCCAGAGATCAATTAAATGTACAACTCCATAGAGCTCCATGAGCCTATTCCAGGAACTCATAATCAGTCATGCTAACTATCTAGAGTACAGCATGATTTCAGCAGTGAATTATTACCACTTGTATAATTAAATGAGCTATCGCACCATTTATAATCTACGAGATGAGACAAGCATTTAACTCTGGTATTCAGGACAGATTTGCTAAGTTAAGACCAACTGCGATGATGATCTTGCAATATTCATGAACCAAATGATGGTCTAAACGTTTCTTCGAAGATTACTATAACTGATCGAATATTCACATGAGTCATGAAAGCATGTATCATTGCAATTATAGTCAAGCATCTTAACTGATTCATATATTGATGATCATCATGCTAACAGTGCAATATACGATTAAGTATTGCATACTTAACTAGTATCATCAACGTATTCCTATAACTAATCAGGAATTCTATTAATTAGATACAATGATCTATTTATAAGTATTGATGAGATATACGTTAAGAAGCTTAGATCACCTATTCAGTGGCTGAATTTCTCACTATCCCATCGTTGCATCAATGATAGGTGCACATGTCGACTATCCGAAAAATTCAAATCTTACGCACCTAGATCTCCAGGCGTGATCCCCATAGACTAACCAGTGCCAAACCTCTTAGCTCTCGAGATCAGAGATCGCAACCAGGGGTTGCTATGAAGACGCACCAAGAAGGGCTTTTTGCAGACCATCATCAATCAGCAGTACATTATATAAGTAGGAAAGAAAACCCAAAAGCTAGCACCTGGTATTCTCTAGGCAGTCTTCATGAAAGTGCTAACCAGACCTAAACCTGCTAAGATTCAGAGATTGGGCATTGACTCTATTTTTTGGCAAAGTTTATATACTAAGTGAAAAATGTCCAAAAAGCTTACAGCACCTGGTCATTCCCAGGGTCTCCCCATCCATTACTAACCAGGCCCAAACCTGTTAATATTCCAGAGATCGGGCATTGACTCTATTTTGGCAAAATTATTATATACTAAGTGAAAATGTCCGAAAAGCTTACAAGCACCTGGTATTCCCAGGCAGTCTCTCATCAAAGTGCTAACCAGACCTAAACCTGCTAAGATTCAGAGATCGGCATTGACTCTATTTTTTGGCAAAGATTATTATATACTAAGTGAAAAATGTCCAAAGCTTACAGCACCTGGTATTCCCAGGCGTCTCCCCATCCATGTACCTAAACAGGCCCAAACCTGTTAATATTCAGAGATCGGGCATTGACTCTATTTTTTTGGCAAAATATTATATACAAGTGAAAAATGTCCAAAGCTTACAGCACCTGGTATTCCCAAGGCGGTCTCCCATCCAAGTACTAACCAGGCCCAAACCTGCTTAGCTTCCGAGATCAGACGAGATCGGGCATAGCCAGGTTGGTATGGCAATAGCTAAGACAGTAGCAAAGAGAGGGCTATTTAAAGACCAGCCAATCTAATCGCCAGTACATTATATAAGTAGGAAAGAAAACCCAAAAGCTTAAAGCACCTGGTATTCCTAGGCAGTCTCTCATCAAAGTGCTAACCAGACCTAAAACCTGCTAAGATTCAGAGATCGGCATTGACTCTATTTTTGGCAAAATTATTATATACTAAGTGAAAAATTTCCAAAAGCTTACAGCACCTGGTATTCCCAGGCAGTCTCCCATCCATGTACTAACCAGGCCCAAACCTGTTAATATTAAGGATCGGGCATTGACCCTATTTTTGGCAAAATTATTATATACTAAGTGAAAAATGTCCAAAAGCTTACAGCACCTGGTATTCCCAGGCAGGCTCCCATCCATGTACTAACCAGCTCCAAACCTGTTAATATTCAGAGATCGGCATTGACTCTATTTTTTGGCAAAATTATTATATACTAAGTGAAAATGTCCAAAGCTTACAGCACCTGGTATTCCCAGGCAGTCTCGATCCATGTACTAACCAGGCCCAAACCTGTTAATATTCAGAGATCGGCATTGACTCTATTTTTTTTTTTTTTTTTTTTTATGAAAGATTATTATATAATTCGTGAAATTTTCCAAACAGATTAAAGCACCTGGTATTCCCAGGCAGTCTCCCATCCATGTACTAACCAGGCCCCAAACCTGCTAATATTCAGAGATCGGGCATTGACTCTATTTTTGGCAAAATTATTATATACTAAGTGAAAATGTCCAAAAGCTTACAGCACCTGGTATTCTAGGGGTCTCCCATCCAAGTACTCAACCAGGCCCAAACCTGTTAATATTCAGAGATCGGGCATTGACTCTATTTTTTGGCAAAATTATTATATACTAAGTGAAAAATGTCCAAAAGCTTACAGCACCTGGTATTCCCAGGCGTCTCCCATCCAAGTACTCAACCAGGCTCCAAACCTGCTTGCTTCCGAGATCAGACCAGATCGGGCATAGCCAGGTTGGTATGGCGCGTAGCTTAAGACTGCTGCAAAGAGAGGGCTATTTAAAGACCAGCCAATCTAATGTCAGTACATTATATAAGTAGGAAAGAAACCCAAAAGCTTAAAGCACCTGGTATTCCTAGGCAATCTCTCATCAAAGTGTTAACCATACCTAAACCTGCTAAGATTCAGAGATCGGCATTGACTCTTTTTTTTTTGTTTAAATGAAGATTATTACATAATTAGTGAAGATTTTCCAAAGAGATTAAAGCACCTGGTATTCCCAGGCAGTCTCTCATCAAAGTGCTAACCTAGACCTAAACCTGCTAAGATTCAGAGATCGGGCATTGACTCTATTTTTGAGCAAAATTATTATATACTAAGTGAAAAATGTCCAAAAGCTTACAGCACCTGGTATTCCCAGGCAGTCTCCCATCCATGTACTAACCAGGCCCAAACTTGTTAATATTCAGAGATCGGGCATTGACTCTATTTTTGGCAAAATTATTATATACTAAGTGAAAAATGTCCAAAAGCTTACAGCACCTGGTATTCCCAGGCGGTCTCCCATCCAAGTACTAACCAGGCCCAAACCTGCTTAGCTTCCGAGATCAGGACAGATCGGCATAGCCAGGTTGGTCATGGCCGTAAGTGAAGACAGCAGCAAAGAGAGGGCTATTTAAAGACCAGCAAATCTAATCGCCAGTACATTATATAAGTAGGAAAGAAAACCCAAAAGCTTAAAGCACCTGGTATTCCTAGGCAGTCTCTCATCAAAGTGCTAACCATACCTAAACCTGCTAAGATTCAGAGATCGGCATTGACTCTATTTTTTGGCAAATGTATAATATACTAAGTGAAAAATGTCCAAAAGCTTACAGCACCTGGTATTCCCAGGCAGTCTCCCATCCATGTACTAACCAGGCCCAAACCTGTTAATATTCAGAGATCGGGCATTGACTCTATTTTTTGGCAAAATTATTATATACTAAGTGAAAATGTCCAAAAGCTTACAGCACCTGGTATTCCCAGGCGTCTCCCATCCAAGTACTAACCAGGTCCAAACCTGATTAGCTTCCGAGATCAGAGCGAGATCGGGCATAGCCAGGTTGGTATGGCCGTAGCTAAGACTGCTGCAAGAGAGGGCTATTTAAAGACCAGCCAATCTAATCGCCAGTACATTATATAAGTAGGAAAGAAAACCCAAAAGCTTAAAGCACCTGGTATTCCTAGGCAGTCTCTCATCAAAGTGCTAACCATACCTAAACCTGCTAAGATTCAGAGATCGGGCATTGACTCTATTTTTTTGGCAAAATTATTATATACTAAGTGAAAATGTCCAAAACCTTACAGCACCTGGTATTCCCAGGCAGTCTCCTATCCATGTACCAACCAGGCCCAAACTTGTTAATATTCAGAGATCGGGCATTGACTCCATTTTTGGCAAATTATTATATACTAAGTGAAAAATGTCCAAAAGCTTACAGCACCTGGTATTCCCAGGCGTCTCCCCATCCAAGTACTAACCAGGCCCAAACCTGCTTAGCTTCCCGAGATCAGACGAGATCGGGCATAGCCAGGTTGGTATGGCATAGCTTGAAGACAGCAGCAAAGAGAGGGCTATTTAAAGACCAGCCAATCTAATCGCCAGTACATTATATAAGTAGGAAAGAAAACCCAAAAGCTTAAAGCACCTGGTATTCCTAGGCAGTCTCTCATAGAAAGTGCTAACCAGACCTAAACCTGCTAAGATTCAGAGATTGGGCATTGACTCTATTTTTTTGGCAAAATTATTATATACTAAGTGAAAATGTCCAAAAGCTTACAGCACCTGGTATTCCCAGGCGGTCTCCCATCCATGTACTAACCAGGCTCCAAACCTGTTAATATTCAGAGATCGGGCATTGACTCTATTTTTTGGCAAATTATTATATACCTAAGTGAAAAATGTCCGAAAAGCTTACAGCACCTGGTATTCCCAGGCAGTCTCTCATCAAAGTGCTAACCAGACCTAAACCTGCTAAGATTCAGAGATCGGGCATTGACTCTATTTTGGCAAAATTATTATATACTAAGTGAAAAATGTCCAAAAGCTTACAGCACCTGGTATTCCCAGGCGGTCTCCCATCCATGTACTAACCAGGCCCAAACCTGTTAATATTCAGAGATCATGCATTGACTCTATTTTTTGGCAAAAATTATTATATACTAAGTGAAAAATGTCCGAAAAGCTTACAGCACCTGGTATTCCCAGGCAGTCTCCCATCCATGACCTAACCAGGCCCAAACCTGTTAATATTCAGAGATCGGGCATTGACTCTATTTTTTTTATTTTATTTATTTATTTTTTTTTTTATGAAAGATATTATATAATTGTAAATTTTCCAAACAGATTAAAGCACCTGGTATTGCCAGGCAGTCTCCCATCCATGTACTAACCAGGCCCAAACCTGCTAATATTCTAGAGATCGGGCATTGACTCTATTTTTTGGCAAAATTATTATATACTAAGTGAAAATGTCCAAAAGCTTACAGCACCTGGTATTCCCAGGCGGTCTCCCATCCAAGTACTAACCAGGCCCAAACCTGCTTAGCTTCCGAGATCAGACGAGATCGGGCATAGCCAGGTTGGTATGGCCGTGCTTGAAGACTGCTGCAAGAGAGGGCTATTTAAAGACCAGCCAATCTAATCAGCCAGTACATTATATAAGTAGGAAGAAACCCAAAAGCTTAAAGCACCTGGTATTCTAGGCAGTCTCTCATCAAAGTGCTAACCAGACCTAAACCTGCTAAGATTCAGAGATCGGGCATTGACTCTATTTTTGGCAAAATTATTATATACTAAGTGAAAAATTTCCAAAAGCTTACAGCACCTGGCTATTCCCAGGCAGTCTCCCATCCATGTACTAACCAGGCCCAAACCTGTTAATATTAAGGATCGGCATTGACCCTATTTTTTTGGCAAAATTATTATATACTAAGTGAAAAATGTCCAAAAGCTTACAGCACCTGGTATTCCCAGGCAGGCTCCCATCCATGTACTAACCAGGCCCAAACCTGTTAATATTCAGAGATCGGCATTGACTCTATTTTTTGGCAAAATTATTATATACTAAGTGAAAAAATGTCCAAAAAGCTTACAGCACCTGGTATTCCCAGGCAGTCTCGCATCCATGTACTAACCAGGCCCAAACCTGTTAATATTCAGAGATCGGGCATTGACTCTATTTTTTTTTTTTTTTTTTATGAAAGATTATTATATAATTCGTGAAATTTTCCAAACAGATTAAAGCACCTGGTATTCCAGGCAGTCTCCCATCCATGTACTAACCAGGCCCAAACCTGCTAATATTCAGAGATCGGGCATTGACTCTATTTTTGGCAAAATTATTATATACTAAGTGAAAAATGTCCAAAAAGCTTACAGCACCTGGTATTCCCAGGCTGTCTCCCCATCCAAGTACTAACCAGGCCCAAACCTGTTAATATTCAGAGATCGGGCATTAACTCTATTTTTGGCAAAATTATTATATACTAAGTGAAAAATGTCCAAAGCTTACAGCACCTGGTATTCCCAGGCGGTCTCCCATCCAAGTACTAACCAGGCCCAAACCTGCTTTCAGCTTCCGAGATCAGACCAGATCGGGCATAGCCAGGTTGGTATGGCCGAGCTTAAGACTGCTGCAAAGAGAGGGCTATTTAAAGACCAGCCAATCTTAATCGCCAGTACATTATATAAGTAGGAAAGAAAACCCAAAAGCTTAAAGCACCTGGTATTCCTAGGCAATCTCTCATCAAAGTGTTAACCATACCTAAACCTGCTAAGATTCAGAGATCGGGCATTGACTCTTTTTTTTTTAAATGAAGATTATTACATAATTAGTGAAATTTTCCAAAGAGATTAAAGCACCTGGTATTCCCAGGCAGTCTCTCATCAAAGTGCTAACCAGACCTAAACACCTGCTAAGATTCAGAGATCGGGCATTGACTCTATTTTTGGCAAAATTATTATATACTAAGTGAAAAATGTCCAAAAGCTACAGCACCTGGTATTCCCAGGCAGTCTCCCATCCATGTACCTAACCAGGCCCAAACTTGTTAATATTCAGAGATCGGGCATTGACTCTATTTTTTGGCAAAATTATTATATACTAAGTGAAAAATGTCCAAAAAAGCTTACAGCACCTGGTATTCCCA
>CM045073.1:31129845-31227345 GCA_024542945.1 allo-octoploid hybrid of Carassius auratus x Cyprinus carpio | reverse complement strand
CCAGGCCCAAACCTGTTAATATTCAGAGATCGGGCATTGACTCTATTTTTTGGCAAAATTATTATATACTCAAGTGAAAATGTCCTGAAAAGCTTACAGCACCTGGTATTCCCAGGCAGTCTCTCATCAAAGTGCTAACCAGACCTAAACCTGCTAAGATTCAGAGATCGGGCATTGACTCTATTTTTTGGCAAAATTATTATATACTAAGTGAAAAATGTCCAAAAGCTTTACAGCACCTGGTATTCCCAGGCGGTCTCCCATCCATGTACTAACCAGGCCCAAACCTTGTTAATATTCAGAGATCGGGCATTGACTCATATTTTTGGCAAAATTATTATATACTAAGTGAAAAATGTCCGAAAAGCTTACAGCACCTGGTATTCCCAGGGTCTCCCATCCAAGTACTAACCAGGCCCAAACCTGCTTAGCTTCCGAGATCAGCGAGATCGGGCATAGCCAGGTTGGTATGGCCAGTGTAAGACAGCAGCAAAGAGAGGGCTATTTAAAGACCAGCCAATCTAATCGCCAGTACATTATATAAGTAGGAAAGAAACCCAAAAGCTTAAAGCACCTGGTATTCCTAGGCAGTCTCTCATCAAAGTGCTAACCAGACCTAAACCTGCTAAGATTCAGATATCGGCATTGACTCTATCTTTTGGCAAAATTATTATATACTAAGTGAAAAATGTCCAAAAGCTTACAGCACCTGGTATTCCCAGGCAGTCTCCCATCCATGTACTAACCAGGCCCAAACCTGTTAATATTCAGAGATCGGGCATTGACCCTATTTTTGGCAAAATTATTATATACTAAGTGAAAAATGTCCAAAAAGCTTACAGCACCTGGTATTCCCAGGCAGGCTCCCATCCATGTGACTAACCAGGCCCAAACCTGTTAATATTCAGAGATCGGGCATTGACTCTATTTTTTTTTTTTTTTTTTTTTAATGAAAGATTATTATATAATTGTGAAATTTTCCAAACAGATTAAAGCACCTGGTATTCCCAGGCAGTCTCCCCATCCATGACAACCAGGCCCAAACCTGCTAATATTCAGAGATCGGGCATTGACTCTATTTTTTGGCAAAATTATTATATACTAAGTGAAAATGTCCAAAAGCTTACAGCACCTGGTATTCCCAGGCGGTCTCCCATCCAAGTACTAACCAGGCCCAAACCTGCTTAGCTTCCGAGATCAGATGAGATCGGGTATAGCCAGGTTGGTATGGCCGTAGTTAGACAGCAGCAAAGAGAGGGCTATTTAAAGACCAGCCAATCTAATCGCCAGTACATTATATAAGTAGGAAAGAAAACCCAAAAGCTTAAAGCACCTGGTATTCCTAGGCAGTCTCTCATCAAAGTGCTAACCATACCTAAACCTGCTAAGATTCAGAGATCGAACATTGACTTTTTTTTTTTTTTTTATGAAAGATTATTATATAATTCTGAAATTTTCCAAAGAGATTAAAGCACCTGGTATTCCCAGGCAGTCTCTCATCAAAGTGCTAACCAGACCTAAACCTGCTAAGATTCAAGAGATCGGCATTGACTCTATTTGTTGGCAAAATTATTATATACTAAGTGAAAAATGTCCAAAAGCTTACAGCACCTGGTATTCCCAGGCGGTCTCCCATCCATGTACTAACCAGGCCCAAACCTGTTAATATTCAGAGATCGGGCATTGACTCTATTTTTGGCAAAATTATTATATACTAATTGAAAAATGTCCGAAAAGCTTACAGCACCTGGTATTCCCAGGCGGTCTCCCCATCCAAGTACTAACCAGCCCAAACCTGCTTAGCTTCGAGATCAGATGAGATCGGGCATAGCCAGGTTGGTATGGCCGTAGTTTAAGACAGCAGCAAAGAGAGGGCTATTTAAAGACCAGCCAATCTAATCGCCAGTACATTATATAAGTAGGAAAGAAAACCCAAAAGCTTAAAAGCACCTGGTATTCCTAGGCAGTCTCTCATGAGAAGTGCTAACCAGACCTAAACCTGCTAAGATTCAGAGATGGCATTGACTCTATTTTTTGGCAAATATTATATACTAAGTGAAAAATGTCCAAAAGCTTACAGCACCTGGTATTCCCAGGCAGTCTCTCATCAAAGTTCTAACCAGACCTAAACCTGCTAAGATTCAGAGATCGGCATTGACTCTATTTTTGGCAAAATTATTATATACTAAGTGAAAATGTCCAAAAGCTTACAGCACCTGGTATTCCCAGCTGTCTCCCATCCATGTACTAACCAGGCCCAAACCTGTTAATATTCAGAGATCGGCATTGACTCTATTTTTGGCAAAATTATTATATACTAAGTGAAAAATGTCCTAGAAAAGCTTACAGCACCTGGTATTCCCAGGGGTCTCCCATCCAAGTACTAACCAGGCCCAAACCTGCTTAGCTTCCGAGATCAGGACGAGATCGGGCATAGCCAGGTTGGTATGGCCGTAGTGTAAGACAGCAGCAAAGAGGGGCTATTTAAAGACCAGCCAATCTAATCTGCCAGTACATTATATAAGTAGGAAAGAAAACCCAAAGCTTAAAAGCACCTGGTATTCCTAGGCAGTCTCTCATCAAAGTGCTAACCATACCTAAACCTGCTAAGATTCAGAGATCGAACATTGACTTTTTTATTTTTATTTTTTTTTTATGAAAGATTATTATATAATTCGTGAAATTTTCCAAAGAGATTAAAGCACCTGGTATTCCCAGGCAGTCTCTCATCAAAGTGCTAACCAGACCTAAACCTGCTAAGATTCAGAGATCGGGCATTGACTCTATTTGTTGGCAAAATTATTATATACTAAGTGAAAAATGTCCAAAAGCTTACAGCACCTGGTATTCCCAGGCGGTCTCCCATCCATGTACTAACCAGGCCCAAACCTGTTAATATTCAGAGATCGGGCATTGACTCTATTTTTGGCAAAATTATTATATCTAATTGAAAAATGTCCTAAAAGCTTACAGCACCTGGTATTCCCAGGCGGTCTCCCATCCAAGTACTAACCAGGCCCAAACCTGCTTAGCTTCGAGATCAGCGAGATCGGGCATAGCCAGGTTGGTATGAGTAAGCAAGAAGCAGCAAAGAGAGGGCTATTTAAAGACCAGCCAATCTAATCGCCAGTACATTATATAAGTAGGAAAGAAACCCAAAAGCTTAAAGCACCTGGTATTCCTAGGCAGTCTCTCATGAAAGTGCTAACCAGACCTAAACCTGCTAAGATTCAGAGATCGGCATTGACTCTATTTTTTTGGCAAAATTATTATATACTAAGTGAAAAATGTCCAAAAGCTTACAGCACCTGGTATTCCCAGGCAGTCTCTCTATCAAAGTTCTAACCAGACCTAAACCTGCTAAGATTCAGAGATCGGGCATTGACTCTATTTTTGGCAAAATTATTATATACTAAGTGAAAAATGTCCAAAAGCTTACAGCACCTGGTATTCCCAGGCGTCTCCCATCCATGTACTAACCAGGCCCAAACCTGTTAATATTCAGAGATCGGGCATTGACTCTATTTTTTGGCAAAATTATTATATACTAAGTGAAAAATGTCCAAAAGCTTACAGCACCTGGTATTCCCAGGCGGTCTCCCATCCAAGTACTAACCAGGCCCAAACCTGCTTAGCTTCCGAGATCAGGACGAGATCAGGCATAGCCAGGTTGGTATGGCCGTAGCAAGACAGCAGCAAAGAGAGGGCTATTTAAAGACCAGCCAATCTAATCGCCAGTACATTATATAAGTAGGAAGAAAACCCAAAAGCTTAAAGCACCTGGTATTCCTAAGGCAGTCTCTCATCAAAGTGCTAACCAGACCTAAACCTGCTAAGATTCAGAGATCGGGCATTGACTCTATTTTTTGGCAAAATTATTATATACTCAAGTGAAAAATGTCCAAAAGCTTACAGCACCTGGTATTCCCAGGCAGTCTCCCATCCATAATCAACCAGGCCCAAACCTGTTAATATTCAGAGATCGGGCATTGACTCTATTTTTTGGCAAATGTATTATATACTAAGTGAAAATGTCCAAAAGCTTACAGCACCTGGTATTCCCAGGCAGGCTCCCATCCATGTACTAACCAGGCCCAAACCTGTTAATATTCAGAGATCGGCATTGACTCTATTTTTTGGCAAAATTATTATATACTAAGTGAAAAATGTCCAAAAGCTTACAGCACCTGGTATTCCCAGGCAGTCTCCCATCCATGTACTAACCAGGCCCAAACCTGTTAATATTCAGAGATCGGGCATTGACTCTATTTTTTTTTTTTTTTTTATGAAAGATTATTATATAATTCATGAAATTTTCCAAACAGATTAAAGCACCTGGTATTCCCAGGAAGTCTCCCATCCATGTACTAACCAGGCCCAAACCTGCTAATATTCAGAGATCGGCATTGACTCTATTTTTGGCAAAATTATTATATACTAAGTGAAAAATGTCCAAAAAAGCTTACAGCACCTTGTATTCCCAGGCTGTCTCCCATCCAAGTACTAACCAGGCCCAAACCTGCTTAGCTTCTGAGATCAGGCAGATCGGGCATAGCCAGGTTGGTATTGCCGTGGCAGTTAAGACTGCTGCAAAGAGAGGGCTATTTAAAGACCAGCCAATCTAATCGCCAGTACATTATATAAGTAGGAAAGAAAACCCAAAAGCTTAAAGCACCTGGTATTCCTAGGCAGTCTCTCATCAAAGTGCTAACCAGACCTAAACCTGCTAAGATTCAGAGATCGAGGCATTGACTCAATTTTTTTTTTTTTTAATGAAAGATTATTATATAATGTGCAAATTTTCCAAAGAGATTAAAGCACCTGGTATTCCCAGGCAGTCTCTCATCAAAGTGCTAACCAGACCTAAACCTGCTAAGATTCAGAGATCGGGCATTGACTCTATTTTTTGGCTAAATTATTATATACTAGGTGAAAATGTCCAAAAGCTTAAGCACCTGTATTCCCAGGCAGTCTCCATCATGTCTAACCAGGCCCAAACCTGTTAATATTCAGAGATCGGGCATTGACTCTTTCACTTAGTATATAATGAATTTTGCCAAAAATAGAGTCAATGCCCGATCTCTGAATATTAACAAGTTTGGGACCTGGTTAGTACATGGATGGGAGACTGCCTGGGAATACCAGGTGCTTTAAGCTTTGGTTTCTTTCCTACTTATATAATGTATCAGGGACAAGGGTCATTTTTCTGATTCATTACGGAAAACCGAAGTCTCATATAATATGCAGTGGAAGATCTTACCCCAAACGTATGTCTGTATAATTAAGGCAGTTGGCAACCCTAGTACAGGTGCACACTGAATCTACCCAACTTCACACATATTCTTCATCTTGCACTCAATATTGTTTACGTAATAGTTTATTTAATCTAATAAACTAATTCAGTAATTCTAAATGTAAAATTAATCCACAGACGGTTTGAAGGCTGCTTCCTCAAGGAGGTCGCATTTTGTAGGCCACATCGCAGTGGCGCTCCAGACAATTTTGATTGGGGGGCAATGGGGGTCCTGGTCATTTCAAGGGGTCTCATGAAAACCAACAAAAAATACAGTGCACCGACTAATAACTGCATATTACTGCTACTAAACAACAAAAACAACACAGCACATCAACTACTTTGTTTATAATTAATTAATCAATTGCAGTTTGCAAACAATATGCTCAAACTTTAAAGGGTTGGACCTAATCAATAAGTCCACCTTAAATATTGATACAAAACATAAAAAACTGATACACTGGAATATAGTGATTCATATTATTATTACTGTTGTAGTTGTTGTTGCCTAAAATCGAACACCTTTGCAATGTAAACAAATGACAGGCTACATTTGTTATTCATATCCTTCAGACTGCACTTTGATGTCAGGTATATTATGCATTTTTTATTGCCATTGATATTTTTACATTTATTTCCAGAGAGATATTATTGAGTTTACAGGCTAATGTGGTCTTGCTGTTGTAAACACTGTTGCTATTGTAGAAAAAATAATAATATTTAGGTCACATTTAAAATATAATTATATTTTAATTCATTTCTGAATAGTTTTTATTTTTATAATGATAATTCAGAGAATGAGAAAATCTGAATAAGCCTTACCAGTGTTGTGATAATTATTTTAAGGCACTCTATTTGTTAAAAATGAATAAGTAACGTTAGTGTAATATAATAATAGTGTAGTCAAATAACATAAAAAAGACCAGACCCCTCGATGTCTGTAAACTTTTCTCCCTCAAACAGCACACTAAGCTTACTAACGTTACACAGCAACATATCTGCATGTTCTCACATCACATCGTTCTTGTAAAATAATAATAAGTAAATAAACATCAAAATCACTTCGCTGAGAATGAAACACCACTTACCAGCTGCGCTGTGTTGAAAATATCCTTTAGCAATTAAAAAATGCATTTTAAAATTGCATTTAAAAGGTCATTTTATTTACGGCTAAATTATTATTAATAAATTGTACTAATATTATGATTAGGTGGGCAGGCATTCACAAAAGGGTATGTTATTACAAAAAAATCCAGGAGATTTTGCTTTGACAAAAGGGCACTTAAGGGGCAAAGGAGCAGGTGCTCAAGTGAACCGGTTCTTTGGACAGTTCGATCAAATAAAACTAGTTGGAAAAAAACGGTTCACCGGTTGTTTTGCATCGATGTAATGTCATTCGACGACTGCCCTTGTTTCAAGCCTTCGATTTACCAGCTCATAACACTAGCACAGAATCTGTTCAGAATCAATCATCAAAATAATCAGTTCAGGCGAGCTGTGAGTCAGTCTGCTTCACGCTGAATCACACATGCAGTATCACCAGCTCCCTCGGTTCTCGAATCGGACGCTGCCTGACAGAAACGATTCTCGCTCAATGTAAGAATAAATGTAGAATAATTATTATTTATTATTATTCATGTAGTTTGAAGATATTTTATTATATTTATCCCGGATATATATATATATATATATATATATGTATATAATCAGGAAGAGGGTGGGGGTCAAATGGGGTCAAGGCTTTTTGGCAGGGTCTTGAGACCCCCAGGACCCCTGCCGTGCACATCACGTCATAGAAGTTGCCTCGCTTTGAATCATTAACGCTTACATTCAATAGTAAAGAAATTACAACAATTTACACCTCACAATGAATAATGGTCTATTTTAGAATTAAGACACCCTTGATGTATGTGGCGATAAATGCGACAGTGTTCGAAATGGTGCTTGGTAGCAGATAATAACTGATTCAATCATTGTGTCAAACTGCCTCACTAGTTATGACAAACAATGACATATTAAGAATCTTGTTAAACTTCAGTTAATTAATGTGTTCAATTAGCATCACTCACTTGTCTTTACTCCTCCTGATCGGCCATGTTGAAGAGACTGTAGCGGCTGCGAGTGACTCACGCTCATGTGTCTGTTCCCCCTGGTTGTTAGGCAAAATGTGATTGGTTGGAGAGAGCGTGCTTCGATTGGTCAGCTAACACAGGCATTATCTGATTGGTTTAAGTTGACGGTGGGTGGAGTCGACCTATTTGTTTATTTTTCTCCACTGGTGACGCTAGAATTGTGTAAAAATCCACAATTGGTGAGGTTATCGACAAATGCTTAGAAAGAAATTCACAAATGTACAGAAATCGATTCACAAATGAATGCAGGCAGAATTGTGGTTGTGACATCAAAACATTTGTGAATACATTTTTACTAGCAAATCTATTTTTTATATATTTGTGAATTTAACATATATTTGTGGTTCTCATTCTATTCATTTGTGGATAATGATAATTTTTGTGAATAGCTTTACATTTATTTCTGGATCATACTCTATTTATTTGGAATATTGCTACAATCCTACCCCATATTACTACTACTACTAATAAAAGTAGAAGTATCTGAAGTAATACACAATGAGTATTGGAGTATAGCATGTTTATTTAAGTCCTGTATTTAATTATTTTTCTGTATTTGACATTAAGGTATGTTTAAATGTTTGACCTCAGTTTGAACTGGTCAAGTCAGGTGTTGATGTCTGTCTGTCATGCTAATTAATCTGTCTGGTCTTTTCTGAGTTGTAATGCTGATGGGGTATATAAGCGTGAGAAAGCAGTTTTCACACCTGCAAATCAGAAGAGTCATTATGGCATCTGAGGCTAAGAAAGTGAAATTAGAGGACACAAAGTGTTACTGGTACATCCACAACGCTTCCGTTGTGAAAATAGCAACATTAAAGAAAAGCAAGTATTTCAATGCCGTGATTCAAATTAGTCGGGATGATTTCTGTGACGTTGTTGTGTTTAGTCTGGATAAGCATAACTTTTTGGACAGAAAACTACAGGACCGTATCACAGTGTCCAGTTTGTGTGTCCCTGGGTGTCCACTAGAGGTCTCACTTCCCCATATCTTGTCCCCACTTCAATACTGCATTTCACACTAGCTTTGAGCTGGACTAATCACTGTTCATTGCACAGCTGTTCCCACTCACATTATTTGCATCTGTCTATATATACCCGGTTTGTTTCTGTAATTGTCATGGAGTCCTTGTTTAATGTCACCCTGTATTTCGTGTTTCCTTGCCATTGTTTATGTGTCTTGCTTTTTGGACTGCTTACCTGGTTTTGACCTTTGTCTGGCTGATTTACGATTCTGGATAACCCAATAAACACTGCTACTGGATCTCCCTGTTTGTGTGTGTGTGTTTGTGACAGAAGAACTCCACCATGCCCAGATCCAGTAGTGTGGGATTTCAAACCATTCCCAGCCACCATGGAGAAGCGGAGGTGGAGACTCTTGAACTTAACCACCCTTCATCAAAGTGGGAGTGAGGTGGGTGATCTGGCTCAAGTGTTTTGGACCATGGCAGTATGGCGATATAAAGATTAGGCACTAAAGGACTTGTTTACGACTGCCTGGATGACCCTTTGCCTCAGTGGGAGTAGAAGGGGCTGGATTTCCTGGACTTTTGGACTTTGGGGTTTCACCAGTTACCTACACCATCGTGGTCAATGGGATACACCAGCCACACCTGGGTCTTCAGACAAGATGGCAGAATCTACGCCTGTGTCTCCAAACAAGATGGCCGCCAGCCCAGCGTCACTACACAAGATGGGTTCCAGCCCAGCCACTGTACAAGTCACCACTGACCGTCCAGAGTCAGGTCAAGTCACCATTGACACCCATGAGTCAAGTAAAACCACAGTTAAACCACATGAGTCAGGTAAAACCACAGTTAAACCTCATGAGTCAAGTCACCGTTGATCTCCGTGAACAAGGTCAAGTCACCGTTAATCTCTGTGAACAGGGTCAAGTCATGGTTGGTCTTTATGAGCCCAGTCAAATCACTACCGTTCTTCCAGAACTTCACGTCTCAGTAGATCTTCGTCATACCACAACAGATCATCGAGAGCCTGGTTACGTCTCAGCTGAACTTCCAGAGCCTCATCACATCCTGTCTGTTGCACCCAGCAATGCTCTCTCAGCCTGTTTTATTGCTGTCAAGGAGACTGTTACTGCTACAGAACCTTCGAGGCCATCTACCCTCTTGTCATGATTGTGGAGGCAGTTTATGAACTCATTGCCTGTCCTGTTATGGCCATGGAGGCCATCTATGAACTTACCGCCTGCCCTGTCATGGCCATGGAGGCCATCTACCATCTCATCATGGCCACAGAGGCTGTTTCAGTCCTACCTGTCCAGACTTGCTCTCCTGTGCCATCTACCCCACTGTGTTGGTTCTCTGCTCCACCATTGGGGTTTCTGTCCCGTCCTGCTCGACTGTGGTGGTCCTCTGCTCCACCCTGGTTGGCTTTGTCTCGTCTGCATGGCTGTGGTGGTCCTCTGCTCTGACCTGGTGGGCTTCTGTCTCGCTGCACGGCTGTGGTAGTCCTCTGCTCCACACTGGTTGGCTTCTGTCTCGCTCTGCACGGCTTTGGTGATCCTCTGCTCTGCCCTGGTGGGCTTCTGTCTCGTTGGCTCGGCTGTGTTGGTCCTCTGCTCTGCCCTGGTGGGCTCCTGTCCCCAAGTTAAGCCCACGCAGGCCTCTGTTCCCCACGTTAGGCCCAGGAAGTGCTCCAGTTCCACCTGCTCCATCCTGGCTTCCTGCTCTGCTGGGTCTGCCCTGGTCCCTGGCCAATCCACTTCCACACGGACCTGGCCCCAGCCCCTCACCATGATCCTTCACTATTCCACCTCCCTCCTGGTTTCTTTTATTGTTTTGTGGTTTTAACTTCTTGTCTGGAGAGGGGTGGGGTTGCAATCCGTCCCCTCATTTTATAAACCGTACTCATGAATTAATAAACTGTTCACTCGGTTTAACAAATCGTACTCCACGGATTAACAAACTGTGCCACAATTCCCAACCGGTGCTCAGATTGTGTAAACCGTCATCTCGGTTTTGAATCGCATCCGAATTCATAATCCTTAGCTTATCGCTAATCGTCCCTCGGATTTGAAAACTGACAAACATTTTACACATTAACAGTGAAACATGCATCTAACTCCAGCAGGTGGGGTGAGGTGGGTGGAGCTTAGTATAATAAAATCACCAAAAAAAGTCTTCATGTTAAGAAAGAATTGTACACAAGCATTTCCAAAACTGTCAAAGGTTATTTTAAAATAAAGCAATTCACAAATTATTTTATGACAAACATTTTTATTGTCTTGTACTCATTTATTTAGCCTAGAAATTAAATTAAAATTATAAAATAACTTTATTTTTATCATTATTATATATTATTAAACAGGTTATGCATAAGAATCTTTTATCCAAAACAACTTACAAAAGAGGAAAAAATTACTCCAGAGTCAGTCACAATGCCAGGTTTATTGCACAATAATAACCAATTGAACAAGATTTTAATGCGCATCTTTCTTATTAAATCTTTGTATTTCACCTCGATACTACACTTGATAGAGAATCACTTAAGACACTTTGCTGTAAACCTATTCCACATAATAATATTCAATAAAACTATATGTTAACAGTAGGAGCCTGAGTTTACAAATCCGAGGGAACGGATTGCAAAGCGCGCAAGGATTATGAATTGCGGTCGGATTCAAAAACCAGGTAGGTTTACACAATCTGAGCGCAATGGATTGGGAATTTGGGCAGCGGTTTGTTAATCCGTGGATACGATTTGTTAAACCGAGTGAACAGTTTATAAACTGAGGGGACGGATTGCAAAACCGTCGCCACGGATTGATTTTTTTCTCCTACAGGTGACATCCGGCTCCGTACTATGGACATCACCGCAGCTAATGGTGCATTTACATTATAGCCGATATGAGACCTTACTCTGTAGTGGAAAACGCAGGTTTAAGAACATGCTTAATAATTGAGCCCGTTACAATATTCCTTCACGAGTCCATTTCAGCCAGACCGTAATCCGTAATTAAAACATAAGCCCAAATAGAGAAACAATTGAGTAAAACACACTCAGTATAAAGAGTTATAGAGTTCCATATAAAAGAGTTACATCTTTGTATTTGTTCATAACTACTACAACAATATTACATTTAATTTTTTTTATTTTTATAGGAGCTATTTTTTTTTTACAGTATGCTGCTAAGAAAACACCATAGAAGATGGGTAAAGAATAGATCCATCATTGTTCAATGTAAAAAAAAAAAACATACTTTGTTAGTTTTAATAAATAAAACATTTTAAAAAAAATCATGGGGTAGTGTCACAGTGTCCGGTTTTTGTGTCACTGGGTGTCCACTAGAGGTCTCACTTCCCCATATTGTCACCCCAGTTCCTTACTGCATTTCACACTAGCATTGATCTGAGGTGAATCACTGTTCATTGCACTGTTCCCACTCACATTGTTTGCACCTGTCTATATATATATATATATATATATATATATATATATATATATATATATATATATATATATATATATATATATATGTATATGTATATCTATATATATTGTTTCTGTTTTAAACAGAATCGTTATTGTTATATGGGATTGTGTGTGTGTGTGGTTATGTATTTATTGTTATATGGGATTGTGTGTGTGTGTGGTTATGTGTGTGCTGTGTGTTGGCTGCATGCAAGTTCTCTCTATCTGACATCCACTCCCATTACATTCCTGAGCAGTATATAAATGGGATCGGTTATTTCATATATGTGACATTCAGTTATTTCACATTTATATATAAAACATTCTATAATTTATATAATCTAAAACAATTAAAGGTTGAAAAAACATTTAAGTTATTTCACATTTATATATATAAAACATTCTATAATGTATATAATCTGAAACAATTAAAGGTTGAAAAAACATTTTAGTTATTTCACATTCATATGTAAAACATCCTATACTTTATATATAATTTATATAATATAAATTATATAATAATTATCACACTAAAGTTGAAAACATGCCGTTCTTTATATTCTATCCTTTATATAATTTATATAATATACATAATCTAAAGCAATTTAACTAAGGTTGAAAAAAATTCTGTCCTTTAAAAGAATATAAAATAAAACGCTTACTAAAATCAATTGTTTTAGCTGAATAAAATTGGCTTACCTTATTTTAGAGAGAACCTACAGCTTGTGAAAGCGTGCTCACAGCTCCATCTGTTGGACTCTCTCTGAATCAGCGATCACAATGAGACAGGGTCAGTGTTTTGTTAGGGTTAAAATGATTTTCAAATTATAATCCCTAAATTTTAAAAGTTGTAATAATGTTTTCAAATTATTAAAAGTGGTAAAACAAAAATACTCCTTTCCTGAATGAGCTTACCCCTGTCTCAAAAGCGCTTCTCTCTGTCTGACATCCCCTCCTTTTCATACCTCACTACAGCGGAACTGTGAAGTCTATCTCACTGTGACGAGTGGTGCGGGCCGAGGGCGGGGAGGAGCGAGGCCGGTGGAGTGTTTGGAGATGAGCTACACCTGTTCGACCCACCCGCCTCTGAGGCCCACGGAGGAGATGGAAGGATAACGACAACAGTGAAGGGCAGAAAGGACCAGGCCTGGGCTTTATTTTATGTTTGGTTTTATTGTGCGTCAGTCGCACAATAGTGTTTTTGTGTTTATTTGTGTAATTAAAATGTCTTTTGATTGTCCCGGTTCCGCCTCCTTCTTCCGATTAATATAAAGGTTTATTATTACAGTGGTGCCGAAGCCCAGGAGAAGGAGGGGACGCTGCTGAAGATACCTCCGCTGTGGTGAGTCTGCGGTGCCATCGAGCAGGCGAGGAGTGTGCCGCCATGGCGCCTTCGAGGCGGTGGACTGGAGCGAGTTGCGGGACGGCGAAGCTCGCTGCTGGCCGCCAGGATGTGAGGAGGCGCTGCAGTCCGTGAGGGGCCGGAGGAGTCGGCGCCGTCGCCAGGGGGCGGAGCCTGCTGCCATCTGCCTGAACCGGAGGAGCAGTGAGCGGGTGACTCCTGCCGGCTGCCCAAAACCGGAGGAGCCGTCGCCCACCTGGCGGCGGAGGAGTGTCGTGCCATCCGCCGAGGGCTGTCCAGTGCCACCGCCAGGCACCGCAGAGGAGATCACCCAGCTGGTGGAGGGCCGAGCAGCATGCGTCTGGGAATTTTGTATTTATTTTTCCTCTCTCCCCTTCTCGTCTCTGTCGCTCCTCCTTCCATCTCCTTTTCTCTCACTGTCTGTCCCACCCCCAGGTTCCCGAGGTCCCCGAGAACGGTCCCCGAGGGAGGGGATGGGTAGGCTGTCTCGGAGTACCCCGCCTGCAGAGGGGTATGTGACAAGTGGGGCGGGGCCGAGGGCTGGGAGGAGCGAGGCGGTGGAGGAGGAGATGGAAGGATATAAACTGGAGTGAAGACAGTGAACGCAGAGAGGACCAGGCCTGGGCTTTATTTTATGTTTGGTTTTATTTGTGTGCGCAGTGCGTGAGGGGCTGCGCTGTTTTATGTTTATTTGTGTAATTAAAATGTCTTTTGATTGTCCGCCGTTCCACGTCCTTCTTCCGATGAATATAAAGGTTTTATTATTACACATTCATAAACTATGATATGCTGTTTTATTTTATCTGCTGATAGAGATATTTTAACTATTATATTCATAAACTATGCTATGGTGTTTTTAATTTTATCTATTGCCCAATCATCGTCAGACTGTTTTATGAAAAACACTTTTATTTTGAAAAGACAACGACATCCTGTTGAGCGTGCTTAGCTTCAGCTTGCCGTGCTACAAATCAGTTTGCTATGTATAGGATTTCAGAAAAACAATTCTGGGTCCATTAAATCGCGTTTTCCCACCGCGTTATCCGTTTGCCATCTATGAACACGACATTGTAGGCTGTAAGCACTCCGGTTAGGAATGCACAGTTATATCTTGGCACCATTTTCCGGTTGCTTACTGCTTTTAGTGAAATGGATTTCTCCGAGGGTTAGGGTTAGGTGCCCATATGCTGGATTTTGATGTTATATCATCATGATTTGTTTGTCACAGTCTGTCTCTGTGTGTGTGTGTGTGTGTGTATGTGTGCTCCATTAAACTAGCAAATAAAACCTTCTCCATGTGTTTTAAATCATAACAGGGTTTTTTATTTTTTATCTTAGGTTCAAATATTGAGCAGCAAGCCTTTGATGGTATTAATACATGTAAGTACGTATTGATAATATATATATTACCTATAATATTTTTATTTATATATATATATATTGCTTAAAATAAATCAAAGTACATGACAAGACAAAACCACAAGAGGTTTTACTTTTGTTGTTTTAAGAAATGTTTTCATTTAATAATCTATCCCTAGATTGTTTGTGTACTGTAAAATAACAAATATACATTTTGCTTAAAGTCAGTAAAATAATTACACCTACAATTTTAAACATGTTTAAACACATTAAAAGCAAGCAAGGCAGCTGTCTAGAACAGAATGTTTTTCAACCTTAGTTAAATCGCTTTAGATTATGTATATTATATAAATTATATATAAAAAGATAGGATGTTTTACATATAAATGTGAAATAACTAATGTTTTTCAACCTTTAATTGTTTTAGATTATATGAATTATAGAATGTTTTATAAATAAATGTGAAATAACTAAATGTCACATATATGAAATAAAGCATCCCATTTATATACTGCTCAGGAATGTAATGGGAATGGATGTCAGACAAGCTGTAGGTTCTCTCTAATACAATACAATACAATACAATTTTATTTGTTTAGCACATTTAAAACAACAGAGGTTAGCCAAAGTGCTGGACACTGACATAATTGCAACAAATAAAAAAACACATAACATGAGCACAATACACAGTTTAAACAAGTGACAAACTAAAATAATAAAATGCAGAAATGAACTCTCAGGCTGGTTTAAATGCCAATGAATAAAAGTGAGTTTTAAGTGCGTGATTTAAAACTGTCAAGGCTGGGAGCGCTCTGAAACGATAGGCAGATCATTCCACAGCCTAGTGGCCACGACTGAAAAGCTCGATCTCCCTATTTTTAAGTCTTGTTCTAGGAACAGATAAGAGTAGTTGGTCAGCAGACCTCAATGACCTTAGAGGAGCATGCATCTTCAGTAGATCATCTATGTAAGCTGGGGCTTGACCATGAAGAGATTTAAAAACAAACAATAAAATCTTAAACTGTATTCTAAAATAAACAGGTAGCCAATGAAGAGAGGCAAGAACAGGCATAATGTGCTCGTTTCACGGGTTACTGTAAGGAGTCGTGCAGCATTCTGAACTATTTGCAATCTAGAGAGAGGCCTGGTTAACTCCTATATATAAAGCATTACAATAATCCAGGCGAGTGGTGATAAAAGCATGTATAACCCTCTCCAAATCTTTGAAAGATAAAAATGGCTTCAATTTGGTAAGTAGCCTAAGTTGAAAGAAACTAGCTTTTACAACAGAGTTTATCTGTTTCTCTAGGTGAAGATCACTATCCATCTTTACCCCAAGGTTGTTACCATAGACTTTACATGAGGACGTCCAGGGTCCCAGGTCCAATTTGGAGGTGTTAGTAAAACTGCTAGGTCTGCAAATCATAATTTCAGTTTTACTTTATTCAAATGTAAAATGTTTAAAGCCATCCATGCTTTAATATCATAAAACACTCTAACAGCCTTTTATCGAATCCTCACCCTTTTGTTTTATAGGCAGGTAGATGTTATAGATGGTAGATGTTCCATCTGCATACAGATGGAAACTAATGTTATGCTTTTTAAGATGGAACCTAAAGGAAGCAAGTAAAGGGAGAAGAGAATCGCCCCAAAATGGACCCCTACGGTACTCCACATGTCACTGGTGCTGCTGGTGAACCCCAGTCCCCATACCCAACTTTAAACACTCTGCTGAGAGATATGATCTAAACCATTTTAATACAGTGCCTTTAATCCCCAGTTGTGCTCGAGATGCGAGATAAGAATACTGTGGTCAACGATCAAAGGCTGCTGTAAGATCTAAAAGCATCAAGATTGTAGAATCTCCAGAATCTGTTAAAATCAAAAGATCGTTAAAAACTTTTATGAGTGCAGTGTCTGTACTATGAAATGCTTTAAAACCAGACTGGAACACCTCAAGAATACCATGCAGATCTAAATAGGCTTGTAACTGCACTAGGACTGCCTTCTCTAAAATCTTGGACACAAAAGGAAGTTTTGAAATTGGACGATAATTTGAAAGAACAGAAGTGTCCAGATTTTGTTTTTTGATAAGGGGCTGCACCACAGCCTCTTTCAAACAAAGGTGCACATAACCAGAAGTCAGACTACTGTTTATGATTGCTTGAATGTTTGGTCCAATAGTGTTCCATACCTCTTTAAAAATACATTGATGGGATGATATTGTCACGGACAGAAGAGAGAGACAACAGGGTATACAGGTAAGTAGATGTTTATTGGGATAATGGAGACAGAAGATGGTATTACACTAATCTTGCAGAGGAATGGTTGAGCTGAGTGGGATGTTAATAGGATGACTTGAGGATACTTGCTGTACAGATGAAGGGTGGACACAGGAGGAACTGACAGAACACGGAGGACAGATGGTGGCAGGTAAGCTGGAGGATCAGACGGTAAGGTATTCAGATATTTCCTAGAGTAGCTCAGAGAGTAGAGTCGGTGTTTCTCTGGACCGAGACCAGACAGAGAGTGAAAGGAACTGTGGAGCTTAAGAAGTGGCAGTGATGAGCGGGAGCAGGTGTGGTGACTTCAGTAATCTGGGTGATAATGAGCGGATGGGAGTCGGGTGATTGGACTCTGATGGTGTGGCAGGTGTTACTGAAGCGGGTTCACACGCAAGCTGCAGCAGCAGAAGCAAGCGCGATTTTTTTCGGTGCCTATGTTAACAGATGAGCGTTCCACAACGCGCAGAAGCTGCGTGCAGAGCGTTCAGAAGCAGAGCAGAAGCAGCAGTGCAGCGATCGTTCGGCCTGGGTCTATTTTGCAGCGCTGCTGCGCTCAGTTAAAGTGAAAGTACACCTTTGATTGACAAAATAAATATGATTTCACACAAAAGTGCTCTAACTGCACAAAAAAAGCGATCTAGGGTGTTTTAACAAGAACTAGAGTATGTTACTGAAAAAAGAAATTAATATAAAAATATGTATAGAAGATAAAGTGACCATGGCAAAATCTGTTAAAGTACTTACAGTTCTATCCAAAATAGACTTTTTTGCGAAATACAAAAACAACTTTAAATAATTTATATTGCTAGCTTAGCCTTGGAGATTTATTTATTATTAGTAGTTGTCCTATTCTTTTAACTAGGCCTATGTATTGGCAGAAGGAACGATGTCGTGCTAACAATCATAAACAACAGCACATGGTGTCACAGGCAGTGGTCTTCAGAGTGTACCTGGAAAGACAATAATGGGACTGACACTCGTCTCATTGTGGAAGTTGAGAAATATCAAGTTCTTTATGATCTACACAATGTAGTTCATAAAGACTTGCAGGAGAAGGAAAAAGCATGGGATGAAGTTGCAGCGCTCTTATTGCAGATGGTTATTAATTTTTATAGTGTTTTTGACGCTTTGCTGGCACACGAGCAAACAACTCAATATTTGATTCAAAATTGATTCAATTGGAACCATTTATTTACAATTTCTAAATTACACATAAGCACACAAATAACAAAAGCAGGTGATACATGCATATATAATAAACAAGTAAATGCTGATTTCAAGATGAGCAGGAAGTCAAGGCTGTGAACCATTTACAATACCGTAATTTAAAACCGTTTATTAAATTGGTTTTCATGGTGTTTTTGGTAAATTTGGTAAATTTTCAAACCCAGTGACAAGATGGTAATATGCACCATGTTCTCTCCTACGTTGGTTAATGGGATGAACCCAAAGTCTGGTCTTTTAGTCTCCTTAATAACAAATTTAGCGATGGCCTTTCTTCTATCAACAACCGCTGACTGCACGGAAAACAAAGACAGCAAAACAAAGATCCAACAAAAGTAACAATTAAATTATTAATTAAAAAAGCTTCTTGCCTAGTCTTTTTATTTAAATGTATTTTAAATGGGAAATAAAGCAATGCTAACGCACTCCATTATAGAGCACTCTGACCAAAATCTGCTGTTCAGTTGCGCTGCCTCCGCTGCCGGTGTGAAAGCAAAATAGGCTGCCTTGCTCTGCCTACCTGCTGCTAACGCGCTGCTTCTGCTCTGCTGAAACTTGCGTGTGAACCCGCCTTACTGGTGCCTCCATGACAGTCCCCCCTCTACGGGTGGCTCCTGACGCCACGTTATCCGTCGCGACGGGTCGGCCTCGACCACTCGGCGCAGGGCGTTGGGATTGGAGTTGTGGAACTGGGTGAGGAGGGATGGGTCCAGGATGTCGTCCCTAGGGACCCAAGAGCGTTCTTTGGGGCCATATCCCTCCCAGTCTACCAGATACTCCAGGAGACGGCCCGCCGGGAATCCAGGATGTACTGCACACGGTGATTGATTCTTCCACAGCGATTTTGGGAGGAGGTACGTCCAACACCATCAGGTCCTGGGGAAGGAGACACAAGAGGGTCAGTGAAGGGCTTTAACAGTGAGACATGAAATGATGGTGCGATCCGGTAGTGTGAGGGAAGGTGAAGACGGTAGGTGACCGTTGACCTGCCTCTCGATGGTGAAGGGACCATATAGCGGGACTCAGCTTTCGACAAGATAGGCGAAGCGGATGTCTCTGGTGGAGAGCCAGACCTTTTGACCTGGTTGGTACTGGGGTGTATCTCTCCTCTTGGTGTCGCCTGGTTATGGTGTCTTGCACTGCTGCTGGAGATGGATGTGTGCTGAGTCCCATACCCTCTCACTCGCCAACCAGGTGTTGACCGCTGGGACTTGTGACGGCTCTCCTGACCAGGGGAAGAGAGGAGGCTGGTACCCGAGTATGCACTGAAACGGTGATGGCGTGGTATGGACAGTGGCTTCAGTTTCCTTCGGGAGTCGCCGTGGGGTATTGGAGGTGGCACAGACTGAGCATCCACGACGACTGGGAGACATCCTGGCGATGGAGGGCCACCAGAACCGGTTACTGAAGGAGTGAGAGGGTTCAGCCGGCTGCCTGGATGTCCAAAGCCGGAGGACGGTGAACTGAGTCTATGAGGGACAGGCGTAGTGATGATGGAACATATATCTTTCCTCTGGACCTCCCAGCGAGCTGGCTCGAACGGGTGGCTTCCGGATCGATCCTCTATTGACCATTCGATGGGACTAACAATAATGGCTGGAGGGAGTATAGACTCTGGAGGTGATACTGGCTCACGTGCATGAAGATGGGAGAGAGCGTCTGCTTTAAGGTTCTTGCCTCCTGGTCGATATGTAACTCGGAAGTTGAAAGCGAAGTGAAGAAGAGGGCCCATCGGGCTTGGCGAGGATTTAGACGTTTGGCTTCTTGAAGATATTTGAGGTTACGGTGGTCCGAATGACTTCGACTTGATGGTGTGCTCCCTCCAGCCAGTGTCTCCATTCTTGAAAGCCATCTTGATAGCCAGAAGTTCCTGATTACCGATGTCGTAATTAGCTCCCGGGACAGTTTCTTGGAATAGAAGGCACATGGATGGAGTACTGGAGGCTTCCCCTGCTGTTGTGATAGAATAGCTCCCACCCCAGTCGATGAGGCGTCCACTCGACCACAGAGGGAGGTCCGATTGGGATGGACCAGGATGGGAGCCGAACAGAAGGCGTTCTTCAGTTTTGGAAGGCTTGAGTGGCAGCTGGGTTCCAGGACAGAGACTTGGGCGATCCTTGAAGAGAGAGGTGGGTGGTGAACTGATGATACTGTATTGATGAATAAAGCGCGGTAGAAGTTTGCAAATCCTAAGAATCTCTGGAGGTCTTTGCGGTGGTGGGTTGTGACCAGTTCTTGATGGTGTCCACCTTCCTCTGGTCCATTTGGATTCCTTGTGGGCTGATGACATAGCGAGGAAGTGAACAGTGGTCAGGTGGAACTCACACTTTTCCAACTTCAGGAACAACTGATGATCTCTGAGTTTTGCAGGACTTGACAGACATGGTGGTGGTGTTCAGTTAAGCTCTTGGAGAAGATTAAGATGTCATCAATATAAGCGATCACGAATTGATGCAGAAACTCACGGAACACTTCATTCATGAAGGTTGAAATACAGATGGAGAGTTGGACAGCCCATATGGCATAACAAGATATTCATAGTGGCCTGATGGAGTAATGAAAGCCGTTTTCCACTCATCGCCTCTTGGATACATGATGAGATTGTATGCACTTCTGAGATCCAGTTTGGTGAAGATTTTGGCTCCCATGAGTTGTTCCAGAGCGGTTGGGACCAGAGGAAGGGATAGCGGAATTTGACCGTTTGTTCATTGAGTGCACGGTAGTCAATGCACGCCCTCAAGCCTCCGTCCTTCTTTCCCACAAAGAAAAAGCTGGATGCAGCAGGGGAAGTGGAAGGTCGAATGAACCGCTGTTGTAAGGCTTCTTTGATATACTCATCCATGGCCTTCTGCTCCGGGATGGACAGTGGGTAGATCCGCCCTTGGTAGTGTGGCTCCAGGCAGCAGGTCAATGGCACAGTCCCATGGCGATGAGGTGGTAACTGTGGCTCGTTGTTTGCTGAACACTTCCTGGAGCCGGTACTCAAGGGGATCTATGTTGGATGGCTGGATTCTGGACTTTCGATCGCGTGGAGTTAAGGTGAAGATGAGAGGAAGAGGGGAATCATCAGGAACAGGTTTCTGACGACAGATCTTGATGCGGGTAGTAGACAGGATAAGAGCAGGATTCACCCCATTGCGTAATTTCCCCAGTGGTCCAGTTGACTTGCGGGAGTGTTCGGACATCCACGGCGTCCCAGGATGATATCCACGGTGGACCCTTCCAGCACCAGAAATGAAATCTCCTCCCGATGAAGACATCCAATGCGTGAGTGAGACTATGGGGATTGATGACAGATTTGACCACGCCCAGCGGTTTACCCAAGATGGTGTGGATCTCTAACTTCTCGTGATCCTTATCCTCGGGATTGAGCTTCTTGAGGAGTTAGTGGGAGATGAAGTTCCCTGAGGAGCCGCTGTCAATGAGGGCATACGCTAAAAGCGGAGTGGGAACGGGTCACTAGCATGACTGAAGTATGGGATAATGGTGATATCATAGGAGGAATCTGGATTGTACTCACGCTGGGCGTGGTGGGCACTGCAAAAGGAGATGTCCTTCGAACCAGCAGAGGCAGAGGCCATTGTGAATGTGTCGTTGACGTTCTACTGCAGTGAGATGGTATGAGTCAATTTGCATGGGCTCAGGTGCTGGAAGGTTTATAGATGGTGTGGGAGGCAGAGGTTGCACAGTGGATTGGTCCAGAGCACAGGCGGTGAGGCGTTGAGAGATGCGAATGGTCAGCTGAATGAAGTTCTCTAAGCCGATGACATCATCATAAACTGCCACTTGATGGCGGATGGTAGGATTCAATCTTGAGCGAAAGCAGGTGATAAGCGCAGTTTCATTCCATCCATAGTTGGCGGCTAGAGTCGGAAAGCGTAAAGCATACTCACTCACGGTCAACTTTCCTTGCAAGGTGGTACAACTGATCATGAATGGAGAGCGGAGGTGTTGAGGCCAAAACTTCTTTGAAGTGGGTGGCAAAGCCTCCCATGAGTGAGTGAGGGGCCATTAACTCCCAGATTGACTGAGCCCATTGGAGGCGGGACCAGAGAGGAGGGAGATCAAATAGGCGATCTTAGTACGATCAGTAGGGAAGGCATGTACTTGCATCTCAAAGTAGAGTGAACATTGTAGTAAAACCGCTGCAACCTCCGCCTCGCGGTATGCAGTTGCGGACCATGGGACTGTGAGAGGCAGGCATTGAGGGGAGAGTGAACGCGGTGGATCGCCAGCTTGTGCTTGCTCGGGAGAGAGACTCGTGGAGGGTCCTCTTCCAATCCAGCAGCTCTTTGCATACTGTTGGTCTGGTCTGGTTCCAGGAAGTGTTCAGCAAACAACAAGCGACACAGTTACCACCTCATCGGGCATGGGACTGTGCCATTGACCTGCTGCCTGGAGCCACACTACCCAAGGGCGGATCTACCCACTGTCCATCCGAGCAGAAGGCCATGGATGAGTATATCAAGGAAGCCTTACAACAGCGGTTCATTCGACCTTCCACTTCCCTGCTGCATCCAGCTTTTTTGTGGGAAAGAAGGCGGAGGCTTGAGGCCGTGCATTGACTACCGTGCACTCAACGAACAAGCGGTCAAATTCCGCTATCCCCTTCCTCTGGTCCCAACTGCTCTGGAACAACTCATGGAGCCAAAATTTTAACCAAACTGGATCTCAGAAGTGCATACAATCTCATACGATCCAAGAGGCGATGAGTGGAAGACGGCTTTCATTACTCCATCAGGCCACTATGAATATCTTGTTATGCCATATGGGCTGTCCAAATCTCCATCTGTATTTCAAGCCTTCATGAATGAAGTGTTCCGTGAGTTTCTGCATCAATTTGTGATCATTTATATTGATGACATCTTAATCTTCTCCAAGAGCTTAACTGAACACCACCACCATGTCTGTCAAGCCCTGCAAAACTCAGAGATCATCAGTTGTTCCTGAAGTTGGAAAAGTGTGAGTTCCACCTACCACTGTTCACTTCCTGCTATGTCATCAGCCCACAAGGAATCAAATGGACCAGAGGAAGGTGGACACCATCAAGAACTGGTCACAACCCACCACCGTCCAAAGACCTCCAGAGATTCTTAGGATTTGCAAACTTCTACCGTCGTTTTATTCATCAATACAGTATCATCAGTTCACCACTCACCTCTCTCCTCAAGGATCGGCCCAAGTCTCTGTCCTGGAACCCAGCTGCCACTCAAGCCTTCCAAAAACTGAAGAACGCCTTCTGTTGGCTCCCATCCTGGTCCATCCCAATCCGGACCTCCCCTTCAGTAGGTAAGTGGACACCCTCATCGACTGGGGTGGGAGCTATTCTATCACAACAGCAGGGAAGCCTCCAGTACTCCATCCATGTGCCTTCTATTCCAAGAAACTGTCCCAGGCTAATTCACATCAGTGTCGGGAACTTCTGGCTATCAAGATGGCTTTCGAAGAATGGAGACACTGGCTGGAGGGACCACACCATCAAGTCGAATCTATTACGGACCACTGTAACCTCAAATATCTTCAAGAAGCCAAGCGTCTGAATCTCGCCAAGCCCGATGGGCCTCTTCTTCACTCGTTTCAACTTCCGAGTTACATATCGACCAGGAGGCAAGAACCTTAAAGCAGGCGCTCTCTCCGTCTTCATGCGGAGCCAGTATCACCTCCAGAATCTATACTCCCTCCAGCCATTATTGTTAGTCCCATCGAATGTTCAATAGAGGATGTATCGGGAAGCCACCGTTCAAGCCAGCTCGCTGGGAGGTCCAGAGGAAGGATATATGTCCCATCATCACTCAGCCTGTCCCTCATAGACTCAGTTCACCGCTCTCGGCTCTGGACATTCAGGCAGCCACAACCCTCTCACTCCTTCGTAATCGGTTCTGGTGGCCCTCCATGCAGCAGGATGTCTCCCAATGCGTTCGTGGATGCTCAGTCTGTGCCATCTCCAATACCCCGCGCACTCCCGAAGAGCTGAACCACTGTCCATACCCAGTGTCCATGGTCCCATCTGGCGTCGACTTTATGACTGATCTCCCACCTTCAGATTCACACATGGATCATAGTGCGTGGTGCGACCGCTTCTCCAAGGCTTGCAAACTCATCCCATTAAAGGTCTTCCCATGCCTTTGAAACTGCCAACCTACTATTCCACCATGTATTCCGTCACTTTGGTCTACCAGAAGACATTGTATCAGATAGAGGTCCCCAATTCATCTCCGAGTCTGGCATGCTTTCTTCCAGATTACTCGAGGTCTCAGTCAGCCTATCTTGGTGCCATCCTCAATCCACGGTCAGACTGGCCCAAGATTCAGGAGATCGGAAGATACCTACTGAACCTACTGCCACCAGAACCAAGGAAGCTGGGCGCTACCTCCCATGGGCGAGTATGCACAGAATTCACTCGCCAAGACACCACTGGTTTAACACCGTTTCAGTGCATACTGGGTACCAGCCTCCTCTCTTCCCCTGGTCAGGAGAGCGTCAGAAGTCCCAGCAGTCAACACCTGGTTCGAGCGTGAGAGGGTATGGGACTCAGCACACATCCATCTCCAGCGAGCAGTGCGAGAACACCAGAGCCAGGCGATACCAAGAGGAGATACACCCCAGTACCAGCCAGGTCAAAGGTCTGGTTCTCCACCAGAGACATCCGTCTTGCCTACCTTGTCGTAAGCTGAGTCCCTACATAGGTCCTTCACCATCAAGAGGCAGGTCACGAGGTCACCTACCGTCTTCACCTTCCCTCACACTACCGGATCATTTCATGTCTCACTGTTAAAGCCCTTCACTGACCCTCTTGTGTCTCCTTCCCAGGACCTGATGGTGTTGACATACCTCCTCCTCCGAAATCGCTGTGGAAGAATCAATTCACCGTGTGCAGTCGGCGGGCCGTCTCCTGGAGTATCTGTGAGACTCGGAGGGATATGGCCCGAAGACGCTTAGGGTCCCCTAGGGGCGACATCGTGGACCCATCCCTCCTCACCTAGTTCCACAACTCCCATCCCAGCGCCCTCGCCCGAGAGGTCGAGGCCGACCACGCGACGGAGTACGCGAGCGCTGGAGCCGCCGTGAGGGGGTACTGTCCGGAGGCACCAGTAACACCTGCCACACCATCAGAGTCCAATCACCCAACTCGCCCATCGCTCATTATCACCAGATTACTGAAGTCACCACACCTGCACCCGCTCATCACTGACCTCTTAAGCCCACAGTTCCTTTCACTCTCTGTCTGGTCTGCGTCAGAGAAACACCGACTCTACTCTCTGAGCTACTCTAGGAAATATCTGAATACCTTACGTCTGATCTCCAGCTTACCTGCCACCATCTGTCCTCCGTGTTCTGTCAGCTCCTCCTGTGTCCACCCTTCATCTGTACAGCAAGTATCCTCAAGTCATCCTATTAACATCCCACTCAGCTCAACCATTCCTCTGCAAGATTGCGTAATACCATCTTCTGTCTCCATTATCCCAATAAACATCTACTTACATGTATACCCTGTTGTCTCTCTCTGTCCGTGACAATAGCGTGTATGATGTATTATTATAGGTAAAATTACTCTTGAGCGCTCTGATTTCTGAGAGATCGAGAGAGGACAACAATGCAGTGTTTGAGTTCGCTCTTTTCATTCATAAAGTTTACATTCATTCACTTTTTGGCTGATCCCTGGCTCAGCTGTTATCTAACAAACAGCAGACTGTGTCAGCTTCAGCCGAGTATTCAGGCAGAATTATTCCTTGTCCGTTTTTTGTTTTTAAGCCATTAACCTTGCCATTCGAGATAAGATATTGACGACTTCAAACTAACCCTAATTACTACATTATATTTTATTTTACATGCAACATAAGGTCATATAGTAACAGCTCCATAATTGTAATTCTAAAATTAGACGTTAGCTGCAAACACTTTGTATGCATTATGGTTAATGCATGCATAATTATTTCAACAAGCCAAGTAGTCTATGCTAGCCCTAGTACAGTATGACAAAAATATTGCTGTATTTATGTGCATGCCCAGTAGATAAGCGTATCCCTTCTAGCCTTGCTGCACTTGTCATATCCGAGCTTTGCGTGTCTGTGCACTGTGTCCAAGGCAGGCATCAGTCATTTTAATTTTGACCACAGACATAATGTCAGCAAAAGCAGCAATATTAAGTAAATAAAATGAAAATAAAGTACATAAAAATAATTTGACCTTCAAATCATTTTTGTTCTAGAGGGCCAGTGTCCTTTATAGTTTAGCTCCCAGGGTCGGGACTGGGGGTAAAACCAGTACTGATTACCAGGCCCCAAAGGAAGAGAGCCCTTGAAAGTATGAATCTGAAATATATTTTATTTTACCTGGATATTTTCATGGGTGGGGGGCATGGGGGCCCATCAGGACTGCCTTATAGGGCCGGGATTTTGTGTAATGCCCTGTTAGCTTTAACCCTAATTATACACACTTGAACCAGCTAATCAAGCTCTTACTAGACACACTAATCTTCGGGTGTGTTAAAGCCAGTTAGACTAAACTTTTCAGGACATTGGCCATCCAGGATGTAGTTTGGAGACCCCTGTCCTACAGAGTTTTACTTTGCACATGCTTTTGATCCTTACAAATAATAATGTAAATTAATTTTCTTAGAATAGGAGATATGCTGTCTCTCGCATCACAAACATTATCAGTAGTTAAGTATGTGGTCTTGAAGAGAACCCTTTTTCTCTCATTTGGACTCGGTCTTGACTTGGACTCGAAACTTTTGGACTCGGACTTGACTTGGACTCGAACCTCTTTGGACTCGGTCTTGACTTCGGTCTCGACTAGTCCTGGACTTGACTTGACTTGGACTCGACAAAGCTGGACTTGACTACAGCTCTACTACTATGTACTACATCAAAAATAAATACAATGTAATTATTGTGTTCATATTGTATTGCAACTTTTTTTTGCTGCTATTGAGGTGGGAAACAGGTAAGGTTAGGGACAGATTTGGTGGTATGAGTAAGTTTAAGGGGTGTGTTAAGCGTAAGGGATGGGTCAACGTGTAATTATACATGTAATTACAGAAAGTAATTACAGATGTAATTATGTGCAGATATTTTTCAAATATAAGTATAATGTAAAAACATGTATGCACACAATAAGTGCATTGTACCAAATTAATAATTAAAATTTAACTACATAGTAGTTAAGGCCCATTAATTATAGCGAAACAGGTAGAATTTAGCTCAAAGGGAATCATTTCACTAATTTAAAGGGAATTTGAACAGAATCCGGTTTCACGGTTGATCACTGAGGCAGCCCTGCGATTCACTGAAAGAGCGTTTAACATCAAATCTGGCTGGATATTAATATCCAAAGTATAGTGAAAACACTATCAATTAGCACAGTAACAAGATCGGCAGTTTAAGACATTAACTTGTAAGCACAAAACACAAGATACTTCTCTTTTCAATATGAATAAGGCTTTATTAGACAAATCTAAGACATATAAACTAATCCTAACACCATAAGCATCGCACTCACACATTCACACAAGTTGCAGGAAGATCGAAAGTTAGGGAAAGATAAGTTTAAGAGAATGAAATATGGAATCCCAAGTTTACAGCAATACGTTAAATTGCATGACATGAACAACCATCAATCACGTAATTAGCTCGCATTGAGTTCCTCAATGAGGTTAAAATTATATTAGATACACCAGCACAAGTGTCTGAAGGTACATTGCCTGAAGGTGTCCCTTTGTTGTCGCTGATTGTCTGGAAGTTCAGTCGCTGAAGTGGCGTCTTAGGGAGCCGTGGTTGGACGTCGGCTGAAGATGGAGTGTTGTGTGTGGCTGGTTGAAGTTGAACTTCGGCGTTACAAACTTAACTCAGAACACGAAACTCTCAAGCGGAAAGAAGTAAAGTTTGAGAGCTAGGTTGTGTTCCTTCTCATCATGGCTAAGTAGCAGCAGGCTTGCAGGGATGACTGCTGGAACCAGCTCAAAGAACAGCTAACAGTGATGACTAAGAGCATGGCTAAAAGCTAAAGCTAGGTAGCAAAGCTACAAGCTAAAAGCTAAAAGCAGGCATGACTGATAGCAGAAGCATAGCTAGAGACTAAAAAGCAGGCATGACTAGTAGCAGAAGCCAAGCTAACAATTAAAAACAAGATTTTATGGTGTCCTAAGTATTTAAACTGTCCTGTTGGCCACACCTTAAATGTTGTCTTGACCAATCAGATATTGTCTTGGCTCGGGGTATCATAAATCATATGTTTATCTTACCAAGCATGTGGTCCGAATTTTTCCACTCTTGCTGGGTCTAATTTTAGACATGATTCCTATAACCAGGTTATGATATATTTGACAAATACATGATTGTCTGAACTAATTCAAGCAAGCAGATTAGATTATATCGATACTAAACATGACTATGTATCCTATAGTTATCAAAAGTTATCATACACAATAAGAGATTATAACATGATATGAATGTGTGGGTTACATATAAATGAATATGGAGTTAAGCGATGGAATGATATTCATTTAGAAGTCATTTTGGAGTTCATTTTGGTCCATATATATGTACAAAAGACAGTTTATTTGTCATTCTCTGACATAGGGATGTTCTGTGAAGACCAGAGGTTCAAGCCCCTTCCCCTTAGGAATTTCAGTCTGGTTCTGCTAGGTGGGGAAGTCAATGGAAGTGTTTAACTCATGGGTTTCCATGTGATGTCCAGGGTTGCATTTCAATTCGAACAACAAATTTGACAATCTCTTCTGCAAATTAAAATTGTCAATAATTGTTCTAGTGGTGTTAACCCTCTGGAGTCTAAGGGTATTTTGGGGCCTTGAGAAGTTTTGTCATGCCCTGACATTTGTGCTTTTTCAGTTTCTTATAAATATCTAAATGGGTAAAGTCTAATATCACTGTAGTCAGCACAAACTGGGCTATAATAATATGTGAAATGCATGCATGTACATGATTGTATTTTTGAGAAAAAAATGTTATGCATGGTTAGTGAAAAACTAAAAATGTTAAATCACTTGAATAAGGCAATAAAACACATACATAAAATTGGTTGCGGGAAAAGTTGAGAACTGGAGCTTGTAGCCTAGAATTTTCAATCTGAATGATGTGAAAATCATCTTGTTTACTCACTCACAGAAAACAATATATTGATTTAAATTTTCTAAAACACTTTTTGTTGGTAAAAGTCATATGCAGTAGGTCAACTATCATGAATATCATGGTGATTTACACCTGAGAAGACAAAGGCCTGCATAATGAGCTGCATAATGAGCCTCTCATTCAACTGTGCCACTCTGAGGGCAAATTTTTGAGCATCCTTTCTCTATTCACACAATCCTTCAGAAATCCTTTTAACAATCTTATTTTCTACCAAATAAACCCCATTTATTATCATTATTATTATTATTATTAATGTTGAAAGAGCTGATAATATTTTTCAGGTTTTTTTTAGGGGAATAAATCGAAAGAACTGCATTGTTTTACATTTGTTAGAGTTATCTCTATTTGTCACATTTATATTATTTACATCAAGCTTTTGAATGGTATAGTATTGTATATTGTTATTGAAACTTCATAATGTTTCACTTGATTATACATTTAGTCAGGAATTATAGTTTGGAAAAAGTATTTGGATAAAGTCTAACTAGTAAAATGTTTACGTTATGTGAAAACTAGTACAAATAAATAAAAAGAGACTTACTCATGTTTATGATCTCTGCTGAATAAAGTGCTTCATTCTTTTTTCTGAGGAAATCCATTTCTCAAATCCTCAACCACATCACATCTTTTTGGGGTGAATTATGTCTTATTCCTCTCATGCTGAAGCAAACAGTAAAATAAAATAAAACTTGAAGAATAGTCTGCTGCTTTTTCTTCTGTGTGAGGCGTATTCAAGCACGGCTTCAGTTTGAATCTGAATAAGCGCTTAAGCTGGAGTGGTCACATTAGATATAATGAGCGGAGATATGAAAAACAGACATTGCGTTGTTTTCATATGGATTACTTTATCTCAGAATATTTGTTTTCGCAGCACTTGTTTAGTTTAAAAGTAGACATTCCAGGCTTTCTATAGATATCTCTCTCATGTCTCTTAGTTGAGTATTCCGGAGTTACAGTTCATTTAATGAAATGTTTGTACATGACGATCAGCGGAGATAAAGACTGTAGACAAGCGCACCTTGTTTGTTATCTTTATTTTATAAGTGCACAAAGGTTTTTGTTATTATGTATGTATCCAAAAAAACTAGACCCTTTACAGATTCGATAGATGTATTGCTCTTATCTGTACGATTAAAACTGAGAGTGTAATTTAAGTTCTTTTCAGGGTTATCAGGTGAAAATGACTCAAAGCGCATATATCGTTAATCGACTCGAAAGGGTTAATGTTGAAAGCTGTTGTGTGAACAAGTTGGTTGGTTCTTCCTTGGGACTTCTGGCACAGAATGTTTTATGACTTCCTGAGGAATTTGGCTTGTGTTCCAAACACAGCTTTGATGAGACTCTTTAATTTGTGTGGTTCGACTCATTTGTGTTACATAATATAAAATAGGTCCGGCAATTCTAAACAACTTTGGCAAACAATAGACAAATTAACTGGAAAGATGCAAATTAAAAGTGGAATAATAGATCTGAAAATAGATGACAAAACCACAAGGATGGTCTAACAGTTTCAAACTATTTTAATAACTATTTTATTGATTCAGTGAGTAAAATTATCCAACAGCCTCTGGACTGCCTCATCCTTGTTTATCACCTCAGCCCTCCACTTATGATCATGAGGTTCTGTGTTTTAAACACAATGATTATTCTAAAACAGATAAAATAATAAAATCTTTATCTAACTCAAAAGCTAAAGATTTCTGGGGACTTGATAGTCCTCTCATTAAAAAACATGGGAGATTTTAACACCAACTATTACATATATTGTGAATAAATCTATTGATGAGTGTATCTTCCCAGTGTCTTTAAAACAACAGTTATAACCACAATTTATAAAACTGGAAGCAAAATGAAATGAGTAACCACAGGCCTATTAGTACATTGCCTATAGTTTCTAAAATTCTTGAGAAAGCCATCATAGAGCAGCTAACCGATCACTTGGTGTAATAATTTCTTGCACCCCATGCAGTTCGGTTTTAGGCGTAACCATTCCACTGGCAGCCTGCTGCTATTTGATAGAAAACATAAAGGCCGACTTGGACAAGGGGCGCGGTGGAGTGCCGTGATTCTGGACTTCGAAAAGCCTTTGACCGTTAAACCACCATGTCCTCCTGTCTAAGCTCTCCAAGTATAATCTGTCCATGGAGACATTGCATTGGATACAATCATATCTCTCAAACTGGATGCAATGTGTGAGGGTAAAAATGTATTGTCCTCTCTGAAGCCCTGCACAACCGGGGTCCCACAAGGATCAATTCTGGGACCCTTGTTGTTCGTATTTACATCAATGAACTTCGGCTGTGTGCAGGGTGTAGACATCATCATGCAGCAGTAGATTAGATTAGATTAGTCTAACCAGAAGTGCAATAAGCAGTAAGTACAGAATATACAAGGCCTATAATATGTACAATAATTATACAGTTAAGTATTATGGACATAATTTACAGATTTTAAATACTATTAACATGATATACAGATAGGTGAACTATGAACATATGAACATATTACACTATTGCAATGGACAGTAAAGTGCATAGAAAATATTTCAGTGTGCAAATGGATTATTCAGTGTTCCTGGATGAACAGATACTGTTTTTGCTTGTTGTGAATAAATAAATAAATCAGAGTGTTGAAGAGGGAGTTGTCTGTGTTGTGTGGTGTGGGGTGGGGGGTGTTGAGGGTGTCAGAGGACAGAGTTCAGCAGAGGAGACAGCTGTAGGGAAAAAGCTGTTCCTGAATCTTGTGGTCCTTGTCCGGAGGCTCCTGAAGGGCCTCTCGGAGGGCAGGAGGTTAAACAGTCCGTGGTCAGGGTGAGAGGGGTCCTTGAAGCGTGGGCAGCGTTTCCTCTGGATGTCCTCAAGAGCAGGAAGTGGTGTCCCTGTGATGTGTTGGGCAGTTTTCACCACCCTCTGCAGTGCTTGGGTCAGTCACTGAGCAGTTCCCATACCAGACTGTGATGCAAGTGGTCAGGATGCTCTCAATCGCACACGGTAGAAGTTCACCAGGATGGATGAAGACAGCTGGTTCTTCTTCAGTGTCCTGAGGAAGAAGAAGGCTGGTGAGCCTTCTTGACCAGGCTGGAGGTGTTTGTGGCCCAGGACAGTTCCTCTGAGATGGTGGTTCCCAGGAACCTGAAGCTGGAGACCGTTCAACAACCATCCCGTTAATGTGGATGGGGTCATGGGTGCTTCCTTTCTTCTTCCTGAAGTCCACAATAAGCTCCTTGGTCTTATTGGTGTTAAGGAGCAGGTTATTGTCAGTGCACCATGTGGCCAGGTGCTGTACCTCTTCCTGATGCTGTCATCTCACTTACATGGGAGGGATATGGAGCAAGTAGCCACTAAACTGTCCTTAGCCATGGACAAAATAAGTAATTGGCCTAAATCTTCTTGCTTAACATTAAATAATGGAAAAACTGTTGGAATGTATTTCGCTAAGTCCTATAAAGTTAAAGATATGCCTAACATCTATGTTAATGGACAAAAAATTGAGCATCGCGTTAGTTCAGTCAGGTCATGTTAGTCATGCTTGCATCAGCTGACAGTCAGCTGTTCCTGATGTTTACCAATCCAGTCTTGACACCCATCACCTGCGGTCTATTTAAATTCCCATTATTCAGTGTCTCTCCATCGCATTGCTGCTTGCAATTAACTGATCGCATCGCTGGTTTGCAAATCAAACTGTTGCAGTTTGTTTCAGAACATCTGAAATCCACATCTAAGATAAGTGAATGCTTTTAATCCATATTGCTGTGTATGTTGCTTGGTGGTTAACATGGGTTTGCATCGGTTGCAGGAGCGAATATTAAGCATATTTGCAGCAGCATTTATACATCTGTGTTCATACACCTGGAGCAATCGCAGCTAGAGCATGCAATCGCTCTAAGGACAGGCCGATAAGACCATGAGAAGAGGGTTAAGCGAGACCAGCATTCTCTTGTAAGCGTTTCAACAGGGGTTGCTGTATTTAGCGGCAAATATCAATGTCACTGGTGTTTATTTCTAAGGTCGATGTCACATTAACTGTGTGAGTGTTTCAGATGCACGAGCTTCAAAAGCAGGCATTTATCACTCTATAGCTTCTATACATAGGGTTATAAGAGCGTGACAAAATAGCCACGCTTTACATGTATTTTATTTCTTCATCCAGATTAAAGATTTGGTGGACCACATGAGGCGTTATCTAATCCGATGTGGTGTTTACTATGTGCTCGTGCTTCGATTTTGGGACATAAGTGGCTACGATGACATGCAAATTACCAGAGAGGAGAAAAAAATGAGGTTGCATTAATATTTTTAACAGCTGCTCGCACTTGCTTGGAATTAACAGACTAATATTGAACCTCTAGTGTTCATTACGGTGTACTCAGTCATGTTACCTGAACATGATCACATACACACTAAGGCCGTCTTCTATCGTACCACTGGTGTGGTCTGGGGTTATTAAGTATACCCACTTGTTTTTGTTGCCGCAAAATCTGTAATTTACTATCATGAATCGTTCCCTTAATGGGGTACCATACAGTTGAGAAACTAGTGATACTTTGTTGTAATGGTGCATTATCAGTTCTGTCATCTCACATTTCCCGCCCATCATCTACTGAGTCGGCGTGTCGCTACAGCGGACAACTCGCTCAAATGCCATCGGTGCACGGGACATTTCTGGTCTTGTTGAGTGAGAGCTGATCGCGAGCGGGGAGTTCCCCACTTTTAGGCACCATTTCTAAATTACACCAAACTGCAAAAGTGTGAGGCTGGCCTCGCACTGCATCCGCCAGCTGAGTCTTCGCTCAGCCTGCGTTTCCAACAATGTAAGGAGATAAACCACTTCATCCATTCAGATGTTACACAGAATTATTGATATTGTTGTGTGACACATGAGAACATTAAATGTTCTGTAATGTTGCTGGCTGAAAACATCCAGAATTATGTTAATGGCATTAAGAGGAAAACTGGAAAACACCAAGGCATGTCAATTCAGCAAGGGAAATAACTGGAGCCTAAGACCTTCTTTAATACAGCTCTGAAATGAATTGTATTATGATTTAAAAAAAAAAAGGTACATTTAAATGGTAAAATACATGATTCTCACCAAGTTTTGTTAAAACATGAATCACGAGGGGCAGTTTATGAATGCAGAGTGCGTGCAATGAGCTATCTTACAACATTTACAAATGGGTTTATGAATCTGTAATAATTCATACAATGACAGGCAAATTTGGTCAAGTGTTTTCCTTAAGCTATTCACTATCATAGGCTGCATCCAAAACTGAAAAATGCTGCCTTGAGTCGCATTCAAGGTAGGAAGGCTTCAAGGCACGTCCGAAATCAATGTCAGCTTCATTTCCTGTCTCCTGAGATGACTTCATCTGGCGGTTTTGAAGGCAGCATAGATGTATCCTTAGCTGCCTTTGATATTCCACAACCCGTGTGTTCCATTCTGTGGCAGTTAAGCCAAAAAATAAAGATGGCGTCCTGAAAGTTGCGGTGGTGGTCAGTTTGTGTGTAAATGTATGTTTCTGAACAAGTTTTCCACTTATGTAATTTCTAGCGAAATTAATATTGCACTAAGAAACTTAGTGAAGAAACTATGAAATCTATGAAACTATGAAATATCCACTTAGTTATAACCAAAGCTCTCTATATTTTGATGTAGATCATTACTCCGCCTCAGAAGCCTGTCCGAAATCCGTTGCATGAGGTGCCTTTGGAAAAAACGCTGCCTGCAAAGTCATTGAATGATTAGACAGCAAGGCAGCAAGTCACCTCCTAAGTTTTCAGATGCAGCCATAGTGTTGTTTCCAGTGGTGTCAAAAGTATTGGCATTCATTACTCAAGTATAGATACTAGGGTTTAAAAGACTTTTGTAAAAGTTGAAGTATCAACTCAAGCTTTTACTCAAGTAAAAGTGCTGGTTTAAAAAACTACTTAAAGTATAAAAGTAAAAGTAATGTAAGGAAAAATGCCATTAAGAACAAAAGCTTGGGCAGCCACGGAGCCTATTGTGCACTACCCACCTCCTCAAAAACAAAGACTATAATGACTATAATGTTATATTAAAATGTTCATGTTGAAAAATTTGGGATCCACTAGGCTACCTGTTTCAGCTGCATATATGACCATTGAAAATTACGCATTTTAGTACAATGCAAATACATTAAAGAGCTAGAGATATGATGACTAGTTGCCTCTAATTATTGTATTGGTGCAAAAGTCAAACTTCAGAAGCATGTCATCAATAACTTTTAATGGAATGTAAATGTACATCCAAGCTTAGCTGCAGGAATCTCGAGGGCAATGGACAAGAACATTGGTGCAGGCTTTGTAACAATTACACTTGTATGGTTGTCTATATACAATAAACATTATAGTGCTGTCAAAATGAATGATTAATCCAAGTGAGTAATCAAAACTAAAAATAACTCATAATCCTGATACCTTCTTGATTGATAGCTTCTTGTATTCATTACAAACGTCTGTTATGTCCAGTGTTAGGAGTAGCGAGTTACAAAGTTGGTAAAGCCTAATTATCACAACATTGTCAATCAGCTCATCAATCGCAAATGATAATTTATTAAAACGTCTCGTTACCGAACTACCTACAGTAGATTTATTTGTGGAGGAGGAAGAGAAAGCCATTTGGTAAATGAGCCAGTGAAAAAAATAACTTTTAAGTTGGGTCCAGTGCCTTTTCGATAATTTTAAAACTGTACCGGTGCTTAACGGTGCCTGAACCGATACTTAAAAACAAAAAAAACCCACAAAAAAACTATGGATAACTTTAAAGAACATTACAAATATTTAAAATAAATACATAGCTTTCACCTTTGATGCTCTCATTTCCCAAGTTGTGCTTTCCTTACTCTAAGGCTAATAAATGTATTTCACAATCTGGGTCATTTCTACTGTATCTCTGTCACTCACTCTGATATTTAGTTAAGATGAGTTCTGTCTTTCACTGTCTTTAATCAGTTCTGTGAATTACTGTATGCTCATTCTTTATAAAGTAGCAACAATGTCGTTTTAAAATACAGTTACTGTGCAAAAGTCTTATGGAAAAGAAAAAAAATTATTTTCACCCCAAAGAAGGGTTTAAGCCAGTTATTTATATCTTTTGCTGTAGTGTGTCAGTAGAGTAATATCAGTTTGCCATTAATTTAAATAATAATCTAGTGCGATTTTGAATGCACCAGCAGTCTGACAACGGCAAAATGAATGTTTGGAAATGGAAACTGATAATTTCTACTGACACACTACAGCAAAAATATAAATAACTGTCCAACACCATTCTTTTAAGTGAAAATATTAACGTGCTAAGACTTTTGTACAGTGGCTACTTATGTATAAAGCTGATGATTAAATTAAGTATATTTAAATAAGTGTAATTGTGTTCAGCATATGTTTAAGGGGCTAGATTTTCGCTGGAGGAAACGGCTGTGGTGTGATGAGCGGTGAACAGAGTGAAAACTTTACAGTAGATGAGAAACCGACTCTCCCTCGTGACCTTTTGTAAACTGTATTTATGACAAAGAACTGCACAGATAGAAATATTCTAACAATCTATCGATAAACACACACCTTATGTCCTCTGTCTCTGTTTGAGCTCGCTGCTCCGCGCTGATCTGCGGATTGAAGAGCGCTGAAAGAGGGAGGAGACCGGTCTGACACCGGTTTCATATGAAATTTAAGCCGACTGACTCTGAGGCGATTGGATACTGGTTCCATACCCAATCCTACTTTTAAGAATATATTTTTTGATAAACGAACCCAACACTGGCTTTGTCCTTGCTGGAGTGTGATGTGATCTGTGTCCTGTGCAGGTATTTGTACCTTGCACTTGACACCTCTGGTTGTTTCTAAGCTGAAAAGCAGTTAATTGTGCTTCACTTATTACATCCGCTTTCGATCTGGTCATGAGATTCCAGATTCCATTCTAATGTGTGTTATTGTATAACTGGAGTTGTATTATCTTTGTCCACAATTTCCCAGTCTCTACTGTAATGTCAGTGTCTACTAATCACTGAATGCACAGCGTTCCAACATCACGTCTCCCATTCTGATGACCCGACTATTGATGCGATTACATGGGTACAAGTAATCGGTTTAACATGTTTATATGGCAGGATTTTAATTTAGTTCGGTTACAGAAGGTTATCCTACCTCTCAACAGATTACCATTTCGGTTTAGGCATTTTTATTCTGATGGAGGTGTTTCTATGGAGCATTTTCATTCATACTGGATGCCTTTCTAAGTTTCCGAAGGGTGCATGCTTCCCCTGCTGGACTACCACCCTCCATTATGCAATCTACAGCATTAATGCATATTACGTGTTCCTCATGCCGCAGAAAGGGGTCGCATCGTATCACACGTTTGCTTAAAGGGGGGCTACAATGCTGTTTCATGGATTCAGAGTTGTTCAGTGTTAAAGAGATGGATTTTCATGCTAAACATGGCCAATTCGGATGAGTGGAGAAATCTTATTTCTGGGTGGTACAAGTTTCGGTAGTTTCGATGATGGATCTATGCGTAGGCGATGGTGTAACTCCTTATGAGCATTTCTCTTGGAAAGCACGCCATGCACATCTCGACCGAGGAGAGCGAGACCTCAGCGTAAACGCAGCTTCATCAGGAAATCGTTGGCAGCTGCATAGGATTTGTTTGAGTGTCTCCAAATAAGTGTGTGTTGGATGTGAGGGAAAGTTTACCACATTCAGCTTCTCAAAGAAACTACCATTACATGGACCATGGATGCAGTTGCTTTTCTGGGGCAGCAATGGAGTGTAGCAAGTGTTGTTCTCGTCATTTTAGTGATGAATGTTTTAGAAACTAGACCAAGTTGATGCTGGATTTGCACAGATCGCAGTTAAGTTAACCCCTTACGAGTCACCCCTTTTAGGCATGGAGACAGAAATTACATACCCAAAATGAAAAGGTTTCTGGTCATGATTCTTTCTGACTAGATACATAATCAACATTTTTCACAAAGCTGACACTTCAAAGTTTACTGTTTAGGAATCGAATCACTCTAATAGAGACATATAAACTCAAACATAAAACAAAATATAAAATATTAAAAACATATTTTTGAAATGTATTTAAAAAATGTTGATGTAAGATGAGTTTAGAAATACAATGTAGCTAAAGCCACAAGTCTTTCAAAACTTCATTAGACATTTTATAATCTAATCTGTAAAACTGTGAATTTTATGAAATATTTTCTAAGGCCATGTCATGTGTGTTTTTAGAGCAGGCTAATCTGATTGATTTATGGCACCTGTCATCTCTGTAAGATCTCACATGTAAACATTTCTGTGCTATGTATGTGTGTTGGCTTTGAAAACTCCCGTTTTCTTGGTTCGATTGTTCTCACCAAAAGAGTCTTTCACACCTCGCAGGTATGACACATTATCCTCATTATTCTTTCAGAATCAGAATGAGCTTTATTGCCAGGTATGTACACATACGAGGAATTTGTTTTGGACAGAAGCTCCAAAGTGCAACATAATGACAGAACAAAAACACAAAATGGAATAAAAAAATACCAATAGGTAGATAAGGAACGAAAATATCCAAATTGACAATGTATGGCAGGTATATTACAATGAGCATTATGTACAGGTATATTATGTGCAAAAAAATGTAAGTGTATGCGCTAAGTATGTGTGTTAGATAAATAAGTGTATGTATATATAAATATAAATAGTGTAGTGTGTTCCACAGTTTTTTTTTCAATTGTTTTCATTAGATGCGCATTAGATGCTCGACCAGATAGCAACAGTTCAAAGAGGGAGTGTGCTGGATGTGAGGGGTCCAGAGTGATCTTGCCAGCCCTTTGCTCACTCTGGATAAGTACAGTTCTTGAATAGCGGAGCGGTTAAAGCGATGATTTGCTCAGCAGTCCGGACTACCCTCTGTAGTCTTCTGAGGTCAGATTTAGAAGCTGAGCTGAACCAGACAGTTACTGAAGTGCAGAGGATGGATTCAATGATGGTGGAGTAGAACTGTTTCAGCAGCTCCTGTGGCAGGTTAAACTTCCTCAGCTGGTGAAGGAAATACAACCTCTGCTGGGCCTTTTCACAATGGAGTCAATGTTAATGTCCCACTTCAGGTCCTGAGAGATAGTGGTGCCCAGGAACCTGAATGGCTCCACTGCAGTCACAGTGCTGTTCATGATGGTGAGTGGGGGAGTGCAGGGGGTTTCTCCTGAAGTCCACGATCATCTCCACTGTTTTGAGTGTGTTAAGCTACAGGTTGTTGAGACTGCACCAGACAGCCAGCTCTTTAACCTCCTGTCTGTAAGCAGACTCGTCACCGTCCCTGAATGAGGCCGATGAGTGTGGTGTCATCTGCAAACTTCAGGAGTTTGACAGAGGGGTCCTTAGATGTGCAATCATTAGTGTACAGGGAGAAGAGCAGTGGGGAGAGAACGCAGCCCTGGGAGCTCGGTGCTGATTGTACGGGTGCTGGATGTGTATTTTCCCAGCCTCACTAGCTGCTGCCTGTCTGTCAGGAAGCTGTTGATCCACTGACAGATGGAGGTGGGCACGGAGAGATGAGATAGTTTGGGCAGGAGGAGGTTTGAGATGATCGTGTTAAAGGCGAGCTGAAGTCCACAAACAGGATCCTCACATAAGTCCCGGTCTGTCTAGGTGTTGCAGAACATAATGCAGTCCAATGTTTACTGCATCGTCCACAGACCTGTTTGCTCTGTAGGCAAACTGAAGAGGATCCAGCAAGGGCCCAGTGATGTCCTTCAGGTGGGCCAGCTCCAGTTTTCAAATGACTTCCATGACTACAGACGTTAGAGCCACAGGCCTGCAGTCGTTAGTCCTGTAATTTTGGGTTTCTTTGGGATGGGGATGATGGTGGAGCGTTTGAAGCATGAAGGCACTTCACACAGCTCCAGCGATCTGTTGAAGATCTGTGTGAAGATGGGGCCAGCTGGTCAGCACAGGATTTCAGACAGGCTGGTGTAACACAATCTGGGCCTGGTGCTTTTTTCCTTTTCTGCTTCCGGAAGACCTGGTGCACCGCATCCTCGCTGATCTGAATTGCAGGTGTGGGTGAGAGGGTGGATGCAGGAGAAGTGAATGGTGAGAGTGCTTGATTGGAGAGGTGTTCAGGATGGGTTGCAGGAGCTGTTAATGGTGTGAATGGTTGTTTGGAGAGGTGTACAGGGGGTTGCAGGAGTTGTGAATGGTGTGAATGGTTGTTTGGAGAGGCATTCAGGATGGGTTGCAGGAGTTGTGAATGGTGAGAGCGATTGATTGAAGAGGTGTTCAGGATGGGTTGCAGGAGCTGTTAATGGTCTGAACGCTTGTTTGGAGAGGCATTCAGGGCTGGTTGCAGGAGTTGTGAAGGGTGTAAATGGAGTGTGGGGAGGTGTTCAGGGCAGGTGATGGGTGTTCTTTCAAACCTGCAGTAAAACTTCGCTTCAGATCGTCTGCCAGTCGCTTGATTCTCCACAGTGCTGGGGGTGGTGTCTTGTAATTGGTGATCTTCTTTAGACTTTTCCACACTAATGCGGAGTCGTTCGAAGTAAACTGAGTCCTTATTTTACCAGAATAATTCCTCATTGCCACTTTGATCTCCTTTTCCAATGTGTATTTAGCCTGTTTATACAAGACATTGTCCCCTTCATGTAAGCATCTTCTTTGGCCTGGACGAGCTGAGTTTTGCAGTGAACCACGGTTTGTCATTGTTGTAAGTTAGAGGAGTCCTGGTAGGAATGCATATATCCTCACAGAAACTGATATATCATGTTACGGTCTCTGTGAGTTCATCCAGGTCGGTGGCAGCAGCTTCAAAAACACTTCAGTCAGTGAGGTCAAAACAAGATTGTAAATCATGCTCTGCTTCATTGGTCCATCTTTTACAGTCCTTGATACAGGTTTAGCTGATTTTAGTTTCTGCCTGTAGGTAGGTATAAGATGAACCAGAAGGTGATCAGAACGTCCCAAAGCTGCTCGTGGAACAGAGTGATATGCATTCTTTATTGTGGTATAACAGTGATCCGATATATTACTGTCTCTTGTGGGCTGGGCAAAAACTTAACCAATTATTTGTCTCTCGCATCGTTAATAAAATCTGTAGGATTTCTAATACCAGATCCTGTCTTGTTTCTGACTTTTGTGCCTCCAAACATATCAGCAGAAGAGACCCACAAGAGACAGCTGTCTGTATTTTGGCAGTTCACGGAGAGATTGGCTTTATTAAAGTCCCCAAGAATGATTAAAACAGAGTTCGGGTGTTGTTGTTCTGTCTCTGTGATCTGCTCAGCAAGTTTCTGTAAAGCTGAGCTCACATGCGCTATGGAGGGATGTAAACACTCACCAGAATTAACAATGAAACTCCCTGGGAATAGAACGCTTGCAGTTAATGAAGAGTGTTTGAGGTTTGAGCAGCACATCTTCTTTAAAGTGGCAACCAATTCAATGTCTGACAAGGGTCTGAGTGTCAAAAAATTTCATACAGCTCCACAAACTCCATTACATCACGCATTTCTCTAATTTCTCCAAACCGAGGAAATTCTACATTTATTGGAGGTTTAGCATAGGAAGCCTCTGGTACAGCTACAGTCATTCTCTCACTATTTGAACTGACCGTTCCAACTGAAAACGGACCTTGGGAGTGCTGGTTTTCATGATCGAGCCACTTCCTTTTCCCACTGCTCATCCTGCCTTGAAGACACTATTTAACTCCAAGTTCAAGTTTAACCAAAGAACTTTGCATAAAATTTTCAATGTCTTCAAAAGCGTTGATCCATTGCATCTCTGCAAACAGCTTCACGGTTCATGCACTCTCATTAGATGTCGTATGCCTAATCTCAATCTTGATATAATGCAATCCTCTTTCCTTTTCCTACTTCAACTCCTTACCCTTCCTACAAGTAGTTGAATTGAATGAAGCAGTCTTCCTTTACTTTCATTGTCCCAATAATTTTGCCATTTTTTATTTATCTCCTTTAATGATTGATTTGATTTCTTCTTTACTATGCTTAATGTCCATATCTATATTTTCTTTTGCCATGGCTTGCTTTGCTAATTTGTCAGCTTCTTCATTCCCTAACACTCCAGTGTGTGCTGAAACCCACAAAACTTAACCCACTTATTTGTCTCTCGCATGTTAATAAAATCTGTAGGATTTCTAATACCAGATCCTGTCTTGTTTCTGACTTTTGTGCCTCCAAACATATCAGCAGAGAACTTGATTCAGAACATATTAGGAATTTATGTATTCCCATTTCACTAACTTTATTTATTGCTATCATTATTGCTGTTAATTCTCCTGTAAACACTGACACGTGATTAGTTATTCTTTCACACCTTTCCACTTCCATTCCTGAGATGACATATGCACACCCCACTTGGCCACTTTCGGTCTTTGGACGCATCTGTATACACCTTACATACTGATCATACTTACTTCTTATATAATATTTTGTACATTCTGCTTCTGATATTTCCTGACCTTTCTCTTTTCTTTGTTCCAGCAAGAACAAATCTTTCTCTGGTTGGTAACATCCAGATCGGATTCACTCTAATGTAACCACTGGGTCACACTATACCCATTTAATTGCATATCCTCTACAAGCTCATTAATGACCCACCCAAAACTATTACATTTCCTTTTCCCATGTTCCCAAGATGACTTGAATATACTTTTTGTCGGTGGTCCTCCTTCTGTCCCTTTAAATTTGCCCAATATGTCAATATCAGCCGCCATCTCCTTAACTGTACTGGCATCTCACCCATCTCCACCGTAACGCTGGGACTGGTGAGGACGGTAAGCCCACAACATATTCTCAGAGCTTGAGCCTGTACTCTTTCTAGCCTTTCCAGCTTAGCCATGAGACCCATATACCTGACATCCATAATCTATCATTGCTCTTATCATTGTTGTTGTAAAACAGTTCGTTAGATAATGGAAAAGGAAGACAGGGGTGGTAAAAATGCTCTTTATTAAATCAAAATAAAACAGGATAAACAAAAGTAAACTGCGTTGGCTCGCTCTCTGCCTTTAAACATATATTTTCCGTGCACACACACACTGCTCAGCTCTGCTCTCTCATAGATCCAGCCTCTCCTCGCCGGTCTGCTCGGCTATAAATTCTCTCTCACCAATCACTGGAATTACAAACAGGTGTTAATCATTAATCATTTGACCTCCTTATTACGCCGTCCCCACATTCTTTCTCCGCTGCAGTATTTTCGCTTCCACGCCCACCTCGCCACATACCCCCACTGCCCGACTCAGGCCGGGAAGCACTCCGCCTGCAGCAGCCCCACTCCTGGAGGGAAGTGACCACCGCCATCTGGGCCCCGCCTGTGGATCACCTTGAATTTAAAAGGCTGTAAAGCGAGATACCAACGGGTGATCCGCGTTGGTATCCTTCATGCGGTGGAGCCACTGGAGGGCGTGGTCCGAACAGAGAGTGAATTCCGTCCTAGAAGGTAATAGCGCAGAGTGAGGGACAGCCCATCGAATGCCTAACATTCTTTTTAAATGGTGCTGTATCTAGTCTCTCTCTTTGAGAGCTTTGACTTAGATACAGCACCGCGCGCTCCTCTCCTGCGACCACCTGAGACAGGACCGCATCCAACCCCTGTCCGGACGCTGTCCGTCTGCAACAAAACGGGAGATTAAAGTTAGGAGAGTGCAAGAGCTGCCCGCCGCACTAGGGCAGCTTTTACCTTGGTTAGGGCCTGTTGGCACGGCTCCGTCCACTGGACCGGATCGGTGCTTCCTTTTGGTGAGATCAGTCAGCGGGCTGGTGAGGTCCGAATAGGAATAAACCTTCTATAATATCCCGCCAGCCCCAGGAACTGTCTCACCTCCTTTTTGGTCTTGGGGCTTGGGCAAGCTGCAATTCTGCGGTTTTGTCAATTTGGGGACGCACCTGCCCATGACCCAAGTGGAAGCCCAGATACCGTACTCCACCGCCAATTGCACACTTCCGTGGTTCGCCGTGAGTCCAGCCACCCTAAGGATCTCAGGACCACACGCAGATGTTCCATATGCGCTGCCAATCATTACTGTGTATAATGATGTCGCCGAGATAGGCAGCGGCGATCGCGCTAATGGGGCGGAGAATCTTGTCCATAAGACGCTGAAAGGTGGCGGAGCCCAGAATAACCAAACGGAAGGGTGACAAATTGGCAACCCAAACGGCGGGTGAAGGCCGTTTTCTTTGGATAATGCCGACAAGGGGATCTGCCAATACCCTTTGTTAAATCCAGTGTCGAATAAAGCGAGCGAACCTAACCGATCAAGCAGCTCGTCAACTCGGGCATTGGATAGCGTCAATTTCGACACTGCATTCACCTTTCGGTAATCAACACAGAACGGACCGAGCCGTCTGTTTTAGGGACTAAAACTATCGGGCTCGCCAGTCGCTGTCGCATTCTTCTATTACTCCCAACTCTAGCATGGCCGCTAATTCATCTTGAACCACCTTTTTTTGTGTTCCGTAAACGATAGGGACGGCTGCGCCACTTCCCGGGACCGCTTTTGATATGGTGCTTTATGAGATTCGAGGCGACCCGCAGGGGTGAAAACATCGCCCGCAAAATCTGCTTTGCAACTTGCTACTTCGCAAGCTGCCATGGCGAGGTGATCTCCCCGGACCAGAGCGAAGCGGTTGGTTTTGACAGCTGCTTCTGGTCCGAGATCATCCTCTGCTGAAATTGTCACGCTAACTCAACCGAGGTCACCTCATTCCACCGCTTTAGGAGGTTGAGATGATAAATTTGACGCGGAATTCTCTATCCAACGCATCCACCTCATAATCGAGATCCCCACTCGCGGTAACCACAAACGCAAACACAAACACAAACGAAAGGCTTCTGGCATTCCACTGAAGGATACTTAACATAATTATTATATCCATCCCATATCTCCTGACTCAGCTGAGATTCTGTATTGGTTATACTTCTCATTATCTCCTCACATTTCAGTCCTTAATATCTAGGAATCTTTCTGCAGCTTTGACAATTATCTGTATCTTTTCTGTTCTCCTTTCAGTTTACTGTGCAGTTTATTACTTCAACCATAAACAATACAAATCTTTTCTTATTTACTATCATTGTTCTTCTGGTATTTTGTTCTCTCTCTTCCTCCTTTATTCTCACCACCATTTCTATTCTCCATTTCTCCTTCCTACTTTCCTTATTCCTAGCATTTACTACTCTTACTGTTTCTGCATATGAAATGTTACCTTTAGTTTTTTTCTTTGATCTCCACAGCTTTTTCCTCACCTCAGAACCTCCATATGCAGCATTATGATTACCACCACTATACAAATTTCACCTCCACTCCTTCACCACACCTACCAAATTATGCCCCCCCCAATACGCGGACACCTTGCCTTAGCTTTACACACTAATGTTGTATGACCATACCTCTGGCACTTGTAACACCTCAGAGGTGGAGCAATATATTTCCTACCAGATAACTAACAAAGCCCTTCTTCAACTCTCTGGTATTTCTTTTCCTTCAAGTTTTAGCCTCACTGATAAACCTATTACTCTTTTCCCTTCTTATTCATCTGCAATCTAACTGCATCCAACACCATTCCCCTACTATATTCTTTTTAACTTCCTCCATGCTTAGTCCTATTGGCACTCCGCTTATTACATCATAGACCCACGATTCCTGGCCTACTATCTTGTAACTCGCCACCACCTGTTTCCCCATGGTTTTAGTTTTGTAACCCTATGCTTTTGTCTTCGATATTACATGCTATCATCAAGGCCATCTTGTAGCACTTAGCAAACATTATCTCACCACCTGCTTCCTTAATCGCTAGTGCTATTGGTTTATACCTGAAAATCCTACTTCTCCTTGAACTTTACTATTACCCTAACTACTTTATTGTTAATTTGTTTCGTCTTCATCTCCTTCTTCACTAGGTACCCAACTACTATCCGATCTTTCTCCCTTACCCTTTTTTCTTCTTTATTTACCTTCCTTCCTGATTTCCTCTACTCCTGTGTCCATCCTGTATCCATATCATCTTCCTTCTTCCCCATATCTTCCCTCCATGCCCACTCTGCCTCTTGTATTCCCAGCTTTTTCCTTGTTTGAGTTGAAAACCCAAAATGGCCACCCTTCTTTTCTTCTTTTCTTCTTTTGAGTTTTATGATGGTTAAACCAGCTAAGGTGCATTTACCGCACACCAACTGACAGGAGTGAAGCTTAACTGAGTGAAGCAAATATTCAAAATAAATAAATAATAAAAAAAAAAATTATCTTCCCATTTTCATATTAAACTATATTCTGTTTATCAATCCTGTTTCTCTTAGATACCCCATTAGAGCACTATAAATCCTTGTTTCTTTTGAGCGCTTTGAAATATACTATTTACTGACAATGTATTTATACAGTATTGTTCAAAATAATAGCAGTACAATGTGACTAACCAGAATAATCAAGGTTTTTCAGATATTTTTTTATTGCTACGGCAAACAAGTTACCAGTAGGTTCAGTAGATTCTCAGAAAACAAATGAGACCCAGCATTCATGATATGCACGCTCTTAAGGCTGTGCAATTGGGCAATTAGTTGAATTAGTTGAAAGGGGTGTGTTCAAAAAAATAGCAGTGTGGCATTCAATCACTGAGGTCATCAATTTTGTGAAGAAACAGGTGTGAATCAAGTGGCCCCTATTTAAGGATGAAGCCAACACTTGTTGAACATGCATTTGAAAGCTGAGGAAAATGGGTCGCTCAAGACATTGTTCAGAAGAACAGCGACTTTGATTAAAAAAGTTGATTAGAGAGGGGAAAACCTATAAAGAGGTGCAAAAATGATAGGCTGTTCAGCTAAAATGATCTCCAATGCCTTAAAATGGAGAGCAAAACCAGAGAGACGGGAAGAAAACGGAAGACAACCATCAAAATGGATAGAAGAATAACCAGAATGGCAAAGGCTCAGCCAATGATCACCTCCAGGATGATCAAAGACAGTCTGGAGTTACCTGTAAGTACTGTGACAGTTAGAAGACGCCTGTGTGAAGCTAATCTATTTTCAAGAATCTCGCAAAGTCCCTCTGTTAAAAAAAAGGCATGTGCAGAAGAGGTTACAATTTGCCAAAGAACACATCAACTGGCCTAAAGAGAAATGGAGGAACATTTTGTGGACTGATGAGAGTAAAATTGTTCTTTTGGGTCCAAGGCCACAGGCAGTTTGTGAGACACCCCAAACTCTGAATTCAAGCCACAGTACACAGTGAAGACAGTGAAGCATGGAGGTGCAAGCATCATGATATGGGCATGTTTCTCCTACTATGGTGTTGGGCCTATTTATCGGATACCAGGGATCATGGATCAGTTTGCATATGTTAAAATACTTGAAGAGGTCATGTTGCCCTATGCTGAAGAGGACATGCCCTTGAAATGGTTGTTTCAACAAGACAATGACCCAAAACACACTAGTAAACGGGCAAAGTCTTGGTTCCAAACCAACAAAATTAATGTTATGGAGTGGCCAGCCCAATCTCCAGACCTTAATCCAATTGAGAACTTGTGGGTGATATCAAAAATGCTGTTTCTGAAGCAAAACCAAGAAATGTGAATGAATTGTGGAATGTTGTTAAAGAATCATGGAGTGGAATAACAGCTGAGAGGTGCCACAAGTTGGTTGACTCCATGCCACACAGATGTCAAGCAGTTTTAAAAACTGTGGTCATACAACTAAATATTAGTTTAGTGATTCACAGGATTGCTAAATCCCAGAAAAAAAATGTTTGTACAAAATAGTTTTGAGTTTGTACAGTCAAAGGTAGACACTGCTATTTTTTTGAACACACCCCTTTCAACTAATTGCCCAATTGCACAGCCTTAAGAGCTGCTATATCATGAATGCTGGGTCTTGTTTGTTTTCTAACAATCTACTGAACCTACTGGTAACTTGTTTGCCAGTAGCAATAAAAAATATACTAAAAACCTTGATTATTCTGGTTAGTCACATTGTACTGCTATTATTTTGAACAATACTGTACTTAGGTATCTTAATGCTTCTGTAAAGTTTATTCTTTCTCTGTTGTATTCTGTGTAGTGAATCAATACATGTTCAACTGTTTCTGATAATCCACATTTATCACAATTCTAGATTCTTTTTTCCTATGATAAAAAGTGAGTAATTAAGACATGTGTGCCCTATTCAAGCCTAGATATTATGGAATCTTCCTTTCTGCTTCTCAGATTTATTTCTCTCAACCCCAACTTTAACTTTGAATTTTATACAGATGTCTACCATTTTTCCTTATCCCATTTCTGTTGCCACATTTTGTTTAGAGCAGATTTTATAATTGCTTTAACTTCAGTTTTACTTAGTTAATGTCATTACATTTCGCTTCAGAGATCTTTTGCCAACTGATCAACCTCCTCATTACCCTCTACCCCCACATGTGCTGGAACTAGGGCTGTCAACAATATTCTAAATTGATATATATTCAATAGTTTTAAAAACAAATTTCAAGATGAAAATTAATATTCAATAAAAAAAATATGGAAAAACGCCAGCGAGTAGAGCTGTGGCTGTCTGCTTTATGAGTGGGTGCGCTAGCCCGCCTGAGGGTTCAGGGACAGGTCACAGGAGCCACTGTCTGGCACAGCATCACTGCTGAAAGTTGACGCTGCTTCATGGAAGATGCCAGCAAATGCAGAGCCCAACACCATCGCGAGCAGAGAAAGTGAGGTAAAATTGTTGACCCGAGATAAAGTTGTATGCAAGCTATTCAAGATAGAGTTAGCATAGCTTACCATTCAACCATGAGGTCACATCTAAAAAATGTGCACCCAAATGAGCATGGCATAAAGTGTGGAACTCCAGCTAAACAGTCATGTCTTGACACTTAACGCATTTGATCGCTCACAGTAAGCTCTTTGTCTGCAACACGACAAGAGGCCATAACGGATAAATTTGTTTTGTTCATTTGTAAGGACATGAGACCGATCAGTATCGGGATGGGGCAGGGTTCAGGGAGTTCTGTCAAGCAATGGATCCAGGTTTGATTATTTATCGCTTTCATGTCAAGGAAAAGTTTACTCACAGCACAGCTCGCTCGAGCATTTAATGTCAGTTCTATATGCTAAAACTTCAATTAATATAATAATATTTGTTAAAATCACTGAATAAAGCTCCTATATTTGGGACAGAATTCGCGACCTTAAATTGTTTGACATAAAACTCTTAATTAGCACTGAAAAAATGTGTTTGTTCATTTAAACCATTATGCTGAGAGAGGGTGAGAGAGCGTGAGGTCTGCAGTCTTGGCCATTAGTTGATTTCATTGTTTTTGGGTAGGTAATAGCTGTCAACACGCTTTTAACTTAAATAGACTACCCATACAAGTAGTTAAGTCTCTTTGTATATTTTGTCCTGTTATTGACGTAATGCGGCCATTGACAACATAGCCCACCAGATGTTCGAATATTCGTGTTTTTTTTAGAGGGAATATTCGAACATCATTTTTGAGCAATTTTGACAGCCCTAGCTGGAACCCATAAAAATGAAATGTTTACTCCTAGTATGTATATTCTGTACAGATTTTGGGTGTACTCACACTAGGCACTGGTTGCCATGAACCAGGCCCGAAGACTATTGTCCCCCTCCCCACTCCCTCTCTGGCCTGCACTCATTTCACTAGTTCACGCTTACATATAATTAGCTGAGGTATGGTATGCTATTTGGCGTGCTTGTCCGGGAAGGGCTCCTGAGCCTCGGGAATTGCCCAAAACAGAGTACCCCTTCCCCTGATATTGTAAAGTGAACTTGAAGTGAGGGAGATGGGGTGGATGAGGGATGCTGATAAACCGCCAATGGATAGAGGTAAGTCAGCATATTTATACTGTGGGATTGATTACTTGATTGTGGTCCACCTGTGATGATTAGGCTAGTATTTGACGCCTCCTCCCAATCTTCATTGATAATTACATTTCACTAGTTCACGCTCATATAATTAGCTGAGGTATGGTATGCGATTTGGCGGTTGTCCGGGAAGGGCTCCGAGCTCAGGGAATTGCCCCAAACTAGAGTACCCCCAAAAAGGCAAATGTACAAGAGGACAGCCCAGTTTAAAGAATGCCCCCACAAAAGCAGAGTACTGAGGGGCGATTTGGTTTCTGAGAAGTCATCTTGTTGGCAGGCTGGAAGGGCTCACGACCGGAGGGAGCGACATGGGAGTTGGGAGAGTAGGCCCCACCGGCTGCAGCTAGTGAACTCACGGGTTGTTGGCTCAGTCGGTGGGCTCGGGCCGATGCTCAACTGGAGCTTTTTTGGCTTGGAACGGTGAGCCCCACCGCCGCGAGGAGGAGCAGCGGGTTGTGGTGCCCGACCGGAGGGACCCGAAGTTGCCTCGACCGAATAGGTCACGGGTGTCGCAGAGCTCCTACTGGCTGATAGCACCTGCTATTCAGTGGGTGAAGGCCTTACGCTGACCGAGAGGGCCCATGAAGCCTCCGCAGGAGATTGAGACTCAGGATGACGGACGCCTGGGTCCTCTCGGTTTGGAAGATAAAAGCTTTTGGGCTAGCCGACAAGGAGGACTCTGGCAACATCCCAAGGGAGATCCCACTCACGCATCGGATGGATGAGACTCGGCTGCTGGTAGCATAGGCCCGCCGGAGACTCCTCGCCAGACGCCTGAAGGGAGCACACGCGACAGACGGGTAAGCCTCGGGCGGACGGGAGGGTTGGAAAGGAAAACCCACTGGGAGGACTCTCAGCAATCCGATGGGGCCTCTAACTCAGAACATCGAACGGTAAGCTCTGCCAGACGGGTTAAAAGATGTGAGAGTAGCTGAGGGTAGCTTTTTTTTTTTGCAGGATTTGGCGAGAGGACGAGACTTCGAAGGCCGACGGTTAGCCTGCCACGCAAATGGAAAGGTAGTTATCGGTGCGAGACTGCTTACCGACTCCAGGGAGCACACATCGAACGGGTAAGCCTCACCAACGTGAGAGTGAAACGTAAAGCAAGTCTGACAGGAGGTTCTCGCCAGTCCGGCAGGGAGCACACACATCGAACGGTAAGTCCTCGCTGACCATAGAAAAGGAAAAGGTAAGGTGGTCTAACGGGAGGCTCTAGGCCCCAAAGGGAGCTACACTGATCGAACGGTAAGCCTCCCGGATGGCGGACAGAAAAGGTAATCGATAGGTGGCCAGGAGGTCTGTTGCCAGCGTCCAGCGGGACAAACTGGGTGAGCTCTCGCAGGTCGTAGGGATGGAAAAGGTAAGTTTGTGTGGTGCTAGGGCTGTCGCGGCGCTTTAAGGGAGTTTCACTCCCGCAAGAGACGGGTTAGCCTTGCGCACCATAGGGAAGGAAGGAGAGTTTATGTAGGTTTGGTACCTGCAGCATTTGAACAGCTTGCTTGTAGGTTTTGTAACCTAAACCACGCTGTAAGGTCCGGGTTATTGGCTCAGGAGGTTGTCGCCAGCGTCCGGATGGGAGCACCGTCGATCGGACGGGTAAGCCCACTGGCCGAGGGTGGAAAAGGTCAGGTTGTTCTAGCGAGGCTGACCGACGTCCGATAGGAGCTTAGCTCCAGGAATCGAACGGTAAACTCTCTGGCTGAAAGATCGAAAAGGTTGTCCGCCGGAGGCTCTTACCTTCGTCCGACAGGAGCTTAGCTCCTCGGATGAACGTTAAGCCTCGCTGGCCAAAGGGGACGAAAAGGTAAGGTTGTCTAGCCGGGAAGCTCTCACCACATTCAATGGGAGCCCTAACTCGCATGGATGGGTAAACCTCTCCTGACGTGAAGACAGAATGGCAAAGCAGGTAGCGGGGCTTTACCACGTCCGAAGGGGAGTGGTGGAGCCCTGGCAAGGAACGGGTAAGTCTGCTGGCGCAGAATGGAAAAGGTGAGGTTGCTCTGGCCGGAGGCTCTTCAGCATCCGCATGGGAGCTCAAGCTCTTTGGCATCCAGAGAAGCTTCGGCCATAGGATTGAAAAAGGTAAGGTTATCTGGTCGGAGGCTATGGCCAGCATCTGGGTCTTTTATTTATTAATTTATTTATTTTCTATATTTATTTTATTTATTATATTTATTAAAACTTGCACACCAGATGGGTAGTTCTCTCCAGCCATCGGAGGGAAAATTTAGATTGTTTTATCTGGTTAAGAGCCTGTAGTGATCTCGGCTAAAGCTGACTTATGGTATTGGATGGGTACATCTTGCCATCGGAGGGAAAATTAGTTTGGCTGCAATGTACCTACTTGGTGTTCGAAGGTAAATGTTGCTTTTTTTTTTTGGTTAATCGCCTATTTTAATCGGTAAGTGCTGGTGGTCGGATGGAAAGTCCAAGATTGCTTTAAGTGGGAAAGCATCTGCAGGATTTAATACTGCATGATGTCAACAGAAAGCTTTGCTGATAGTTGAATGGAGAAGGCAAAGGTTGGTTCAACTGGGGAGCCCCTCTTGCAGGGACTGGCAGGGAGTTCGATAACTAAAGATGATTTATTTGTCTACGAGGGTAGACGCCTGAGGCTTACTTGCATAATTGTTTAGCAAATCCAATGAGCTGCTTCCCATCAATGAGTCCGAAAAAAATCTTGGTGCAGTCATAGTATCCGATATTAAGCTTGCAAAAATAAATTGATTTCCTGTGCCAGTGTACCCCAAATAGGTGCCATGTATGCGAGCGATGGTCATTGTCAGCACGCGGAGATCGATGGTACATATCGACGATGTAATGCGTCATGGGTGGAGTAAGAGAAAGATTCTTTATACTGTCTGAGCTTACTATTTACCATTTTGACCATGCAGAGTGCACCAAAAGAGCCTATGGAATCACCAATAATCAAAAATATACTTCGGACGCACTGATACGCTGGTATTAAAGTATAAATACTATATTTAAATACTGCTAGTTCATGTAGTCGCACTACATCATCTCGCTTTGTCCAGTGAAATTGTTTTTTTTTAAACCCTACGGCTCACATCATCCTTTGGGAGCATGGCGAAGCGGAAATGCAGTGCTGAGATGGGATAACGGAGCGGGTTTGATAGCCGATTAAGGTAGGGCACCTAATGATTATTATAAAAAACGCTGGTTGAAAATGGGCCTCAATATCGCCTTGGCTATTGTCGATAATGATGCTATCACCGCAACCCGATGCATGGTCATGCCTTTAGGGCGAGGTGATGTGTGTTTTTTTTATGTATATTTAGGGTAGGAAAGCTACCTGCGGAGCAGACTGCTGCCACACGGCAGTGGGGAGAACGGAAAGCGCTCCTGCTGGACAGAACGTACTCGCAGTGTGGAGGATAGGAAAGGTCCTGCGGAGCAGACACTGCACGGCAGTGAGGAGGTGTAGGAAGGTCTCGCGTGGAGCAGACACGTCGCCGGCAAGTGAGGAGGTAGTGGGAGTTCCTGCGGAGCAGACACGCCGGCAGTGAGGAGGTAAAGGAGAGGATTCCTGCGGGAGCAGACACCACTGTGGCAGTGGGGAGAACGGGAGAGGCTCCCTGGGAGACAGGATCACTGTGGCAGTGGGGGGAGGACGGAGGCTGCCTGGCGCATGGAGCAGACACTGCAGCGCAGTGGGGAGATACAGGAGCGTCCTGGGAGCAGACACCGCAGCCGCAGTGGGGAGAAAAGAGAGAGTCTCGCGGAGAAGACACTGCAGTGGTGGGAGGTACAGGAAGGCTCCCTGGAGCAGACACCTGAGCAGTGAGGAGGGACATAAAGGCCACTTGCTGCTCGCTGTAGATGTTGGCTGTGGGAAAAGTAAAAGTGTTAGTAATATTTGATGGGGCAAGCTAAAAATGGATGGGTAGCCTACTGTGTTACCCAGCTTAGCAATTTTGCCTGATTTGACAATTCCCTCAGGCCTTGTCCACCTTATTATGTTCCCTGTTGGAAAAGCATCTTTCCTCTCATTTGGCCTCGGGCTCTTTAGACGGACCTCGAGCAGATATCGTTTGGAACGCTGTTTCCACGTGTATTATGGACTGTGGAAACAGAGGCCTTTGGAAACGATTGAGCATGTTTTTTTAGTCTTGTAAAGGTAAAATCAAAGACATGATTATAGCAGTAACGTTAACCCTTACCAGACACCCCATTTTTGGCATGGAGGCAGAAATTATATACCCAAAAGATGTTTCTGTTCATGATTCTTTCTGACAGATCCATGATCAACATTTGTCCACAGCTAACACTTTGACGCTTTACCGTCAGGAATAGGAATAGTTTTCCTGACATGATGGAAAATTAATCACTGGAATTATGTTTTAGCTAAATATTGGTCAAATATAAAAGCCAAAGTCTTTGGACTTCAATTGATGTCGCGGTTTATCCAGATCAAGTAAGAGAGTGATGTTTAACGTGTTGTGAAATGAAACGAGACTGGGGTCAGTATGGCATGCTTGCAGCAAATGGGTTAACAGCAGTTATGTGCTATTCGCCCAAGTGGTTTCTAAAGAGATTTACTTTCCGGTTTTTTCGATTACGGTCCTTAAAAGGCGATGGTAATTTTACTCACGCTTTATCCTGCATCTAAACACGAGGGCAGATGCGCTTTAGATTAATTTTGAGTGATCACTAGTGAATGGTAAAATAGGTCCCTAAATGATTTGGTCCTACCAGAAGACTTGCATGGAAATTAAAATTTTAAATTAAATTAAGCATTTAGCAGGCACTTTATCCAGAGACTTTTTTTTTTTTTTAGAACTTATGTCTGTATCATTTCAGGAGGTTTAAACGCGCTGTAAGGCGTAATGTAACAATAATAATGCATTTTATTTGTAGAAACAAACGCCAAAAGCAATACAACAATTCATTAAAGACAGACAGTCTTGGATAAATGTGACTTAATCAACTTTTAAAATCGCCCAACATAGGTGCATATCTGACGGTAGAAGAAGTACATTCCATAGCTTAGGGCCTTTATATGAAAGGCTCTTTCCTCCATGGTCTTTAGCTCACATTATGGCTGGTGAAGTGAAAGAGAGTTAGTAGAGCCAAGAAAGCGGATGGAATATAAGGACTGATGAGTTCACAAAGATACTCAGGTGCAGTCCCATGAAGTGCCTAGTATGTTAAGATAGAAATTTTAAAATCAATTCTCACGCTTACGGGAAGCCCGTGGTAATTGTGAAAGAACCGTGTAATGTGTTCGCAGGAGAAGTACAATGCGCGGCAGAATACTGAAGCTTGCTCAACGATTTAGCTGGAAGGCCTGAGAACGAGGCATTACAATAATCTAACCTAATGCCTTTGGCTCGGGTTAAAAGTGGCATCATCATCCGACGGAACGGTGTATCTGTAGTCCAAATCTATGCGGATCAACACCCGGATCAGCTGGTGGCGTAATGCACCTTACGCTGGTTTGCCAAACCGCCATAAAACGCTACTGGAAGAAGACGGAACTACGCCAAGACGTAGTTTAACAAAAACTTTAGCCGCAAAACTGCTTTTAGATGCAACACTTTGAATGCAAACCGTCGAAAGATCCAATGAAGAAAAAGAAGAACCTGTTTTTAGCGCCTTCGCCTGGAAATGTATTAGTCTGCGCCGCCAGAGGAAGCGGCCTCAACCGCCACCGGCCGAACGCCGGGTGAAAGGCTGGAGCCTGGTTGATTCTTTCTGCGATCCAGCGCCGACGAGCTCGGTCTCGGCGGCACGATGCGTATCGAGCAAGACGAGCTCGGAGTTGCACGGTTCATTGGCCACGATGTGTGGTTAGGCGATAGCAGCTGTCGCGATGACGCTTAATGCTGCTCGACGGCCGTGTTTGGCTGGGTAGAAATGATCTCGGTCTGGCGAAGCAGCAGGTCTTATAAATCCCTGTTTAGCCTTCGCTGGTACGAAAATTGGGTCTGTGATAAGGTGACTGACGGGAACCAGCATGCTGATAAACCGCAATGGATAGAGGTAAGTCAGCCATATTTATACTGTGGGATTGATTACTTGATTGTGGTCCACACCTGTGATGATTAGGCTGCATCTGACGCTCCACTGGCACGGTTCAAACTGGCAGTGTGAGTAGTATTTCATATAAAATATCCTGGCTGGATGCTGACTTTCCACTGCTTTATACTCATTAAAACTCGAATAGGAGTCTGAGCAAATTACTACATCCATAGGATGAACATCTTCTACCCACTGAAGTGCCATTAAAATTCCAATCATTTCTGTGGTGTATACTGAAACATGATCTGTAATTCTCTTTTCAATACTATATTTAAAATGAGGAATGTAAACTGCTGCTGCTGTATGTCTAGTATCTGGATTCTTAGATCCATCCGTGAATATTTGAATACTGTTATAAATTTCCTTGACTTAGGTGCTGCTTTCACAACTATATCTTTGTTATGATTATTTCCTTTTTATTATCTTCTTGCAATGTAAAATCTACATCAGGTTTAGGGAAAAGCCATTGAGGAATTGCTGGTATTACCACTGTGGGAATAATATTTAAATTATTTATTTCATGTTCTGGGCTTCTTTCCTACATTCCATCCAAAGCTCTCCTTTCCATACTCCCAGCATTTTGTAGGATCTTTTTCACTGGGTGATTCTCATCATGTCCCTTTATTGTACTCCAATATATCATTTTAATTGTAACATCCTAACCTCCATAGGCATTTCTGCCATTTCTACATGCATTGCTGAGATAGGGATGTTCTCAATGCCCCACAACTTATTCTTAATGCTTGCGACTGAATAACATTTATTTCCTTTAACTTGGATGCTGATGCTGAGCTGTATACTATGCATCCATAATCTATTATTGGTCTGATCAACGACAATATATTCTTTCTTAATAATTTCCTTTATATGACTGTCAAATTTAAGTTTTGAATCAATCCACAATCCCAAATATCAATTACTGATACTTGTTCTAAGGTTTGTTGATATAATTTTAATTTAATTTGTGGTTACTTTTCTTTTGAAAAACAGATAACTTGAGTTTTTCCTACTGACAATTTGAAACCCCAGTTATTTACCCATTTTTCCACTTCCTCTACTTCTCTCTGCATGCTTTTTCAACAAATGTAACATTCTGTCCTCTTTTCCACATGGCTCCATCATCTGCATATAGGGATTTTCCTATTCCTTGTCCTACCTGAGACTAATACATCATTAATCATTATATTAAACAAAATTGACTACAAACACTATCTTGAGTAGTACCATTATCTATTGTGTATATTTTTGAATAACTAGACCCAATCTTGACCTGTATTGTAAGCTTGAACAGAAAATCCATTATCCAATTATACATCCTTCCTTTGATACCTATGTTATCCAACTAATAATCCTCCTTCCACAACATATTGTATGATTTTTCCACATCAAAAACACTCCAATTAATACTTCTTTATTTATAAATGCTTTTCTAATTTCTGATTCTAGATGTTGATAGAATCCACCTTTCTAAATCCACTTTGATGTGGACATAAAAGATTGTTCTTTTCTATTGTGTAATTTAGTCTAGCTATTACCATTCTTTCCACTATTTTACATAAGTTCATGTTAATGCAATTGGTCTATAGTTAACCGCTTTGGAGTGATCTTTCCCAGGTTTAGCTATTGGAAAAACTACTCCATGTTTCCAGGAGGAGGGGAGCTTTCCTACCTCCCATATTTTATTGAATAGATGTAATATGACATTGAAAGATCTATGTGATAAATTCTTTATCATCTCATTACATATATTGTCTTTTCCTGGGATGTATTTCTTAAACCTGTCAATACCTGTTTAAGTTCATACAGAGTAAAATCTTTATCCATGGGCTTTCAGATGACATTCTTTGTACCATGATATTAGGATTATCTCTTATTACTTGCTCTCTTTCCTTCTCTTATCCTCTGATATGTTACAGTTACTGTGAATCTTCACAAATGTTTTTGCAATACTTCTGCTTTTTCACTTTCTGTCATTATATATTTGTCCTCATCTATTATTACAGGAATATTTCTATAAATTTTATTCCTCCCATTTTCCTAATCAAGCCCCATAATTCACTTACACAAAAATACACTCGGAGTGGACGGCATTGAATGGTCAAAATACGGACAAAGAGTCGGGTTTAATATTTTTGGAACCGGCGTAATGAGATAGTAAAGTCAAACGCTCTGAAAAAGTGCCCACCGAGCCTGCCTGGAGTTCAACCTTTGGCAGTGCTAATGTATTCTAGATTCTTGAGGTCTGTCCATACAATAAAAGGAACCCCCAATCCTTCTAACCAGTGTCGCCATTCCTCCAATGCCATCTGAACTGCCAACAATTTGAAATATGAAAATACGCGCAAGGGTGGACCTTGCCGCTAGGAGAACGCTATGATAACACCGCTCCTACCCCACCTCCAACGCATCGACCTCCACCACAAACTGACATGTTGGGTCAGGGTGATCAATATAGGGGCTGAAACGAAGCAGCTCTTCAGTTTGCATGCAAACAGCCTCTGCTGTTTCTGACCTCCTGAACGCAGTTTTGGCATGGAGGTCAAGGCGGTCAGAGGTGCAGCTAGTTGGCTGAAGTTGCTAATAAAACACTGGTAGAAGTTGGCGAACCCCAGAAACCTCTGGTAGGGCCTTACGGGAATCTGGACTTGGCCACTCTACTACAGCCTTAACCTTCTCGGGATCCATGTATTCCCTCAGTCACAGATATACCCCAGAAATGGAATTGGCTGTGCATGAAACTCGCTTTTGCACAGGCCTATCTAAAGGGTTAATGGTCCCACCTAGTGATCAACTGTAAAAAATAACAAATGTTACCTCTTCCCAACACGGAAAACCACCAGCAATCAAGAATCTCACACACACACAAACACTATAATTTGCTGTTATACTCCATATAACTCCATATACAAGCCAGAATGTAAGCCTTTTTTTGCACAGGCCTATCTAAAGGGTTAATGGTCCCACCTAGTGATCAACTGTAAAAATAACAAATTTTACCTCTTCCCAAAGGGAAAACTACAAACAATCAAGAATGCATGATTATATGGTGTCATGGCTTTGCAATCAAATTAAAATGGAGGTCAATGGGGCAAAACAGCCACCAAGAACAAATGAGGAAGAAAAATTTAAATCTAATGCTGCACAAAACTAACAATGCATCAAAGCCAATCTGACATGCCCAAGACTGTTATAAAAGGTAAAAAAATATCCAGTCCACAATCACTTTTAAATTGAAAATATGTAAATTTTGAGTGTTTTTTCCCCAAATCAGTGACATAATTTATGAACTTGGTAATTAAAGAGTTAAAATCTTGGATTTTGATCAGGACTGCGGTTGATTAATAGATTTATGAAAAAAAAATAGAAAAAAATATTTATCTTATACATTTTACAGCAGTTTAATTTAATGGATGTTTTCATCCACAAACATAACTGAAAGGGTAGGGAATTTGCACAGAGTGTACCGTTGAGTTTTTGAAAAATTTCAAAGCATTTTCCCAAAATATGGATCAAAATAAAATTTATCACCAAATATCATTCCGTTAGCTCAAACACAGAGAAAGTTGTGGCCAAAATAATACTCAACTTTACCCCTAGTGGACAAAAACGTCCCCAACAACGATAAGGGTTAAAACAGCTCGAGGCCACTTTAACTTGGCACCAAGTTCTGGAAAAACTGTGCCCATATCTTTCCCATCCCTTCTCCGTCTAGTCTAAAACCATGACCGTGTCAACTGTCACTTCATGTTCGAAAATCTATTGCACGAATCAACCAACACAAGTTTCAAAACGGAAATAGAAAATTGATTTTAATGACCTTCTCTCGGAGCTGCCCAGGTTTTTTTTTTTTTTAACACGCACCACACAGCAACTGCAGCTCGACACACGCATAAGAGCAAATAATACTTCTGCACAATGTTCTCTTTTACAACAGAAATGTGAATTCTGCCAGTATTGAGACAGTCTCATACAGATTCGGCTAGAATCGCCTACAGCTGTCAAAAAAGCTGAAAACTAAATTGAATTTTTACTGAATATGATCAAAATTTGAATTTTATTCAAATTTAAAATGCATAATTTCAGTTAGGTGAAAAAAGCTTTTTGCTCCTCTTCTGAGGCCTCAAGATAGCACATCGAGCAAAATACTGCACGTAATGACTGTGAAAAACAACATAATATTTATAATAATGTTTATGAACCAATTATTATTAATTAAATTGCTTAAAGTACTATAAAATGCATTGTTAAATAAATAAAAAGGCGGAAAACCAGTCACAAAGAATACATTTTTTCATTTAAAACATAATATGCAGTGGGATGGGGAACAAAACCCAACATAAAGTCTCGAGATATTTTAGAAAATGAAATTAAATACATTAATTTTACATGTCCTTCTAAACATGCGGCTCTCTTGTGCGAAACGCGAGTCCAACGGTGTCCCTCTAGAAAATGCGTGAAATATGCGTTCTGTGTGAATGGCTTGGTTTCAGTTTTGATGTAAACAAGATCTTCTCACATTGGTGTTCTCTTTTTGTAGTGGTTCATCTGGATAGGCTAACAAAACCTTATAATGCAATGCCACATACATCGTCATCGCATCTCGTGCGCCACTGATAAAGATCAAGTATACTTCTGGCCGTCCGCAAACTGTCTGCATTATGTCCTTTTGTCATCCGCGTGTGGGCATTTTTTGAGACCGCGGACGGTGCACATACACAATGTGAAAGATGAGACAGCAGTTACTGCGTTCAAGCTCGTCCGCTTTTGAAATTTGTAGAAACACAGCTGTGCGCGCGGTGAGATTGAATGGAACACGGACTGTGAAATACCGGGCTCATAAGGCAGCTTCCTTAATGCACACCTAAACGTTTTTGCATCTGAATGTTGTTTTTATTTTAAATTCGACAAATATCTGAAAAAAAAAATTATTTTGTTGTTGGTTTGTTTTGTTTTATGTTGTTGAAATTTCTAATCATAAACACAGCCACGTTGAAGCCTGCAGTAAATGTTTTGCATTATGGCAGTCCACTCTGCTTATTGTTTTACGAAAATGTTGCACTCATGTTTGTCATTGTGCACTTAACTCCATGCCAATAAATCATCAGAAATATTGGTCTTTACATTCGTCCTGCCTGTTGTCCGTGGATTTACCTATATTTGGTGTTATTTGCGATAAAACTTATTTAGAATGTAAAATCGATTTTACAATCGATTCAATGAACTTGAACTTGTCACTCAAATCAAACAGGATTTTTTTCACCCAAGTGATGACCCAAGAAAGCAAAGTAAACGTTCCTCATTAGTAGGTTGCATTGACACCAATGGTGGATGCAAGTAAAACAGTAAAACAGTACCTATTTTTTTTCTTCTCATCTGAAATTCATGTAATAAACATGTTTTGACAAAGATTTCAATTTGCTTGAGGTCTATATAACCTCAAATCAAAATGAGGTTTGCAATGATGCCAAGGCACGGGTTGAAGACCCAGCCAGTGACTTCACAATATGCTAATTTGTTTAAATTCATACCTGCGCATCACCATCACAAAATTAACTTTTTTTTCATTGAAACTTGAAAAAAAATTTGACCACTTACTAACCCTTTCTTTTAAAAAAGTACTGTTACTGCAAACAAAAAATATTTTTAAGGATGGCCTCACACTTTTAGAAATTTGAAATGTATGACTGACACAGAACACTTTCACAATGGAGAATATGATGACACACAGAGTAATGAAAAGATTGTACTCTATTACATAAAACACACTCTATTACTTAGTACAGACTATGACACACACACACACACACACAACCAATTATGTTGAAGATATGTATTTATAGATATTTGTAATGAATTTACAGGTAGTACAATAATTGAATTGAAAGTGCATTGTTAATAATATTTCAAGTTCAAACTTAATTATAATGTGACAATTGTCAAAACTGATATGTCTGTATAAATGAAGTGGTAAGCTTCAACTTAATGTGATTTTAAATGTAATAATAATGATTTTACATTAAATGTCAGTATCTAATAAAACCTGAGAAAGTAACTATATAAGTGATAGAGTAAGTCAACAACTGATGTTTTGCTTATATCTAGTTATTGTATTTGCTGCGTAGATATTTACTGTTTTAACCTTAATAGTATTACAGTGTCAGTTTTGTACAATCTCCATACATTTTTGCATGGCTTGTTTAAAATTATGAGATGCACAAGTTTGCTTAGTTTTGTGATCTTTTAGTTTAATTTTAAGATTTATAGACTTTGGGTGAAGAGTATGTTATGATATGGTACTGATATTACAGTCGTAATGCTCTCCTTTTGGTCGCCACCTTGTCATGGTGGAGAGCCTTGCGGTTCGATGAACCTGAGAGCGATGCCGCCTGGAGCTTAAGCTCCTGGTAGGGTCACCCATGGCGGTAAGGTCGAGGGGGAGGTTCCAGACAAAGAGCGACCCAAAGGGATATACCATCATACCTCAACAGAGAAGGAAAACTTTGTACAGAAACCTTCATGAGCCACTGCCTTGTGGTTAGTGGAGTGGAGTGGAGCCCCTCAGGCGGATGGCGAGAACATGCCACCATACGGCAACTCCTGCAGCTGCTGACACTGACCGATTGGCTCGCTTCTGTCAGACCCTGCCAGCAAAGCCGAGAGGAGGGTCCTGACGCCTGGGCAACCCAGGATCTCCATATTATTAGCCCAGGCCTGCACCTGAGAGGTCACTCCAGCTGCACTGTCTCAGTGCAGAAACAACACGGGAGCAGCAGTCTACCAGTGTTAAGTCGCGGCTCATTTGGCATCGAGCGGCGCTAGGGGTTGCTCCTGATGGTGGGAGGAGCAGCCCCGGCAGTTAGGTACTACCCCACCACATTCTGCTTGCTTCATCGGGTGCATGGAGCTTAGACAAAATCGACAGGCAGGTTGTAAAACCCAGCACCAGGAAATTAAAAGAAATAATCAAAGACCACAAAGTCACCAGCCCTGCGGCTGGCAACCTGGAATGTCAGAACATTGTGCCCTGGCCTCTGTGATGATCTTCAGCAAGTTGACGACACTAGAAAAACGCTATCATCAATCACAAGCTGTTAAGGCTCAACATCGAGATGCTGCCCTTCAAGAGACACGCTTCCATCCAGTGGAAGTCTGAAGGAGAGAGATTACACTTTCTTCTGGCAAGGACTGGAGCAAGACAAGCGTCGACTTTATGGGGTCGGCTTTACAGTGCTAAATTGTCTCTACCATCAGTAGAACCTCCTTCTCAGGGGACTGAGCGATCCTCTCCCTCCGCCTCACAACATCCACGGGACCCTTGCACATCTTTAGCGCTCACGCCCCCACACTATGCTCCACAGCTGAGGATAAAGATGCTTTCTATTACGAACTTGAGGCCAAAATTGCAGAGATTCCACCGAAAGACAACCTGCTCATGCTCTGAGACTTCAATGCCGGGTGGGCTGATTACATCTCCTAGCCACACTGCATTGGACATTTTGGCTGAGCTTAATGAGAATGGACAGCTACTACTTGAGCTATGCTCTTACCATAACTTGTGCATTACCAACACCTTCTTCCCAACCGAAGCTCCACCACAGAGTGTCTTGGAGACACCCCAGGTCCAAACACTGGCACCAGCTTGACCTTATTGTTACTCGAGACCCATGCTCAAGCACATGCTTGTAACCGCGGTGTCACAGTGCTGACTGTGACACGGACCATTCCCTGGTCAGCAGCAAGGTGCCTCCAACCTAGATGAATCCATCAGCCAAAGCAAGGGCCGCCTCGATCAACACGGCAAGAACATCAGTGCCAGAGCTGCGGAACACTTTGCCAGGGCCATTGATGAGGCCCTGGAGGACTGCCCTGTAGACAGTGTTACATGCGATGGGAGTATATCCGGACACCGGTACAAGGTTGCCTCAGACACCTTCGGGAAGACGGTGAAAAAAGTGAAGATTGGTTTGTGGCAGGGATCACGGTACTGGAGCCTGCCATCACTGCAAAACGCATCCACTCTCCTTGAGCACAAGAGACAACCTACTGCTAGGACATTGGCTGCCTTCAGAGAGGCACGTAATAACAAGAGGATTGCTCGAAGTGTGCAAATGACTACTGGCTGAAGTTGTGTAGCAATATTCAGACTTCGCGGACTGTGGTAATATCTGAGCCATGTATGAGGGGCATGAAGAAAGCGCTTGGTCCCAACGCCATCAAGACTGCTCCCCTAAAATCTACTTCGGCGAGATCATCACAGATCGAGAAAGCAGTTGGAGAGATGGGCTGAGCACTACCAGGAACTGTACTCAAGAGAGAGCATCGTTACTGACACAGCCATTCGAAATACCATGCCTCTGCCCATCATGGAGGAGCTTGACTCACCACTCACCATCGAGGAACTTGGGAAGGCCATCGATTCACCTAGCCTGTGGGAAAGCACCAGGCAGTGATGGAATTCCACCAGAGGTCATCAAGGCAGGAAAAGTGAGCTCTCTCTCAGCCACCTCCATAACCTCCTGCTCAAATGCTGGAAGGGGCTTCATACCCCAAGACATGCGAGCGCTAAGATCCTCACGCTCTATAAGAAAAGGGCATCGCAGTGACTGCAATAACTATCGTGGATCTCCCTCCTCAGTGTTATGGGAAAGTTTTTGCACGTGTCATCCTTAACGCCTACAACTGCTCGCCGATCGGTGTACCTGAGTCGCAATGTGGGTTCCGAGCAAAACAGTAACAATTGACATGGTGTTCACCCTTAGGCAGCTACAGGAGAAGTGCCGTGAGCAGAGACGCCCCTGTTCCTTGCCTTTATAGATCTGACCAAGGCTCGACATGGTCAGTCGGATTTGCCTTTTCACTCTCCACACAGGATTGGATGCCCCTCCCCAAGCTCTTGAAGCTGATCATATCATTTCATGAGAACACGTGGGCACAGTCCAGTATCGGAGTCATCCTCAGACCCCTTCCCAATCAGGTGTGGTGTGAAGCAGGGATGTGTCCTGGCCCAACACTCTTTGGCATGTTCTTCTCCCTGCTCCTGCGCTATGCCTTCTGCAACTCAAGATGGGATCTTCCTCCATACTAGGAGTGAAGGGAACCTCTTCAACCTCGCCTCCTCAGAGCAAAGACTAAGGTCCGCAGGGTACTCATACGGAGATGTTGTTCGCAGATGACGCTGCTCTTGCGCACACACTGAGGGTGCCCTCCAGCTACTTATCACCTGCTTTGCAGATGCATGCACAGAGTTTGGCCTTGCCATCAGCCTCAAGAAAACCAACATATTGGTTCAAGATGTCAACACCACTCCTGCAATTACTATCGGCACCACACCCTGGAGGTAGTGGAGAATTTCATCTACCTTGGCTCCACCATCTGCAGCAACCTATCCCTGGATAATGAGCTCAATATAAGGATAGGCAAAGCAGCTACCGCCATGGCTCGACTAGCAAAGAGGGCTTGGGACAACACTCTGTTGACACTCAAAACAAAACTGAAGGTGTACCAAGCATGCGCCTTGAGCACCCTCCTCTATGGCAGTGAAGCTTGACTTTATATTCTCGCCAAGAGCAAAGATTGAATGCCTTTCATATGCGCTGCCTCAGACGACTCCTGAACATCACCTGGCAGGATCATATCACAAACAGAGCCATCCTGACTCAGGCAGGTATACCAAGTATGTTCACCATCCTCACACAGAGGCGACTGGCTGGCTTGGCCACCTGTGCAGGATGGATGATGGTCGATCCCAAAGGACGCTCTGTAGGGAGCTTGCACAGAAACACGACACAACTGGACGGCCAACCTTGCCTACAAGGACGCCTGCAAGCAGACTTGAAAGCGCAGCATCTGCCCAGCTGATTTGGAAGCAGTGACATCGGACCGTGAAATTGGCGATACACCCTTAAGACTGGTGTCCTCCCAGTCAAGAAAAAGAGCAATGAAGTGGGAGGAGAACAGGACCCTCCGCAGCAAAGTGTTCAGCCTGCCCCCAATGACAACACCACTACTTACACTTGCAGCAAGTGCCAGCGGTGCTGTCACTCCCGTATCGGACTCTACAGTCATAGCAGAGTGTGCAACCAAACCACAGACTGACCTGGCTGCAGATTCTAAACCATTGTCTCTCGAAGACAGAAGGATGCCAACAACAATGCAAAATTTATTTATTTTTTATGAGAATCGTAATACACCAATTTTACTGATTTTGAGTAAAAAAAAACACTACTAACATGGATGCTGATGGGGTTTAGACTGATGTATGAAAGTAGACCACATTCATTATGGAGAAAACACTTGAGATAGACACAGGCTGCTCCAAATCGAGATACTTAATGAGTAAGTACTTAATTTCAATAAGTACTTACTTAACGACCGCTAAAAGATTATGTACTCTACAGCCAAATATCGTTGAGTATGAATGCGGTCCGCCATGTTTACGCTTATCATGTGACCTATGACTTTATAACGAAGTCAACGACTTCAAATATATGACTGACTGCAACAGGTTTAATACTTACTATCTAAATATTTTGATGTTGATGCAATTTTCTCCTTTTGTGGTCTTGTTGAATACACAGATGCCCTTTTATTGTTATTGTAGTTTAATCCTTAAAGATTAAACCCTTCATAGCATCAATAACTCCACAACCCTACCTGCATCGGTTTTCCACAGCTTTTGCAGTATTTGTAATATATGCACAAATAAGACGTTGATCAGCTGCTTGAAGATCTCGCTTTGTAGAAGAATGTTGATTTTACACTTGAAAATGTAAGTCAAAGTCGAAGTCAAAGTCACCTTTATTTATATAGCGCTTTAAACAAAATACATTGCATCAAAGCAACTGAACAACATTCATTAGGAAAACAGTGTCAATAATGCAAAATGACAGTTAAAGGCAGTTCATCATTGAATTCAGTTATGTCATCTCTGTTCAGTTAAATAGTGTCTGTGCATTTATTTGCAATCAAGTCAATGATATCGCTGTAGATGAAGTGTCCCCTAACTAAGCAAGCCAGAGGCTACAGCGTAAGGAACCAAACTCCATCGGTGACAGAATGGAGAAAAACCTTGGGAGAAACAAGGCTCAGTTGGGGCCAGTTCTCCTCTGACCAGACGAAACCAGTAGTTCAATTCCAGACTGCAGCAAAGTCAGATTGTGCAGAAGAATCATCTGTTTCCTGTGGTCTTGTCCTGGTGCTCCTCTGAGACAAGGTCTTACGGGATCTGTATCTGGGGCTCTAGTTGTCCTGGTCTCCGCTGTCTTTCAGGGCAGTAGAGGTCCTTTGATCCACCATCTGGTCTGGATATGACTGGATCCGGGTGACTGCAGTGACCCTCTGATCTGGACACAGACTGGATCTGGTGGCTACGGTGACCTCGGAATAAGAGAGAAACAGACAAATATTAGCATAGATGCCATTCTTCTAATGATGTAGCAAGTACATAGGGTGTTATGGGAAGTGTTTCCGGTTCCGTTTACCTAATTAATGCAGCCTAAAAATCCTTTAACTGGATTTGGATATTAAAAGCATATTAGTATGTTATGTGTATGCCAGGTTAAAGAGATGGGTCTTTAATCTAGATTTAAACTGCAAGAGTGTGTCTGCCTCCGAACAATGTTAGAGTTCAGAGTCCAGAATCCAGAGTTTAGGCACCAAATAGGAAAAGGATCTGCAGCCAGCAGTTGATTTTTATTCTAGGTATTATCAAATTCCTGAGTTTTGAGAATGTAGCGACTGAGAGGATTATAATGTAAAAGGAGCTCATTCAAATACTGAGGTGCTAAACCATTCAGGGCTTTATAAGTAATAAGCAATATTTTAAAATTTATAACGATGTTTGATAGGGAGCCAGTGCAGTGTGGACAGGACGGGCTAATATGGTCATACTTCCTGGTTCTAGTAAGAACTCTTGCTGCTGCATTACAATAATCTAACCTTGAGGTCATAAATGCATGGATTAACATTTCTGCATTTGACATTGAGAGCATAGGCGTAATTTAGATATATTTTTGAGATGGAAAATGCAGTTTTACAAATGCTAGAAACTTGGGTTTCTAAGGAAAGATTGCGATCAAATAGCACACCTAGGTTCCTAACTGATGACGCAAGAATTGACAGAGCAACCATCAAGTTTTAGACAGTGTTCTAGAGCTTCTGAAGATCTTTGCCCGAACTCGATGGGACCGGCCGGGACCCGACGGGTTCGGCTAAATTTCTATCATCTTACGCTGGCTCGGGCGGGTCGGCTCAGCCCGGTTTGCAGGTAAACAAGCGGTCATGTGATGTGTTTCGATTAGCGAGAAAGATGCGTAAAATGAATGCTGAGCAGGTGTAACGGAGGCTTGCCTCTGGTGATTACGCTTTGGTTGCACCAGCAACTAAAGCAAACTCTGAGGTGTGGAGAAGTTTTGACCGTGTTTATAATGAGAATAATGACGCACCATCAGTGAGCGAGGAGCGCGCTGAAGACATACAGTGGTTTCAATCATTTTCCTCCACAAAAACATGTAGACCAAGCTTAATCTCTGTGAGTAAAGGTTTTTCAAATGATAACTAAATATTCATCGAGTCTTAAATGCATAAAGTTGACAGAGTATTTACGCTAATGTTGGCATTATTCTTTATTAAATAAAGCAAATCCGCGAGCCTTTATCTTAATTCTATATTGCCAAATACCCATCTTAATTTAAAATTTATCTTAATTTTTTTTTTTTAAATAACTCGCTTTTTATTGGTGCGTTGGTCTATTTATAGGTTAAATGAGTCTATGTATATATAGAATGCTGAGATGTTACGATGTCACAGAGGACTTATTTTATTTATTTATTCCAACTTCCAAGTGGTCTAGTCTATGTTAGGTATGAGTAAATTATGTTAAAACATGAATATATTACTCATTGTTGACAAAAGGCAAAGAGCTGTGTGCGTGCACATTTGAATAATGTCGGCTGTAAACGGTTTCGGCTTAAAAAAGCTGTCAATCAAAATGTACTTGTCGGGCTCGGGTCCTGTCGGGCCTAACTTTAAGGCCGATTACAGCTCTACAGTGTTCTAGGTTATTACAAGCAGAGTTTTAGGTCCTATAATTAACACCTCTGTTTTTTCTAGAATTTAGCAGTAAGAAATTACTCTCATCCAGTTTTTGCATTCCATTAGTTTTTCAAATTGGTGTGTTTCACTTCCCATAACACCAGATGTACTTGCTACATCATTAGAAGAATGGCATCTACGCAATATTAGTCTGTTTCTCTCTTGTTCCGAGGTCACCGTATCCACCAGATCCAGTCTGTATCCAGATCAGAGGGTCACTGCAGTCACCCGGATCCAGACTGATCCAGACCAGATGGTGGATCATGCCTTGCTGCAGAAACCATATTAGAATTTACTTTTATCCATGTGTATTGTTTTACCTTAGGAAAAGCTCTCTCCAAACATCTACAAGTTTATTAATACATTAAGATTTTTTTCTTAAAATATCTGCTGACAAACTATGAGGTTCATCAGGATTCCTATCTAAGGTATGACCTAAAGTGCAATAAAATCTCCGGTCAATACAATGATCCTACCCTGTGGAGCACTTCTACGGCTGATGTTTTTAATGACAGACAGTTTAGAGATTTAATGGAGTCACAGGACCACTGTAAGTGCTGCTGTTTTCTTAAGGCCAGTTTATATCTGCTTTACTTTATCAATTATGTCTAAGGGATTTTTGCATATCTGCCATAATATTACAGACCCAAACCAGCCATTCCTTGCCAATCCCATAAAACAATGAATGTTTTATTCTGGAATGTTATGCTTTTAGTTTTAAAGTGGTTTTCACTATTAACCATTGTAAATTCTTCTTTAAATTCCAAAAGTGGAATGTTGAAGATTTCAATGTGATGTTATAAACATTTTAAACTGTTTCACTCTCAAGTGTAAAGTCAGTAATTCAGTGACATTTAACACAGTAAAATCACATTCTGAAGGTCAGGAAATTGCTTAATATATGCAATGTAGATTTGTATTTATCTGGATATTTTATTTAAAATATGCAAAAAAAAAATGTAAGTCAATCCAAATAAATTTGATGTATAATCATGTTAAAAATATATTTGACTGAAAGTGAATTTTAGTTCCAATTCACTATAAACATTTGATTTGTCATACTTACTTTTTCTATTGAGAAGTAATGAATTACATGTAACAAGTTATTCTATAAGCTAAACTATAATGTCAGTCATTTCTATGAATTCTGTAGAACTGTTAAGCAGGTGGAGAGGGAGCCATGAGGGACTATAGTATGTACGACTTCTCATGTGTAACACATAGTTAATTAGTTTGAACAAGTACAAACTTTTGACTTATGTTAGTTAGTGCACTTCTAAGTTTGTCTTAAAAGCTGTTAAATGGGTGGTCAGTATTTGCTCATACATCTTAATATAGCCAACACAAAGTGTCTTAGTAAAGTGTCAGGCCCCAGAAGAGCTTCATGCTCTTTGACACTGTTGTTTTTTTCCTTGATCTGTCAGTCTGCAGTGTATCTGATTTGCCACTCAACACCTAGGCCTGTCATAATAATCAATATATCGAATTTATTGGCAATATATGTAAATGACCTCAACAAATGTTTTATTAATTATTAATAATGACGCAATATATCACCCATTATATTTACATAAAATCATTTTGACCATGTTTTGTACATTGCACTTGTCTCTGTCTTTTGCAGCTTCTTGTACATAACGTGATGTAGTCGTGAGGTCCCAGTCCAAATTGAAAACATGCTTCTACAAAAAAAAAGTTTCATCAGCAGAAATGGGCTTGTTTAGGGATCTTTGTGCATATGGTCATCTGACTAGCCAAAGTTCAAGTTCATTTAATCAAGATTCAAGATTTTTATTCATCACATACAAAATTATATATAACATATATAACCAGCAGTGAAATGTGAGTCAGGTCCAGCTCCATAGACAGTGCAATTATTAAAGAATACAACACAGATGAAAATATACATAAATAAAGCTATGTAAGAATGAAATAAAAGTAAACAATAAAAATATAGGAATAAAATAAAAAAGATGTATATTGTAGAATTAAATATTGAACGCAAAATAATGTGCATGAAAGTAAACTGTAGTCTTAAAAATAAAGATTCACAGGTATGTACAAGAGGCAAATGTGAAACAGGTTGACACTGTCAGTGTGTCAATGTGAGGTAGTGAATGATGAAGATCTTACTGATGAAGTGAACATTAAGTGGAGACATGAAGATGTTAAGAGGCTGGTTTAGAGTTTAGGAGCCTGATGGCCTGGGGAAGAAACCTCCTGAGTCTCTCAGTTTTGCCATCAGGCTACGGAAGCGCTTACCAGATGGCAGCAAAGTGAAAAGACGGTTACTGGGGTGGGTGGAGTCTTAGATGATTTTAGCAGCTCTACTTCTGCAGCGCTTGAGGTAGATGTCCTGCAGAGAGGGGAGAGCAGACCCTGAAATGCGCTCAGCTAGCGACAACTCTCAGGGCTTTGCAGTCTTGACTGGAGCTGTTCCCATACCACACTGAGATACAGTGAGTCAATACACTTTCTATAGCCCCAGAATAGTTTTCAGGATTGCTGGTGAGACCCTGAATTTCCTCAGCTGTCGTAGATGGTCAGTCTTTGACTGGCTTTATTAACCTGTGTTTGAATGTGAGTACTCCAAGTCAGGTCCTAGGACATGTTTACACCAGGGTACTCTGAAGCTGCTCACCCTCTCCACAGGTGTCCCGCTGATCATAAGAGGAGTATAGGGCTGCTGCTGTCTCTTCCTGAAGTCCACAATCAGCTCTTTAGTTTTGCTCACATTCAGAGAGAGACAGTTGTCCTAGCACCATGATGTTAATTTCTCTGCTTCATCCAAGTCATGCGGTCTCATTATTGTGTGAATGAGACCCAGAACCACAGTATCATCAGCAAATTTGATTATAGATGTGGAACTGTGCAAAGACACGCAATCATGTGAGAGAGAAGAGCAGGGGACTCAGGACACAGCCCTGTGGGGCTCCCACGCTCAGGGTGATGGAGCTGGAGGTACTGGCCTAGTTTCACCACTTGAGGTCTGCCGGTGAGGAAATCAAGAATCCAGTCGCAGAGTGAAGAATTCAGGCCGAGGTCTATGATATTGGAAGCTAGCTTTATGGGGACTATAGTATATAAAAGCTGAGCTATAGTCATAAATAGCAGCCTTACATAGTTCCTGCTATTCCTGTTCCTGTATCTCTATTAGTTTTATTGGATCTTAGTGCTGTGTTTGACACAATTGACCACAACATTCTTTTGCATTGACTTGAACACTTTGTTGGCATTAATTTAAAAAGTGCATTAGCATGGTTTAAATCGTACTTATATGACCGCCATCAGTTCAGAAGCAGTGAATGAAGATGTATCATATCGATCACTGAATTTAATGGTGAACCCCTTTAACTATCATTTTGCATTATTGACACTGTTTTCCTAATGAATGTTGTTCAGTTGCTTTGACGCAATGTATTTTGTTTAAAGTGCTATATAAATAAAGGTGACTTAACTTGACTTATTACTCTCAATATATGTGAGAGAAGAGTGCAGGATGTGAGAAATGGCATCATCAGTGGAACTGTTTGGCTCCAAAGTATCCGGGATGAAGGAGCAGATGACGCTTTTAACCAGTCCCTCAAAGACCTTCATGACTATTGATGTGAGGGCAACTGGACGATAGTCATTCAGACAAGAGGGTTTATTATTCTTATGCACAGGGATGATGACACATTTTTTGAAGGAGGTGGAAACCACAGATGTAGCAAGAGACTCATTAAAAATGGATGTAAACAAACCAGCGAGCTGATCAGCACAGGACCGAGAAACACAGCCAAAAATCCCATCAGGTCCGCTGCTTTCCTTACATTCACTCGCTAGAGCCCTCAACCTCGCCCTCCGATCACATGATGATCGCTGCTCTGACTGCTGCTTCCTGACGCTGATCGGCAGACTCATGCTGCTAAGATTGCTTTCAAAGCGCCGTAGAAAGTGTTTAGCTCGCAGCCAGCTATGGATCTGCTCTCACCTCTGAAGAGGATTTATTTCCAAAGTCACAGATAATCTCTGAAAGACTAGACAAAGTCTTTAACAAAAAAGAATCAATCATTTATTTAGAGCAAGAGCAGACGCTTTCAGCCATCCAGCTGTTCTCAATGCTCATAATGAATCAACCACAGACATGCAGTCAATTAATACCGATAGATAATCAGGAAACAAGTGACAGGTGCAAAGGAAGGGCTTCAGCCCAGACCCAGAGAACAAGTAAAACACAATTCTTTTAATAGAAAAGTTAACAATATTTATCTCTAAAAAAGAATAAAGGCATTTATAGAAAACATGAATAGTTTATCTCTTCATTCATCCCTTCGGAAAAGGCTGTTGAGTTCAAAAATCCAAAAAGATTCTCTCTGTAGCAGTTTTTATCTACATCACCACCTCTTCTTTTAGGCAAAACTCTTTCAATCCCCAGAAATTTCAAGTCAGAAATTGCATGATTTGCTAGTTGAAAATGTTGGGAAACAGACGAAGTTGCATCACATCTCCTGATTGCACTCCAAGTTTCTGGTACTCTTCTAATGCCCAGGGTAATTTTCCATGCAAAAGTTGCACTTCCTGTATACATTACCTTAAACTCCAATCTTTCACACATCCGCATCATCGTAAGATATATAAAATCAAGCAAATGATTACATGTAAATCTACTCACGGGTGTACATTTTAATCTGCCCTTGCCCATTATTGTATGGTAGGCAAAACTAGATTAGATTAGATTAGATTAGATTCAACTTTATTGTCACTGTACATGTAAGGTACAAGGCAACGAAATGCAGTTAGCATCTAACCAGAAGTGCAAAGAGTAAGTACAGAATAAAGGTCTATAATATGTACAATAACTATACAGGTAAGTATTATGGACATAATTTACAGATATTAAATACTATAAGCACGATATACAGATCTGTATAGGAAGAGTAAGGTATGTAACTGGGAGAATGGATTTTGAATGATAATACATTAAAGGTCATAATGTTGACAAGATGGCTAGTGTAATATACAAGCTGTAGCACCACAGTTGGAAAAATGAAAGCCATGCATGTCAGTACTTCCATTGAGTCAGTATTGTTGAACTATTGATCAGCTGACTTCACTGAAGAACTGCAGACCATTTTAAGATCCAGCCACAAGGAATCCAGCGTAAAAAAGTGGATACACAGTGGATCTCAAGTGAGTGTGGTTTTATTGTCGATTTTGCTATTATAAGATCATTCAGTTGATCCATGACTTTTTAATCACTAAAGGACAAAGGAAACTAATTTGATAAACTAATAAAAATCCTGAAACTAACATGTGATTCATGGAGATTTCTGTAGCACTAATTATAAAAACAATTCAAGTCTCTGGGCACAGCCATTTAGTTAGTTTTTCACCTTTTTTTCTCTTTTTGTCAAATTCTGACCCAGAGAGAAAAAATACACCTTAATCAAATTACTACGCTCATAAGAAGAACATATAGCAGTGGTTGGGTAAGAACCCAGTCTCCCAAAAGCTTCACACAGCAAGAAGGTATAAGAAAAGTTCATTTCTTACCACTGTTTCTGCCAGAAGACATTTCTGATGTCATTGTCCTGATGTTCCCAGTCAGCTTTCTGAGCTCGGTGCAGTGCTGTCGATCTCCCCTCATCACAATCAGTCTTCCTCTTCAAGACACACTTCTGACATGTAATGCGATCAAACTCTTCTTCTTGGTAAGGAACATACATAACATCTCTTCAACACAAATGTGACCTGTACATTCTGAACAGCAGGGTAAAACAGAAGTAGTGTATGAAATTACCAAAACCTGTTGAAAACTGGGATTTAAGAAGATATAAGACGTAGGGAAGACCCCACACACTACAAAGATAGTCTCCTTTCTTCTTTATGTCAAGAACTGAGCCTTTAAATAGCTCCGCTCTACCTCTCAAGCAGTGTAGGCCTGATGAAGACCTGCTGGTCAGAATGATGTGTCCTAATAAACAACAATCATCAGTGTAGCACTCAGCAAGATAAGTATTTGAAAGTGCATACCCAAACATCAACAGATACAGGACAATATGAATAACTAACTTAGGAATTAATGTATCAAAATATAAACAAATAACTGAATAACTTAAAGGCATAATCAGCTTAATAGAGTGAAGAGGAAGACATTTAGAAAATAAGCACCTGGAAATATTATATTCAAAAGCAATCCAGATAATACATCTGCAAGTCATACACATAAATATATTAGATGAGTTGTCAACATACCAGTCTGATTATAAAGGCTAGAGACATTTGTTCAGTTGATTTCTGAAGGTTGTGTTGGTCATCAGCATCTGGTACCTTCAGAATCTTAAAGCCACAAATACAAGTAGATGATTATGATGTTCTTTATTGAGGCTCTACCTTAAGATTTTCAATACCAAATCCAAATCAGTGTTTACAGTCTCAGTGGAGTTTACAAGCCCACACAAGTTTAAGTCCTTCTTATGCATGGCACAGATTCTCAGTTCTACACGCATTACGAGACTGCATTAGTAAACTACTCGATGTCTGTCCCCCAGTATCCCTCTGTCTGACATCATGTACTGAAGCACACCTAGTTCACTGCTCAAATCCTCCAGTCTCTGACACCTGCAGACTCAGCCGCTTGAAAATAAAAAAATAAATCTCCTTAATAAATAAATTATCTCCTTAATTTATGTCATTTCTGCAATCTCCAAAGACAAGTTTTTGACAGAAAGAATAAAAATACTAAAAAGAAGAGGTTTTCTAAAGCAATATAAGCAACACACCAGATGTGTTCATGTATGTGGTCTGTGAGGACACAATGAGACCGCTTTACTGTTTCAGCCTCCTCTCCTGCAGTTGTGCCAGCACCTTCCTGATTTATGCCACTCCACATTATCTAATACATATTATACCTTAATCACATACAGTGTATTATAGGGCTGTGCAATATGAACAAAAAACCTATCGCAATTTCTTTGATCAATTTTGCATTTCGATTTTAATCATGATTTTGACACACACAGAAATGCTTTTACAGTCATAAATGCAGTCAGGATGAATTTGAAACATATTTTCAAACGAAAGCCAATTACAGCTTTTTCAAAAGTTGTAACGCTCTAGAACAGACATAAGTCAAAATAATCACTAAGTTAAGGTGTGACAAAAGTTAGACATATGGCAAATAAATAAATAAACCCGTTCCAGGGCCTTTTTTTTCTTTTTGCCATGCATTGTTCATAGAGCTCATTAATTGTAGCGGTGCCTCAGGTGTTGAAATAGAACATTATACAGGTTCACATGTACCCGCTTTGCAGAGCGTGTAATTGTATGTGTATGAGGTGCTGAAACAGCAGCAGAGCGCTATTGTAACATCTAAAATCCATCGAGCCAATCTCTCTGTTCACATGCAGATTTCCTTTGCTCTGTCACAAAACCAGACGCGTTTTGTTAAGATACACGCTGCTCTGCGGAGAGAGTGTGCGCTTAAAACATGTCTACTCTCACTTAAACATGGCCCCTGTCCACTCCCACTGTCCAGACATATACTTTACACAACAAATGTGGCAAATACTAAATTATACCGCCTAAAATTTAAATATAGAATATTATATATAGCAAGTAGTTCATGTGATAGGTCCCTTACGCTCTATTGAAAGATACTTGTTTGTGCTTTGAACATTTGCTGAGGTCAGAATGTCCTGCAATTTATACATCTCACTCTCTGTAAGACAGAAAAAGAAAAAAAAAACCTCGTGTTGAAGTAATCAGAAGTAGTAGCATCCTAACTGCCAACTACAGATACTACTAAAGATAACACTTTTCTTTGTCTTATTAACAGAATACAGCAGAGGATCTCAACCTGGCTCCAAGTTTAGCTCCAACCTTGATCAGATTGACCTGCATTTACCTCTCTAGTAATCCTGAAAACCTCTATTCTCTTTATTCAGGTGTGTTTGATCATGTTTGGAGAGATGAGAAACCCAGTAATACAGTGTTTGTATAGTGACTCTAAGTCTATAATACACGCGACTATTTAACATTTCTAACAATTCCATTGATTCTAAAGTTTTTTCCCTCATAATCTGGAAGATAATCTGAAATGTTAGCAGCATTTAATTTACTAAAACAAAAGTTAGAGAAAATTTACAGTACTGAGTATTCGCTCTGCATGTTTAATAGATCAATAAAGTGAAACGGAGGTTATTCTTCAATCCACTTAACAGAAGAATTGAGAACAACGGGGAACAAAACCCCCTTCTTCAAATTCTGTATGAACATACCCCACATGAAAAAAATACTATAGTAATTTATAGTAAATACAAAAAATGTTTTTGAACCATATAGTAAAGTGCTTGAATTAATTTGTTGTGGTAATTCTGTAGTTGCTTGGTAATAAACTATAGTAATAAAAACAAATGACATTACCCAGTAATTGTACTAAGTTTATATTATACTTCAATACACTACAGTTTACTGTAGTAAAATGAAAGTATATTACAGTATTTATTACAGTTGATCAGTTCACTGTAGTTAATACTACAATATGCTGTAGCATCTCATTAAAAAGTGTTGTGAAAAACTAGTAATACAGTAAAATACACTTTACCATAGTAGTTCAAAAAAACACTACAGTATTTACTATAAGTTACTATAGACATTGATTACTTCACTTCCATTTGATATCTTGGATTTTCTGAGCATTACAGTAGTAGTGCTGAAGTTAACATCTCAGGATCAACGCTGATCCTGGAGGGCCTGTCCACTGCTGAGTTTAGCTCAACCCGAAAAAAAAAACACTAGGTGGAGGAGTACACACAGGTGGATGGTATACACAGGTGAAGGACAGCCAACTAGGTGGAGGTATACACTGAGGTGGGAGGCAACACTAGGGTGGAGGTATACACTCAGGTGGAGGTAACACATGAGTGGGAGGTAACACAAAGTGGAGGTACCACTAGATGGAGTTGTAACACTCAGGTGGAGGTAACACTAGTGGAGGCAACATTACCGTGGAGGTAACACTAGTGGAGGCAAACCAATGCTGGAGGTAACACCAGGTGGAGGCAACATCATGGGAGGTCAACACCAGTGGAGGTAACATCAGTGGAAGGCAAACAATGTGGAAGGCAACATCAGTGGAGGCACAACACGTGAGGCAAACATAGTGGATGGCAACAATCATAAAGTCGGTGATAAACACTAGTGAGGAACATCAGCGTAGGAAAACGTACGCAAACAACAGAGTGGAGGCAACATCAGGGAGTGCAACATCATGGGCAGAGCAACATCATGGATGAACCAGGGAGGCAACACACAGTGGAGGCAACACACAGCGTGAGGCAAACACTCAAGTGTGAGAAACAACTAGGTGAGTACAAATAATCAGGTGATAGTAAACAATAGGTGAGGTAACAAAGGTGTGAGGCAAACAACCAGGTGGAGGTAAACAATAGGCGGATGCACATCAGGTGGATGAACATCATACAGTGCTGGAGGTACACCAGGAGATGGAGGCAAACATCAGTGGAGGCAACACACCTGAGTGGAGGCAACACATGCGTGGAGGCAACATATGTGTGAGGCAAACACAGGTGGAGAGTAAACACTAGTGGGAGGTCAAACACAGGGTGGATGGATACATATAGTGGAGGCAAACTACTGAGTCATCAGGCGGATAAACACTGAACGGTGAGATAACACAGGTGGAGGCAACACCTAGGTGGAGCAAACACTAGGCTGGAGGAGCAAACCACAGGTGGAGGCAACATCATGGGAGGTAAACACCAGGTGGAGGAACATCACGTGAGGCAACAACGTGAGGCAACAATAAGGTGATGCGTAACACAGGTGGAGCAAACACTAGGCAGAGGCAACATATGCGGAGGCAAACAACAGGTGGAGGCAACATAGGAGGCAACATCTAGGCGGAGGCAACACCTAGTGAGCAAACACCAGGTGGAGGCATACAACTAGGTGAGGCAAAACTAAGTGGAGGCAACATAGTGGAGGTAAAACACAGGTGGAGTGCAAACAATCAGGTGGAGGCTAAACACCAGGTGATGGCAAACACCAGTGGAGGCAAAACAACAGGTGGAGGCAAACGACAAGGGAGGCAACATAGTGGAGGCAAACATCCAGGTGGAGGCAACATAGCGGAGTAATCAAACACCGTGATGGCAACAACAGGTGGAGGCAAACATAGGCGGAGCAAACACCTAGGAGAGGCAACATCAGCGTGAGGCAAAACTAGTGCGGAGGCAACATCTATGGAGGCAAACATCAGGTGGAGGCAAACACTAGTGGAGCAACAACAGGTGGAGGCTAATACAACTGTAAGTGGAGTGCAAAACCAGGTGGAGCAAAACAAAGGTGGAGGAAACATTATGCGGAGGCAACACAGTGGAGGCAACACCAGGTGAGGCAAACATCAGGGGATGCAACATATGGGAGTAAATTATGTGGAGGTAACACTAGGTGGAGGTAACATCATGGGAGGTAACACTAGGTGGAGGCAAAACACTAGGTGGAGGCAACATATGTGGAGGCAAAACGACCAGGTGGAGGTAAACCATATATGGGAGGTAACATTACTGTGAGGTAAACACTAGGTGGAGGTAAAACACTAGGTGGAGGTAACATTATGCTGGAGGTAACACTAGGTGGAGGTAACATTAGGTGGAGGTGGTGTGCAAGAACAGAAGCTGTAGGACAAAGGAAAACAAAACAGTTAACTCCTTGCAGCAAGGCTTTGCTAGATTAGTCTTATAGTATACATGCAAAATTTCAACAAAATCAAGGTAGTTGTGATGCTGTTATTGCACAAATGAATATTTACCATGAAAACCCGCATGAATGAACAGGTGATCAGGAATTCATTATTGTCTCGACCGCAAGCTTATGACACTTTAAATAGGACTGCATACCAGAACAGAAAGTACTGGATGCAGAGAAGGGATTTAACTTTAATGCGCAGGCATACAAGGAATTTGTTTCGGACAGAATCTCTGCAGTGCAACAGAATGACAGAGACAGAACAAAAAACAAATAATAAAAGAATAAAATAAATAAAAAATACAAATAAGTAGGTAAGAAAATGACAATATACAAATTGACAATTGTATGGCAGGTATATTACGATGAGCAGTTATGCATGTACAGGTACAGTATTGTTCAAAATAATAGCAGTACAATGTGACTAACCAGAATAATCAAGGTTTTCAGTATATTTTTTATTGCTATGTGGCAAACAAGTTACCAGTAGGTTCAGTAGATTGTCAGAAAACAAACAAGACCCAGCATTCATGATATGCACGCTCTTAAGGCTGTGCAATTGGGCGAATTAGTTGAAAGGGGTGTGTTCAAAAAAATAGCAGTGTCTACCTTTGACTGTACAAAAATCAAAACTATTTTGTACAAACATTTTTTTCTGGGATTTAGCAATCCTGTGAATCACTAAACTAATATTTAGTTGTATGACCACAGTTTTTAAAACTGCTTGACATCTGTGTGGATGTAGTCAACCAACTTGTGGCACCTCTCAGCTGTTATTCCACTCCATGATTCTTTAACAACATTCCACAATTCATTCACATTTCTTGGTTTTGCTTCAGAAACAGCATTTTGATATCACCCACAAGTTCTCAATTGGATTAAGGTCTGGAGATTGGGCTGGCCACTCCATAACATTAATTTTGTTGGTTTGGAACCAAGACTTTGCCCGTTTACTAGTGTGTTTTGGGTCATTGTCTTGTTGAAACAACCATTTCAAGGGCATTTCCTCTTCAGCATAGGGCAACATGACCTCTTCAAGTATTTTAACATATGCAAACTGATCCATGATCCCTGGTATGCATAAATAGGCCCAACACCATAGTAGGAGAAACATGCCCATATCATGATGCTTGCACCTCCATGCTTCACTGTCTTCACTGTGTACTGTGGCTTGAATTCAGAGTTTGGGGGTCGCCTCACAAACTGCCTGTGGCCCTTGGACCCAAAAGAACAATTTTACTCTCATCAGTCCACAAAATGTTCCTCCATTTCTCTTTAGGCCAGTTGATGTGTTCTTTGGCAAATTGTGACCTCTTCTGCACATGCCTTTTTTAACAGAGGGACTTCTTGGGGATTCTTGAAAATAGATTAGCTTCACACAGACGCCTTCTAACTGTCACAGTACTTACAGGTAACTCCAGACTGTCTTTGATCATCCTGAGGTGATCATTGGCTGAGCCTTTGCCATTCTGGTTATTCTTCTATCCATTTTGATGGTTGTCTTCCGCTTTTCTTCCACGCCTCTCTGGTTTTGCTCTCCATTTTAAGGCATTGAGATCATTTTAGCTGAACAGCCTATCATTTTTTGCACCTCTTTATAGGTTTTCCCTCTCTAATCAACTTTAATCAAAGTACGCTGTTCTTCTGAACAATGTCTTGAACGACCCATTTTCCTCAGCTTTCAAATGCATGTTCAACAAGTGTTGGCTTCATCCTTAAATAGGGCCACCTGATTCACACCTGTTTCTTCACAAAATTGATGACCTCAGTGATTGAATGCCACACTGCTATTTTTTGAACACACCCCTTTCAACTAATTCAACTAATTGCCCAATTGCACAGCCTTAAGAGCGTGCATATCATGAATGCTGGGTCTCATTTGTTTTCTGAGAATCTACTGAACCTACTGGTAACTTGTTTGCCACATAGCAATAAAAAATATACGAAAACCTTGATTATTCTGGTTAGTCACATTGTACTGCTATTATTTTGAACAATACTGTATATTATGTGCAAAATGTAAGTGTTAGATAAATAAAGTGTGTGTGTATATAAATATAAAGTGAAGTGTGTTCCATTATTGTCAGCTGTTCATAAGATGGATTGCCTGAGGGAAGAAACTGGTCCCTGTGTCTGGTCGTTCTGGTGTTCAGTGCTCTTTAGCGCGACCAGATGGCAACAGTTCAAAGAGGGAGTGTGCTGGATGTGAGGGGTCCAGAGTGATTTTGACAGCCCTTTTTCTCACTCTGGATAAGTACAGTTCTTGAATAGAAGGGAGGGTTGTACCGAGGATTTGCTCAGCAGTCCGGACTACCCTCTGTAGTCTCTGAGGTCAGATTTAGAAGCTGAGCTGAACCAGACAGTTACTGAAGTGCAGAGGATGGATTCAATGATGGTGGAGTAGAACTGTTTCTGCAAGCAGCTTGAGGTAAATAAATAACTGTAATATTATACATACTGATTTCGATTACAGGGCAAATCAGAAAAACTGTGACTATTCATTCAGTGAGGCACTTTATTTCCAGACAGCCTTTCCCACAACATGTGCTGTGAATGATTACATCAGGCTGATGCCCCAACCTCAGGAAATGATGGATTTATGATAAATCCACATTGCTCCACCCTTTTAGGCTTGTGTGTTGAGGTGCTGCCAGTGTGACATAGGCTTTGCTGTTCCTTCATTGTCTATCCCCATCTGATAGCTGTTTTTTAGCACACTGTTGACACCCGTTGATGTGGCTGGTTTCTCAACTCTAGCGGACTCAATGGCATGCATATTTGAAGCTGTTATTCTTCCTGCTCTTGATGTGTACCAGACAGATGATAGATGTTGCAGTCTCTGCCTGAGCTTCAACTGCAGCTGCCTGTATCTCTGTTACTGCTAGCAGGTGTGTGAGGGTGTTGCAATGCTGGAACAGGATGGGTAGATGGCATCCATCCTTTCCTGGGTCACAAAGATGCCGTGAGGGAACTTGGCACTCATGTGGCTTAACTGGTGATATAATGATGGTAATACTCCTCCATCCCAGAAATACAAATAGCCTTGCTGTGAGAGTGTCATGTCCACAATGACTCGTGGAGCCTAAATGAGTACATATCCCTGATATTCCCCTCTCTCCACTGATGCACTTGTCAAGTGCCACTCTCTTAGCTGCACCAGTGGTGAAGTCGAGCTTGTTGCCCACCTCTGATTGGACCTTATCAACATTAGCATGCATCATCCAGTAGGCTGGAACATCAGTGACAGTCTTGGTCCCCTGTATCCGGACTGATACTTCAATTTTAAAAGGAGAGCCCCAGCATATGTGCAAGACTCTGCTATGCCAGCCATGCATGTGCAGTGTGCACGGTCTACTTGGCCACTGAGCGAGGATCACCCATGGGTTGGCGGAGGTTCATTAAGGCGCTGAGAGTGCAAAACCTATGATATATGAAAACATTATGGTAAGTAAGGAGAAATTAATTATTAATAACACAAATATCTCTAATCATGTTATATGACACACACACCATGAACACACCCACCAGGGCTTGTGCAATTAATCGATGTGATTATCATGCACATCTCATCAGTAAAGCCGGTTTTGTGATTAGAGTAAATCTCCATCGCTGCTTTCAGAGGGAGCGCATTTACTACACAGAGCCACAGTTCACTGACAATTTGTGCGAACAACCATTTTCTGCTCATTGATGAGGAAAATCTTAAAGCCCGCACCCATCAATTTGTAAATTGCAGATGGGCCTCGAGATTCATAATTTTTTTCATTGCTCAAATGTGTATGCATGACACTACAAACAAGGTAAAAAAAACAGATCGGGAAGGTTACGGCAGCAGTTCAGTTAAGATCATCTGACTGCTCTTTGTGTTTGTATCGATTGAGTTTATTGATTGTCTTAAATTTAAAATTAAAAGTACCGTGAACTTTGATTCCTTGTTGAGGTTTTTCTTTATATGTAATCTTACACTTGATTATTGTTTGGTCTATTGTTATTCCTGTTTATTACTGATGTATACTAATATGACGGCTGATGAGCATGTCCCCAAACATAGCTGCGACTACCCAGAATGCAATGCACAGTGACTTAGTTTCCCAAGCTCTATTCAGGATTTATTAAATAACCACACTCGAAGAAAGAAATAAGTCTTAAATTATGATCTCAAGCAGGCACTGACCTGTCTGTAGCCTAACATGTGATGTTATATTGCTAAAGTTATAATAAAGACCTAATATCAACACAACAATCATATAGCTTACCTTGCACAGAATTTATTTTGAGAAAGCACTAAATAATTTCTTTTGGTCCATATAGTTGTTGGCATTTAGAAAATGATTGCCCTTGCTGGTACTATTTGTCACAGTGTCTGGTCTGTGTTTCCCTAGGTGTCCACTAGTGGTCTCACTTCCCCTAAGGCACCTCACGCAGACACTAGCATTTCTCACATAGCTTTGTCCCTTCATCACAGTTAATTGCACACCTGTTATTGCACTCAACTGTCTCCCACTTCCTTCGTTATCCTGTCTATTTAAACCGGTCTGTTTTACTATGGGGCTCAATGGGGACCAGAAACTGTTGGTGGTGAACCTCTAAGTAGATCATAAAGATCTATTACAAACCTGCATCTTTTTCAGCTTGAGATCGGTTTCCTTTCACCTTCTGCACACTTGAGTTCTACCTGAAAATAAATGAGAGATGAAGGTCAAACAGACGCCTGAAGGCATGGAAGTTGATAAATATTGCTGGAGAACATTTTACTGCTTTTAACAACAGCAGAAAATCAATGAGAACAGTAAGAATGCATCCAAAAACACTGAGACTTGTGTTTAAATGTGTAAAATAGTTCTGATAGTGACTGGTAAAGACCTGCATGGACACAGATTACAGTGAATGACTGTAAGGAACACGCTAAATAGAGCCAGACTGAAATTGGTTTTTTGATGCCAATACTGATATTAGGGAGTAAAAAAAAAAAGGCAGATATCTCTATACCGCTCAACTATTCTTTGTGTATATTATACTACAGTACCAGTGAGTCCAAACATTTGACTGGTACTTCTTTTGCAATGATCAACATGGTTGTTTAAGAAATTAAATTCTACACACTGCTAATATACCTCTATATATAAATACAGTTTAAATTGCGCAATGTAATGTCCTTTGAATGTAATGTGTATATTGCCTTGGAACTGGAATCATGACGGAACTTCATGTGAAGTCCACTCGCAGGGCACTTAAGGTTGAATAAGACAACGCTTGAATAGTGCCTGAACAAGAGACCTCCTTACTGAAGGGAAAGTGTTGACTGGTGTCACTATCTCGTGAATGTTGATGTGGATATATCGGCAACAGGCTCATATCAGCCAATAAAATCAGCAAAACGTTATATTGGCCGTGCTCTTATGTTAAATGAAGTATTAGTTTAACAGGGCTCGTAAGAAACTGCGAAATGAAATTCCAGGATTTTTCATTTTCAAGGACTAATATCAGACATCACAATATCATTAATTTTCAAATTCTAATAAATACTAATAAAACTAAATGTTACAAATAAAGTGCAGCACATTCAAAGCCACAAGGATGTGGCAACTTCAAAAGATACTATGACAATTATATTCAAAAGATATAATGCAAAATGATAGTTAAAGGCAGTTCATCATTGAATTCAGTTATGTCATCTCTGTTCAGTTTAAATAGTGTCGTGCATTTATTTTGCAATCAAGTCAACGACTATCGCTGCTAGATGAAGTGTCCCCAACTCAAGCAAGACAGAGGCGACAGCTGACAAGGAACCGAAACTCCATCGGGTGACAGAATGGAGAAAAAACCTGGGAGAAACCAGGCTCCGTTGGGGTCAGTTCTCCTCTGACCAGGACGAAACCAGCATCTGGTCTGGATCGTAGTGGATTGGGTGACTGCAGTGACCATCTGGTCTGGATACAGACTGGATTTGTGGCTCTACGGTGGCCTCAGAATAAGCGAATAATCTAAGTATTATAAATTGCCTTTTGAGAATGTAGCGGACGTGAGGGATTATAATGTGAAAAGGAGCTCATTCAAATAGTGAGGTGCTAAACCATTCAGGGCTTTATAAGTAATAAGCAATATTTTAAAATCTATACAATGTTTGATAGGGAGCCAGTGCAGTGTGGACAGGACCGGCTAATATGGTCATACTTCCTGGTTCTAGTAAGAACTCTTTGCTGCTGCATTTTGGACTAGCTGTAGTTCTGTTTTACCAAGCGTGCAGAACAACCACCACATAAAGCATTACAGTAGTCTAACCTTGAAGTCATAAATGCATGGATTAACATTTCTGCATTTGACATTGAGAGCATAGGCTAATTTAGATATATTTTGAGATGGAAAAAATGCAGTTTACAAATGCTAGAAGCGTAGCTTTCTAAGGAAAGATTGCGATCAAATAGCACACCTAGGTTCCTAACTGATGACTTAAGAATTGACAGAGCAAACCATCAAGTCTTAGACAGTGTTCTAGGTTATTACAAGTAGAGTTTTAGGCCCTATAACACCTCTGTTTTTTTTTTTCTGAATTTAGCAGTAAGAAATTACTCGTCATCCAGTTTTTATATCGACTATGCATTCCATTAGTTTTTCAAATTGGTGTGTTTCACCAGGCTGCGAGGAAATATAGAGCTGCGTGACATCAGCATAACAGTGAAAGCTAACACCATGTTTCCTGATGATATCTCCCAAGGGTAACATATAAAGCGTGAAGAGTAGCGGCCCTAGAACTGAGCCTTGAGGTACTCCATACTGCTTGTGGATCGATATGATACATCTTCATTCACTGCTACGAACTGATGGCGGTCATATAGATACGATTTAAACCATGCTAATGCACTTCCACTGATGCCAACAAAGTGTTCCAAGTCTATGCAAAAGAATGTTGTGGTCAATTGTGTCAAACGCAGCACTAAGATCCAATAAAACTACAGAGAGATACACACCGATCAGATGATAAGAGCAGATCATTTGTAACTATAAGGAGAGCAGTTTCAGTACCTATGATACTGTCCTAAATCCTGACTGGTTAATCCTTTAAAGGACTTTTATGCTGCATTAAATAGGGAAAACCAGAAACAGGAACACTTCCCATAACACCCTATATAACTTTCTACATCGTTAGAAGAATGGCATCTACGCTAATATTTGTCTGTTTCTCTCTTGTTCCGAGAGGTCACTGTAGCCACCAGATCCAGTCTGTGTCCAGATCAGGCGGTCACTGCAGTCACCCGGATCCAGTCGTGATCCAGACCAGATGGTGGATCAGCACCTAGAAAGGACCTCTACTGACCTGAAAGACGGCGGAGACCAGGACAACTAGAGCCCAGATACAGATCCCCTGTAAAGACCTTGTCTCGAGGGACAACCAGGACAAGACCACAGGAAACAGATGATTCTTCTGCACAATCTGACTTTGCTGCAGCCTGGAATTGAACTACTGGTTTCGTCTGGTCAGAGGGAGAACTGACCCCAACTGAGCCTGGTTTCTCCCAAGGTTTTTTTCTCCATTCTGTCACCGATGGAGTTTGGTTCCCTTGCGCTGTCAGCCTCTGGCTTTCTTAGTTGGGGTCACTTCATCTACAGCGATATCATTGACTTGATTGCGAAATTAAAACAGACACTATTTCAACTGAACAGAGATGACATAACTGAATTCAATGATGAACTGCCTTTAACTATCATTTTGCATTATTGAGACACTGTTTTCCCTAATGAATGTTGTTCAGTGCTTTGACGCAATGTATTTTGTTTAAAGTGCTATATAAAAAAGGTGACTTGACTAGAAATCGCATAGATAAGAAGGAATATAATTGTGAGGGATACCACCTTTCTAGTATCTTGGACGAGAAAGGAGATTCGAATGGTCTATAATTAACTAGTTCTTTGGGGTCAAGTTGTGGTTTTATGAGAGGCTGAATAACAGCCAATTTGAAGGTTTGGGGACATATCCCTAAATGACAATGAGGAATTAATAATAGTCAGAAGAGGATCTATGACTTCTGGAAGCACCTCTTTTAGAACTTAGATGGCATCATACACATTTTTTTTAGCTATTCATGCTCATAGACACTAGGGTTTGACAATACATTAGCTCAGAGAGAGACAAAATACGATACTGGTTTACTAGAATGAGACAATTTTAATCTGGTCTTTTAAACCAAAAAAAGCAAAACAGCAAAACAACAGTTGTATTTTAAACATTTAAATAATCTAGAGATATAATTAATGATTATCTTGGTAATCTAAAACTAGTGATCATTTTTAAACTGATTATTTTTTAAACTTTATTTATATCTATCTATTTAACATTAACAATAATTACTTTATTTTGATATTTAATTTAACCAGTCTGATGGATTTATTGAAAATCACTTTATAATATATTATGTCTATAATAATATAAACATAAAGGACATTAAATACTTAAGTCCATTTTTGTATTATTACAAATAACTACTGAGGTGCACTGCCTCATGGATGTTCAATTACAAGCTTGTTCAAGGACATTTAAATGTTATTTTAATAAATAGCACTGCAAACCAAACTAAGTTTTAACTTTTATTTTGAAATCATGAATACAATAAATCATACAGGCTTAACAGAACTATGTGAATGTATTATCCTGTATTTGCATATTTTATAAATATTTACATTGACACAGGTTTAATATGTTAAGCAACCAAACCTTATTTTTATAATTTAACCTTTTAAACATCATGTATATTTCATGTCACCTTTTCAAAAAATATGTCAGTTCAAGGGTTTCAAGGACTAAAATTTCCAAAGTCAATTCAAGTCGAAACACTTCTTCGGTACACTTGTAAATACATAGAGTCTGGCGTGTTTCTTACCGGACTGCCTCGGATCTACGTATTTTATCCCTGAGAAGCTGGTCTGTTTCCAGTGTTCTGTTGCATGAACACGAAGCAAGCTTCTACTGCTCACTGAACATTATCTCTCTCTCCCTGTCTTCATTCTTCATTCTCTGTCTCCAGTGTGAAAGATGGTTCTGTTCACCAAGATTCTCTGCTTATGGCTTTCACTTCTCGGTCTCTTTCAGTCATTCTCCTCTGGCTTTTATTGGAATGTTGAAGAAGCCAGGAGTATCATCAACTACAGACACGTTCTCTTTTGTTTCTCCCTTTCTCTCTCTTCTCTTCATCTCTCCTGTCTCACTGTCAGGGTCTTTCTTGATTCAGATCTCTCAGCTTCATCACTCTGCTCTCAATCTCTCCTCCCATCTCTTTTCTCACCCTCTCCATCTCCTCTTGTATTTGTTCCTTCTCTTCTTCTCTTCTCCTCATCTCTCTGTCAGCCTGTCTAAGTCTTTCTTGTTCAGATCTATTAGCTTCATACTCTGCTCTGACTTTCTCTTCCATCTCTTTTCTCACTCTCCCATCCTTGTATTTGTTTCTCCTCTCTTTTCTTATTCTCTTCATATCTCAGCTCTGCTTTCTTCTTTCTTGTCTGAATTTCTGAGCGCTTGTAGCATCTGTTAATGTAGTGTCCTCTATTCGCGGCTATCATTGAGTCAATCATCTGCAGGAGATCATTCACCTGCTCTCTGTTACTCATACTTCTATTGTTGAAGATATGATATCTGCCTCACACCGATCGACTAGATCTCTTAATCTACAGTTCTCCTCAACGAGATCCACTACGACCGGCTCCTTCCAGCAGATCTCCAGGAGTGAAGAGAATGATGGAGTACTTTAACACATCCTGTCCCAACATCATCTCAATCATCTGAGGAATCTGCTGCTCCTGTTCAGTGAATCTGTCTATTACTCTCAACACAATGAGAAAAGCTGTGGTCCAGGACTGGATAGATACACACTTCTGGCTATCTCTGTGACTAACTCTTCGGTCTCATCTGTGTATCAAAGAATGGAGGAGTATCTACTACAGACACATGACTCCTGAAACAGTGGCGGACCCTCTGAACATACACGGATAACTGAACTCATACTCTGTACAGATATGAACTCTCTCCGTCCCAGGATTGTGTTTCCAGCTGCACTCTTCCCAACTCCACTTTTACCCAGAAGAACAATCCGTCGGGATGAGAGACTTCAGCAGGAGCGCTCTGGTTCAGGACAAAACCAAGTAAAGAAATGAATAAACTCTAAAGATCAATAATTCACTAACATATGGTAATAACTTACTGCTATTTTCACTTCTGTTTCAGTTTTCATAACCATTTCTTCTATGTGTTAGTAAGTTTGTTTTAAGCATTTGTGTTTGGCAGTGTTATTTTTTTAAGATTACTGATAAATGAATGTAGTTTGATTTGTACCTAGTTAGGTATTTGATGTTGAATTATGCCTGAATAGGTCTTTTAGTAAGTTTACTAATATACACAACATACACATAATATACTATACATATATACACTACACAATACACACACACACACATATATATATATACATACAGTCATGCCCACAAATATTGGCACCCTTGGCAAATATAGATCAAATAAGGCTGTGAAAATTAATCTGCATTGTTAATCCTTTTGATTTTTATTTAAAAATTCACAAAAATGTATCCACATTGGATAATAAGAATTTAAAACGGAGGGAAATATCATTATGAAATTAATGTTTTCTCAAATATTGTTGGACACAATTATTGCACCCTAGAAATTCTTATGACTAAAATATCTCTGAAGTATATTAACATTCTATATTCACAATTTTGAGCACTCCAGCATGATTATAAACATGAAATTATCCAGCCATTGCTTCCTGTTTCACAGAAATATAGGAGGAGGGAAAACAAAGCCCAAATGCCCTTAATCATTCATCACAACAGAAAAAACCAGAATATATTTCTGATTGCAGCAAAAGATGATTGAGCTTCACAAATTGGTAGAGTGGCTTTTAGAAAAGAACTAGAGCAGTGACAATTCCCATTTCCAGCATCAGGACAATAGCTCAAGAGTTTCCAATCAACAGAAAAATGTTAGAAAACTGCCTGGAAGGGACGTGTGTCATTCTCCTTATACGGTGAGGAGGAGAGTTTGAGAGGCTAAAGACTCTCAAGGGTACAGCTGGAGAACTGCAGAGAAATAGATGAGTCTCTGGTTCAGAAAACCTTTAAAAAAGATTGTCAAATAGAACCTACATCAACACATGTTGTTTGGGAGGGTTACAAGAAATATTATCCTAGCTCATCCAAAAACAAACTAAAGCATATTCAGTTATCAGACATGACTGGAACTCAAATGGGACTGGCTTCTATGATCAGATGAACTAAAATGAGCTTTTTAGCAGCAAACGGTCAAGATGGGTTTGGTGAAAACAGGGATAAAAAGCACCCATGTGTAGAAATGAAATATACAGCTGTATTTTTGATGTTGTGGGCCTATATTTCTGGAGGTCCTGGACATCTTGTTTAGACACATGGCATCATGGATTCTACAAATACCAACACATAAAAATCAGTAAGTGACTGACTGTGTTAGGAAATCTTATATGGGCCAGTTTGGATCATTCAACCGCATAATAATCCAACACAAACCTCAAAAAAACAACACAAAATGGGTACTGAGCACAAAACCAAGCTTCTGCTATGACCACTCCAGTCCTCTGACCTGAACCCCACAGAACATGAGAGGGAGGGAACTGAAGAGGAGAGTGGGAATCTGGCGGGTCTGGAGTGATTCTGATGAAGGAATGGTCTCTGATCTCGTGTGGTGTTCTCTAACCCTACATAGGTTATAGGAGAACATTTAGAGTGTCAAACTGGAAATGAGGTTTCAAAAAGTATTCAAAAAGGGTGCAACTAATTGTGTCCAACGAGTATTAGAGAAAAACATTTATATCATAATGATATTTCCATTTTAAATTCTTATTATCCAATGAAAGGTTAGATTCTTGTGAATTTTTTTAAAAAAAATCAGAAGATCTAATAATGCAGTTAATTTCAGCCTTTTTTGATCATGATTTACCAAACCAAACGTATGTAACAGGTAAATCAGCTGACACCGGAAGAAAAAAACACCAACTTATATGTTTATGTTGAGCTACTCAGTCAGGCACTCGCCACTGCAGTACACGTGAAGGCTCGCGAAAATGGCCATGGTAATCAGACCTAGAAATAGAAGATCCTCCATAACCAACAGGGTCTGAGTGTTTGGGTGCACTTTGATTCCCTGTAAGCTATAATGGTGATGGCAAGAGTGGTGGATAAAAAACAACGGTATGTGGATCTACATGACAATAGGGGTACACCAGCGGGAATACAAAAAAAAAACACCAAAGGGAATACTTGAAACATGCAACTCATTTACCGAATCACCTTAGTGTGTCAGGTATCTGGAAAAGAGCGAAAAGGGGAGAAACCTCAAACAAACTATCAAGCAGCATTTAGACAACATTTCCAACGACTCAAACAGGGCAAAAGACTACTTACATTTACGTTATAGCCGCTGGATATGAGATCTTACATTTACCATTCATTCTGTCATTCACCATTATAGCTTACAGGGAATCCAAAGTGCACCCAAACAAGACTGTTGGTTATTTTAGGATCTTATATTTCGGTCTGTTAAACGATTTGACATTTGGAACGAAGCCTTCAGCGTGCTAGTGGCAGTGCCTTATATACATATACATATATGAACATATATTTTCGCATGATGAATCAATCAACATCGGTCGGATTACAATAGGTTAATGTGAGCAAAAGTTATTACAAATTTTCTACATTTAATGTAAAGGATACAATGGTGACCCTTCAGTGCTTGGCCTAAATTATATGCCAACACATGCATACAAAAGCAGATAATAATGAATGTAATCCACTATTTACCTAAATGGTTCTGAAACATTTTAATAGGGACAAGGGATAACCTTAAGTTTAAAACCTTTAAAAAAATTAAGTCTATTCACTGAACCTAAAATATATATTTGCAGAAAAAAAGATATACATTCAAAATGCAGTATAAGTTAAAATAATGGGTTTAAAAGATAATCTCTAAGTGAATACTTACCACTTTAGCATGGTTTGTACATTACACAGTTTTTTCTTATTTAGAAAAATATAATAAATTTTGTTCTATATATATATAAAATATATATATATATATATATATATATATATATATTGTGTGTGTGTGTGTGTGTGTGTGTGTGTGTGTTTGTACTTTCATTAAAATGTTAATATAAAAATACATTTTAAAATACAGAAACACAATTTTAATAATAAATATTCTGAAAGTTTTTAATGTTTTCTCTAATATGAACACCCAAAATAATATATATTTACCATCTGAATCAACCATGTCATGTCAACAAATTTTGGATTCTCCTTTGCTACTTTAAATCTACAACATTTTAAACATCATAAATATTAGATCAAGCAAGCACAGAATCAACTTTGACTGGTGCAACTGTGTCTAGGATCAGACAAAAATACATGTCATCTTGAAAGAGAATGTTTGGAAAGTTACTACATTTTTGTACCACCTAGTGGTTTCGAGGGAAAATAATATCAAAGACACCTTTAGCCTCCTCATTTTAATAACACTCACCTTTTATGCTCTGGGTACATTTTTTCAAGTAGGGTCTAGCTTGTACACTTAGTCGTTTTGCCTTGTTGTTGAACATGTATCTCTGATCATATTTCTGAACGACTTTCCCAGTGGCTCAGACTGATTAATATATTCTTCTCTGTCATGTTGTCCTCCTCCAGTTTGTCTCCCCTGGGAAGAGAATCCAGGTTTTCTTCAGGCCGGCCGTCCCCAGCAGCTTCTCAATCTTTTCCACAGCTTCTCTCTCTTTCCTGTGAATCTGTCGACTTTGATAATAGCAGAAACACACAGGAATCTGATTCACTTTCCTGAAAAGTCTTTAGAAATTTCTCTAATCTCATGATCACTCTCTGTGCTAAACAATCCTGGTGTGTCATAAACAGGATCCATCATCAACCGTCCCAGATTCCAATCGTCTGGTGGACTGAAGAGAGTTTTCTTTGATTTGAAAGCTTCGTCCCAGGATTGTGTTTCCTGAAGCACTTTTTCCCAATCCCTGATCTTCCCAGTACACCCATTCAAACCTCTGATCTTTTCTGCCATCATGGATAGGTGGCTAAACATGCTGCAAAGACAAAAATGTTCACATAATAATGTCAGTCGCAGATGAATCTTACTGTTTACCTGTTAAAGGCTGTAATATCTACAAGTGTGGAATAAGGAAATGTTTTTATTTTGAACAAGTGTACATCCTCATATGACTAAATTCTGACCATAATATTATTCATCTGTTCCTGCCAATCTAGTAAACCATTAATTAGGTTTGGGATGCCCCTAACAATTCACCAACCATTAGTGGTCAAGAAGAATTAGGTGACCAGAATTGCATTAGTTAATTAGTCAGAGATTCAACAAAAACACTCACACAGGATGTGGTGGAATAACACAGTCAATGACTGACAAACTGTTACCAGCATGTTTCCATGGCTTCTATGCTCAGCAGATATATCGCCAATATTTGCTATTTTTCAAATATGATTGCCAATAAGTTTTTCTCTGGCGATGTGTCAGAGGCAGGACTTTATTTTGACGGATTAATTCGCCTATAATCAGATAGAACTGTTAAACAAAGTAACTAATGTATACAAAAGTATTATATGATTGCTTTGTATTATTAGTAATAGAAAGGCAAACATATAATACTTTCAGCTTTGTCGTCAGCATTAAGCAAATACACATTAATCACTTAAACAAATCTTTGAATGAGAAACCTTGGCGAATCCAGCTGTGGGATCTTGCATATGTCATGTGTGAGATCAATGATCCATCAAACGCCAGCCCATTTTTTAATTTATTTTGTTTTGGTCTTACGCAGATCTTAGATTCCTGCTAACTAACATTCTCTGCGCTATTCCAGTAGCCCTAGTCCACCAGTTTATCCTTAACCGATTTTTCGGGTTTTTGTTCACCAATTTTATCCCTTTTCTCATGCTAAACCGGTATTTAATGTATTTTTTAATAGGTAAATAGGTTTAAGGTTAGGGAAGGTGTGACTTTAAAAAGCAAACTAACGGTAGAAACAATTGTTTATTGTTGGTTCCTGAGCTGATCCTTTCTGGCTGAATCGAATTAGCGGATGAGCAGTTCATTGATTCATTGGTTCTGAACTAAGCATGTATTTTGATCCTGTTTCCGGGATTATAATTTGCTGGACTTGTAAATTGGAAATGTTTTGGAATTATGTTCTCAAATAGAGTCATGGAGTTTGAACCCTACCTGAAAAGGTCATAAAACTTTATGACCCAACTTCGAGCAACAGGGAGATCCAGCTCACAATTCTTGTAAAAGAAAAGTACCTTTTCTCCAGGTATTCTAAATGTATTGAGTATTGCCTTTGTGCATTAGATGTTTTCCCATATCAAATTGGAGTATCTGCAATTTTATCGTAGGTTAATCAAACTTTAACCCTTTGATTGATTACATATATGCTTTGGTCATTTCACCTGATAACCCAAAAGAACTTAAATTACACTCTCAGTTTTAATCGTTACAGATAAACAATACATCAATCGAATCTGTAAAGGGTCCTAGTTTTTTTGGATACAGATATAATAACAAAAAACCTTTGTGCACTTATAAAAAAAGATAACAAACAAAGTCCTGTCTCAGTCTTTGTCTCCGCTGATCGCATGTACAAACATTTCATTAAAATGAACCGAATCCCGGAATACTCAACAAGAGACATGAGAGAGATATCTATAGAAAGCCTGAATGTTTACTTAAACTAAACAAGTGCTCCGAAAACAAATATTCTGAGATAAAGTAATCCATATGAAAACAACAATGTCTGTTTTCATATCTCCTCATTATATCTAATGTGACCACGCCTAGAACGCTTATTCAGATTCAAACTGGCTTGGCTTGAATACACCCACACAGAAGAAAAGCAGCCAGACTGTTCTTCAAGTTTTTATTTTATTTTTTACTGTTTGCTTAATGAGAGAATAAGATTAATCACCCCAAAAGATGTGATGTGGTTGAGGATTTGAGAAATGGATTTCCTCAGAAAAAGAATGAAGCACTTTATTCAACAGGGATCATAAACATGAGTAAGTCTCTTTTTATTTATTTTCTAGTTTTCACATAACCTGTAAACATTTTCTATCAGACTTTTTCCAAAGACTTTTCCAAACTATAATTCCTGACTTAATGTATAATCAAGTGAAACATTAGAAGTTTCAATAACAATATACAATACTATACCATTCAAAAGCTTGATGTAAATAATATAAATGTGACAAATAGAGATAACTCTACAAATGTAAAACAAGTAGTTTTTCAATTTATTCCCCCAAAACCTGAAAATATTATCAGCTCTTTTCAACATTAATAATAATAATACTAATATGATGATGATAATAAATGGGGTTTATTTGGTAGAAAATAAGATTGAAAGGGATTTTGAAGGATTGTGTGACTGGGTAAGGATGCCAAAAATTTGAAAGTCAGCTTTGATTGTCCCTAATAAACTGTTTAACTGCTCCCCAAGTGGGATATTAAATTATGTTGTGGGATAATTAAATTATTCTTAATAAACTGCAAACATAAAATTATATACTTTTATTTTGTTCTCCATTCTTTCTTGTAAGTCCTCCCTCAGAGGTGACAGCTGAATGAGAGGCTCTGTGCGCTCATTATGCTGCTCATTATGCAGGCCTTTGTCTTCTCAGGTGTAAATCACAATGAATATTCATGATAGTTGGCGCTACTCACATATGACTTTTACCAACAAAAGTGTCTTAGAAAATTTAAATCAATATATTTTTTCTGTGAGTGAGTAAACAAGATGATTTTCACATCATTCAGAAAGAAAAATTCTAGGCTATCTAGTTCTCAACTTTTCCGGCAAAATTTATGTATGTGTTTTATTGCCTTATTCAAGGATTTAACATTTTTTAGTTTTTCACTAACCATGCATAACATTTTTTCTCAAAATACAATCATGTACATGCATGCATTTCACAATTATTATAGCCAGTTTGTGCTAATTACAGTGATATTAGACTTTACCCATTTAGATATTTATAAGAAACTGAAAAAAGCACAAATATCAGGGCATGAAAAACTCTCCAGGCCCCAAAAATACCCCTTAGACCTAGAGGGTTAAATGTGTAATTCTGCAAATGAAGGTAACTTCATGTGTCTTATCATTTAATCGCACTTTTGGTGTAAAAAAAAATCATCAGCTTTGCGGACTCCACTTATGCATAGGAAATTACAGTAAAATGTATTAATCTGGAATTATCAACTTGTTAGAATATAATAGTTCCGCCTTAATTGCGGACGTTCATTGGTTGTTGTGAAATGAGGCGTGGAACCAGTCGACAAGAAATGGGAGGAGGCTCTGGCGCTTCTTTCTTTTATTTTAACTTCCGCGGTAGTTGATCTCAGCCTGTGGCTGAGAGAACAGCCTATTCATGGCTTCTTAAGAAGCTTTCCATCC
>CM045073.1:30871151-31129745 GCA_024542945.1 allo-octoploid hybrid of Carassius auratus x Cyprinus carpio | reverse complement strand
GCCTAGGGAATTACACTTATTGGTGAAAATAAGATAAGAACAAAGTCAGTTTTAAAAAAAAACGAAAGAATGACAAGTCCTGGAAGGCACGAGACTTGTTTGTGGATTAACTTTATTGTCATTATGCAGAGTACAAGTACAGAGCTAATGAAATGCAGTTAGCATCTAGCCAGAAGTGCAAGAATATGGTGTTTATATACATAAAAGTGCAGAGTAAGTAAAGCTGTACAGACTATACAAGCCGTGGCATATCGATACTGATCAGGTACAGAATATAAATATGAATGCAATGTAGGATCATATGTACATTATGACGAGCAATGAAGGATTATATATACATTATGAACAGCAGGAGCGGAGACGGCTGGTAATATATAGTTGAATGAGTGTGCAAAGTATTGTTGAGCGATGTATTATATGCAAAAACAGTAGTGCAATGATATATATATATATATATTTTTTTTGTAGAAATAGTTTACTGTGCTTGTACAACTTTAGACAGTTTATGGTGTAATAGCTTTAACCATGTGCAGTTTCTTAGCGTACTGATGAGGGAAGTGTGTAGTTTACAGTTCGCTGAGGCGTAGAGCTCTAAACGTCCGTTAACACGACAAAGTCAAAAAAATCTCACAATTTTAAGTGAAAGCGTTAGAACAAACATTTGTCTATGCTGGTGTTAGGCTATATTGAACTCAGGTCATTACAAGTTTTGTATGTTTATATTCATTTCAACATGCATTGATGACGCTGTTACAGATTTTGTCTTAGTAACATGGGATACAATAGTTTTGTTAAAGATATGATGTTTGAGTAACACCGTGTCTCTCGATGCTCGGTTTTCACACGCACAGGCCGCCTACTAACTAAACCTGTAACTCTATCATAATTATTTTAAAATAACTATAAACTCATGCGTGACACCTATGTGCTGACTAAAACTAATATGTATGCTAAACAAACATTTCGCGGTTGTGGAAAAGTGAATTAATAGATGTCAGAAACTGCGCTTCCAGTCAGAGCGGTTTCCGGATCAGACCTTAAGCACGATGAATGACTAAAGAAGGTCAAAATCATCCGCCTCTCACTTAAATGAATGACTTATCAACAGCGGTTTATTTATTGAAGTACTGTTTAGAGATGCATACGATGAAAATACAGCATCCATGACATCCATGATTTTTTAATGTCTAACTTAGTGTAGTAGATGGGTTTGTATTAAGTGTAACAGTCATAACAGAAGATGGTAAGACTCATTTTAAAAGTCGAGGTAGTGGCATTATGTGTCTTTGTGACACAGGTAGACCAGAAAAGCTCTAAAGTGCATCACAATCTCAGTTTAAACACTCTCTTGACAATCGTTTAATCATCTTGTACCTATTTTGTTCACGCTTTGTCTGTTTGACCAAACTCTGAGAATAGCTTTATCTAAAAAACAATGATAAAGATACCGGCTGGTGGGCTGGATCAACATAAAAGTTTTCACAATAGTTTAGAAGAGTGGATTTCACTATTACGTATTGTTATTCTGATACACATTTCCTGTATAAAAGAGTATAACCTTTTCAGCTGAATGTAGTGCAATCTTATGGATCTTAAGCGTAATCACGTTACAACAAGGCAACATAGTCCCTCTAGCAAATCCGTCAACAGTGGACAAGGCAGAAAAATCTCAGGCACGTAGATGATAATGCTTACGACCAGAGGAGTAGCGATAGGCCTACTCTTTAATGTCAAGCGGCAAATGCTGAAACAATGCGTCGGGTCATCGGCTATATGAACAAGAGCTCTAGATGTAGGGGAAGGTTGTTATGCTGTAAAATTCTATGAACAGGCAGTGTATGTTTGACGCGTCAGAGAAAACTCTTCATCAGAAAACTGTAAAACAACGTGTCAACAGATCGGTCGATATCTCTGGTAAAATAAATAAATAAATAAAATGATACATGTTTCGAGCACATTGACAATTTTTGTCTTATGTGACCATTACAGCTAAAATCACTGAATTATGAAATGCAAAAGTGTGTACGGCATTTTCTATAACCGTTACAAAGTGAGAACGTCGTAGTTCTCAAATGTGTTTATATTACAACGGTAGCCCATCTAACAAATATGGAGAAGTGGAAGCAAAGATGTTTTAGTACATACACACGCACACTAGAGATGTTGCTTTATTTGAATCAAGAAGATGCGAGGAACTGATAACATTCTTTAATGTATCGATTGGCGTGTTTGTCAAAATAATAAAATGTTCGGGGAAATGTTTATAATTTTTCTTAAATGAATAGAATGCTCACCCGCTCTCTTCCGACGCAGAGTTAGCATGGACTTACAGGAGTCTTAAAATAAAAATGTGAATTGTCCTCGGCTATCCGAACACGATGACTAAATCACGGAGTAATAAAATATCATTTACAAATCAACATTTAACAAAAAATAAAAATACTTTAACAATTGTATTCTGAATTCATATGAGTTGTAGCGTTAGTTTTCTCACTATACTCTCTTTCTTAGTGATTTGGTAAGCCGAATACCGAAAGGCCATCGAAATCTTGATCGGCTAAACTCTGAGGTGTAAGAAAATGTAATTTACAAAACATCTGATTCTTACATGTAAACACTCTGACATGATCTGCTGGCCGCGTAAAATAGTCATAAGCGTTTAGCACAGCTATTTACAAAATAGTATGAGAACTGTATATTGTTTCACTCATAGAAAATTAATTACTGCTTTATCCGGTCAAAGGGAAATGATGATAATAGTTGAAACATCCTTAGCTCATCATTTCTTTCCTTTTGAAAAATCACAGCTGTGGATTAGTGTTTTTAGTAAACCATTTACATTACCCGATGCCTACAAAACAGTCAAAGGAGTTTTCTGTTTAAAGAAACATTTACCCGGGTTTATATGGGAAATAATTTAAAATAGTATTTTTCCAATAGAAAAGTTATTTCATTTAAAAAAAATTTGATGTAGAAATTTGTTTCTGTCAAACATATCAAAGAAAAGAGTTTTCTACTAAGGAAAAAGCCCGGTGCCTAAATTATATGAAAACCCTTGGGGTCATGGGTTATTAAAAAAAAAAAAGGCGATGGGGTGTGCCTTGTTTATGACCCCTGAAAACATTTCAAATTGGGGTGTAATTATTTAGTGACTTTAAGGTGTATTTTTTGTTATTTTACGTCGAACAATCCCGGGATAGAAGGATGGGGTTTAAAAAAACTATAAACTATGAAAAGGTTCTTTCATTACACTATTGTAAAGGGATCTTACAGTAGGCTAAATGGCCTAAAAGGCTGAAGGGAAACAACTGATGGAAAACTCTTGGGGGTCTGCCGGTTAAATATATTGTTTTAAATAAAAGGAATATAATATGGATAGTACTTTTAAACAAAACATAAAAAGAACTACATTTGTGAAGGTCATTTTAAATTTTTGCAAATGGAGGTTTTTGGGGCGGGGGCCTAAACCCTGCTCTGTGTTGAGGGAAATATTTAAAGGTTTACGCCCGGCACCAAAAAATTCGTTTCCCTGAACCATCTTTTGGTTGGGTCGATGGTCTTTCTTCTAAAAGATAAAACAACTTCTCTTTCCAGTCTCCGACAAACAAACGACTCCTGCGTTTAAAGCTAAATAATATTTTTACATTTTTCCGAAAAGACTTTATCATGTTTTTGTGAAGAGAGAAGAGGAAGAGGGAGAGAAGTGTTTTTTGGGGTGTGTGTGAAAATGTTTTTTTTTTTTGGGGGGGGGAAAGGGAAACTTTGAAGATGGTGCTAAAATAAAACAAAATTAATTTTCTGGGGATTAAGAAAAATTTACGAAATATTAAAGAAAAATTTTTATTATATTATTATATAAATTAAATATTTTGTAATTTACTAAATTTTTGAATTAAATACGGATAATTAAATTTATTTTCTTATAAATTTTTTTGGGACCCTTGAAGAACACCCCCTGCTTGGGGGGAATAAACCCCCAGGCCCATCCCCTAGGGACCTTTAACTGTTTTATTTAAATTTTTTTATTTTTATTTTATTTTGGGGAATTTTAAATTTTGACTCTCCCCGGTCTAAAATGTTTGGGTAATTTTTTATATGTATCATCAAAAATGTTTATTGTATAACATGCTTCACATTTAAAATAAGTTATCTTTTTAAAAAGGGTATGGGGTTTAAGTTTGATTAACTTAAAGATTTTTTTGTTTAATGAATTGTTTGGATGATGATGTCATTTAAATTATTTATTTCCATATTCTTTTAAATGAGTCAGGGGGTTTTGGGGACTGGAGATATTTTGACCCTCAGGCGTTGGTGTTTTTTCATTAGTCTAAACTTTTTGGCTAAAGGGGATCCCGTTTACATGTCTGTAATTTTAATTAGTTTTTTTAAAATATGTTTAAAATGTTTTGGTATATTTGTATAAGATTGATTGAATACGTTAAAAATTATTTTTTTGGTTTAGTAAATTCTTTTCTGTTTTTTAAAGTTTGTAAAACCGTTTAAAATGTATTTCGGGTTTAGTAACATGCCCTTTAATTTTAATTTGTTTTAAAAATAGAATAAGTCTCTTTTTTAACTTATATTCCAGCGATTGCTGTTTATATGGTTTATAGTAAAATTTTATAAGGCGGGATATTATAGGCCCAAGATGCCAATTTATGATGAAATTTATAGGCTAGTCAAATTCAATTTTAAAAGTTTGGTGAGCAGCATTTTATTGTTTGGGGTACTGTGGTTAAACGGTTAAAAAAAATTAAACAGTTTTTGAAAAAGATATGATATAAAGATGGATAAAAGGTTTAAATATAATATGAAAATGTCTTCAACAAATAATGGAAATAATTTCTGAATTGTGTCTGACCCTTCCTCAAAGACCATACTTCATTCTTTATTATATTCCCCATCCTGGTAAAATATATTTTTATGAGAACAAAACCAAGAAATTTTTGTTTTTATTTAGGAATGTATAATTGTTTATATTCATTAAAAAGAAAAATCTTAGGCGAATGTGGTAACAGGCATTAGAGGGAAGAGAGGGGAAGAAAGGGGTCAAAGTTAAAATGCCAAAACCTAATTCAAGGTAACCTTTTGAAACTTCAAAATCAGGACCCGGAGAAGTTTGGTTAATTAAAAAAGTTTTAAAGTATTATGATTGGTTATAAAACCCGGAAAAAGTGGGTTAAACGAAACCTTATGAATCCTTAAAGGTATGAAACATTTCCCCTTAAAAAAGAAAAAGGCGATTGGAAAATTCGGTTTGTATATTTTTTTTATTTGGGTTTTTTTTACCTTTTTTAAAAGGCGGGAATGTTTTCAACCGGTTAAATTTTTTTTAATTTGGGTTATTATAAAACTATTAATGTTATATATATATATATATATATATATATATATGAATATATATATATATATATATATATATATATATATAAATGTGAATAATTAAATGTTTGAGATTATAGAAGAATTATAAAATGTTTTATTATAAATGTGAAATATAAAATGTGTTTAGATTATAAATTATTAACTGAAATGTTTTTTCAAGTTTAAATTGTTTTATATATATAAATTATAGGATGTTTTATATATAATTAAGCATTAGAAATTTTATACAGCTCATAACTTAATGGGAGGAAAACTATATAACCACACAATTACCGTATACTGTGGTAAACTTCAAACAAGTAACTGAACATACTGCAAACAACTTCTGTCAAAAGCATGAGATGGTTGGGATCTTTCATATACGTTTAATTTAAAACTAAGGTCAATAGGTAAAACTTTCTATCACAAAAGCTATCGATGTGTGGAGTCTTCATCTTCCGTTTACTTGCATCCTAAAACTGCATGATTTAAAACACGGTCAATGGTAAACTTCTGTCAAACCAGCATGATCAGTCGCTTGAAGGTCATAGAGTTAACCCTGAAGAATCGGAAAAGTTCCCCATCCATCAAAGTTACGGAAGTTCAACCGTCAAAAGGTCAAAGGTCAAAGTCATAAATCATCAATGACGAAGCTGTATTATAAGAACTACTACAGTATTAGTATGGTATTCCTAATAATCTTTTTTAGGTGAGTGTATATCTTTTTTTAGTAATGTGCTTTCTTTTTTTTTTTTTTTTTTGGTCAATGAGCAAAATTCCATTTGCATCATTTTGCTGGAAAGCATGAGATTTACATACATTCAATTGTACATATGCATGTACACATAAATAACTATACAATAAGCTAAAGCTATATGCTTAACTCCACAGCAAGCAGCACTAATTGACATTAATTTAATAGTGACAATATAGGATATTCTCAATGTGTATTTAGAAGAACATGCATTATTATTATTATTGTTATTATCATCACTACTACTACTATCATTATCATCACTATTCAGTTCATCTTTTCATTATCAATCCTTTATAAGTATTTTAAACTGCGTTAATGAACTAGCCTTTTTTTTTACTCATCAGGGAAGCTATTCCAAAGCTAAACACCTTTATTTGATGGGCAGTTTCTTCTTCAATTGGTTCTACAATATGGCATATTAAACATATATGTCCCTCTAAGGTCGTAATTACTGTCTGAAGCTGAACATATCTTACAAGAACTGAGGGAGGGTATGTTGTCTTGCCTTATACACAAGTGCTTAGCAGTGTACAAATCTACCAAGTCGGTAGAATTTGAATATTTTCAACTGGGTAAACAAAGGATTAGTTGGGGTATTATATGGAGAATTGTAATTATTCTGATAACCTTTTTTGTAGTAGAAAAACTGTAGTTCTAGATTTATATGTATTTCCCCAGATTTCTATTCTATTGCACTTTTGTTCAAAATATATTGCAATTTATATAAAATTGCAATTGTTTTGATATTTTCTTTTGAACATTTTATATATGGATACGTCCATGCCATGGATCATGGACGAGCGAAAGATTGACTCGTTCTCGAGTCAAGATCGGTTGCATCATTTGGCTTTCGCGTAATGGCGTCATTGGCGATGATTGCCCTTGATTCAAACCTTCGGTTTACCGCGCTCATAACACTAGCACAGAATCAGTTCAGGAGATTAATCACCAAAACAATCAGACACTCTGTGTGTAGGTCTGCTTCGCTGAATCGCGCTGCGCGTATCATCAGCTCTCGGTTGCAAAATTGGGTGCGTCTGACAGAAAGCGGTTCTTGACTTCAGCGAGTCAATCTTTAAATCGTTATCTGGCTTGGCTCGGTGTTCATCTTCATCTCTCTTCACAGCAGTTCAGTCAATATACTGTTTGAGTAAATGAATTACTCGGGATATTAGTTTGTTTTTTAACTCAGAGGGAGTGTCTGCCACATTAAAACATTTACAGCTTAAGTCAATTGTGGATTAATGCTTATTGGAACCACGAACCATTTAAAATGATTCAGTTCGATTTGGTGAACTGGTTTAAGAAGATCGGTTACATCCAGTGATTCATTCGCTAACTTGAATGCACTCACAACAGATCCGGAAGACCAGACAATGCTGAATATAGTTGTCGTTTGTTATTTTTTGGACCAAAGTGTATTTTCGATGCTTCAACAAATTCTAACTGACCCTCTGATGTCACATGGACTACTTTGATTATTTTTTTCTTACCTTTCTGTAGATGGACGGTACACCGTAACACAGTTTCAATGGAGGGACTGAGAGCTCTCGGACTAAATCTAAAATATCTTAAACTGTGTTCGAAGATGACGGAGCTCTTGAGGGTTTGGAATGAAATGAGGTGAGTCATTAATGACAAAATTTTCATTTTGGGTGAACTATCCTTTAAAGTAATTAACTCTTTTTAACATAATATTATTAAAGTTTAATATCATTTTCTATCAATTTATTATTAAATCCCATTAATTTTGTTTTAGATAAATTCAAAGATAACTTATTTGAGTCGAACCAGTTCTTTAGTTTGTCAGTTCTCTCTCCACTACCATTACCAACTTTTGATTTTGACCTGAGCAATAAACATTGGTGTAGCGTCAGCAACAAGACATAACTTAGTACATCAGACACCTTACAAATGTCATTAATATAGGCAAAAAATAACTTGGGTCCCAACACAGAGCCTTTGGGAACCATTTGTGTACATACTGAAGACCTATTCGTTGAGTAATTTTCAACCCAAGAATGTGCTATCCCCTAAAACCATACTTTTGCAATTTATGTAATAAGATATTATGATCTATTGTGTCGAGGCTGTCGGTAAATGTAAAAAAATTCCAACTGTGTACTGTTTTTTTTATTTATTGCTTGTGTATATTTTAAGCGAAATTAATAACTCCCAATGTTGTGGACCTATGTGCTTTAAAACCAAATTGTTGTTCCATTAAAATATTATTTAATTCTATATAATTATCCAGCCTTTTAACAAATAACTTTTCTAATATTTTGGAGAATTGAGAAAGCAAAAAATGGGTCTATAATTAGAAACAGATGCTTGTCACCATCTTTATGTACGGAAGAACTTTGGCTATTTTCATTTCATTTGGAAAAATACCGGTTTTGAATGACTGGTTACAAGTGAAGGTAAAAGGCTTAACAATATTATACATTATACACATATCAACCCATTTTTATCTACCTATTTTTCCTTTGCAATATCCCACAATTTTTTAATATTTTATTTTAATTAGTTGGTCTTAAATTAGTTTGAGCTCTTGTGGATATAATTGATGTTTCTGGATTTATTTTGTGGATGCAATATTTTATTTGCTAAATTACAACCAATTTTGACAAAATAATAATTAAACTCATTTATAAATTCATTCATATTATTTATAATTCTATTATCTTTAATAAAATGATTTGGATACTCAACCTTATATTTTCTTGTATGTATCACTATTAAGCACTTTCCATGTTCCTTATATCTGCAGGGGACATGCTTTTGCATCAATGAATGGTGGTGTACAGATGTAATTGTGTTAAAGAAGATGTGCTGTCCTGATCTGAAATGCTGTTTGTGAACTGCAAAGCCATTCTATTGCAACGGAGTTTTACTGTCATTCTGGTGAGTATTTACTTTCCTCAAAGGCACGTAAGCCTGGCTTTACAGAAACTCGCTGATCAGATCACAGAGACAGAACAACAACACCGGACTCTGTTTTAATCATTCTCGGGGACCAATCTCTCAAGCGTGAACTGCCAAAATACAAGGCGGCATTTTCATGCTGGATCCTCTTCAGTTTGCCTACAGACCAAACAGGTCTGTGGAAGAAGCAGTAAACATTGGACTGCATTACTCAGTAAACATTGGACTACATTATGTTCTGCAACACCCTAGACAGACCGGGACTTTTGTAAGGATCTTGTTTGTGGACTTCAGCTCGCCTTTAACACTATCATCCCAAACCTCCTCCTGCCCAAACTACCGCTCTCCGTGCCCACCTCCATCTGTCAGTGGACCGAAGCTTCCTGACAGACAGGCAGCAGCTAGTGAGCCTGGGAAAATACACATACAGCACCCATACAATCAGCACGGAGCTCCCCAGGGCTGCGCCCTCTCCCCACTGCTCTTCTCCCTGTACACAATGGATTGCACGTCCTAAGGACCCCTCTGTCAAGCTCCTGAAGTTTGCAGAGCGACACCACACTCATCGGCCTCATTCAGGACGGGTGAGCGAGTATGCTTACAGACAGGAGGTTAAACAGCTGGCTGTCTGGTGCACTCCTCAACAACCTGGAGCTTAGCACTCAAAACAGTGGAGAGGATCGGACTTCAGGAGAAACCCCTGCACTCCCCACTCACCATCATAGAACAGCACTGTGACTGCAGTGGAGTCATTCAGGTTCCTGGGCACCACTATCTCTCAGGACCTGAAGTGGGACATCCACATTGACTCCATCGTAAAAAAGGCCCAAGCAGAGGTTGTACTTCCTTTGCCAGCTGAGGAAGTTTAACTTGCCACAGGAGTTGCTGAAACAGTTCTACTCCACCATCATTGAATCCATCCTCTGCACTTCCAGTAACTGTCTGGTTCAGCTCAGCTTCTAAATCTGACCTCAGAAACTACAGAGGGTAGTCCGGACTGCTGGCGAATTCATGGTACAACCCTCCCTTCTATTCAAGAACTGTACTTATCCAGAGTGAGAAAAAGGGCCAGTAAAATCACTCTGGACCCCTCACATCCAGCACACTCCCTCTTTGAACTGTTGCCATCTGGTCGATTCTACAGAGCTCTGAACACCAGAAGCGACCAGACACAAGAACAGTTTCTTCCCTCAGACAATCCATCTAATGAACAATTGATAATAACTGTGAAACACACTACACTTTATATTTATATACACATACACTTATTTATCTAACACACATTTTTAGTGTACACTTAAATTTTGCACATAATATACAAGTACATATATTACTGCTTTTTTGTAATATACCTGTCTACAATTAGCAATTTGTATATTGTCATTCCTTACCCTACTTATTTGTAATTATTTGTATTTTTGTTATTTTTGTTTTTTTTTTTTCTATCGCTGTCATTCTGTTGCACTCATGGAGCTTCTATAATGAAAACAAATTCCTTGTATTGGTAAACATACTTGGCAATAAGCTCATTTTGATTCTGATTATGATATTTTGTTTGTTCTATCAATAATTTTGTATAGTATTTTTTTTACTGTTTCTAATTAGTTACTTATTATTCTTATATTCTTTATTTTCAGCATCTCTTGTTCTAGATTTCAGAAATCTTCTGTACAAAATATTTCTCTTCTTATGTGCTTTTATGATACCTTTAGTAAACCAAGGTTTCTGTATTTTGTGATTGACTTTTGATTGCTTTTTTAAGTGGACAGTATTTATCATAAATGTTTAATATTTTTCCAGAAAAATATCATAAGCCTCATTTGGTTTTCATAACTATAGACATCATCCCAATTTTGCTTGCCCAGTTCTCTTTAAAAACTTCTATTGCTTCTGGTGTTCTGTGTCTCACAGTTCTGGAAGACTGCAAAACAGGTAGATCGTCACTAATATCAGTTATTAAAAGCACTGCATCTAATTGATCCATTTCAGAATCAGAAAGAGCTTTATTGCCAAGTATAGCTTGTGCATACAAGGAATTTGTTTTAGTGACAAGCTTCCAGTACACAGAGACAACAATCTATCTATAACACTATCTTTCACACTAATATTTCTTAGTGAAAATATTATCTATTAATGTTGTTGTTGTTGTTGTTGTTGTTGTTGTTATCCACGTGGTTTTATTATTAAATAATGTTGGAAATAATATTTATATTATGGCCCAATCCCAATTCTATCCCTTAGCCCTTCCCTTTCCCCTACCCCTCCGTTTCATGCGTTCATGTGAAGGGGTATGGGTGTCTCGATTCTCTTTGGTTGGAGGGTGGGGAAGGGGAAGCACTAGATAGCCCCTTCAAACTAAGATTTTCGGGACCACACTTCAAATGAAGGGGTATGAATTATCTCTGCAACATGGCTGCTACAGCAAACAAAAGACACGTAAATGTAAGCTTTTCTGGCATAAATAAAGATTTTAATGAAAAGTAATCATTTGTTTTATGTTACATTCAATTGTGAGTTCATATTAACGGTCATGTTACTCAAAGAAATGTTTGCAAAAAATCGGCTTATATTTCTAACGTCATATCATTACAGACTGCATGATAGTTCCACAGCATGTCTGATCAGGGTGATAACTAGCGTGAGACTAATCCCAATAATTAGAAATCGCTAAACCATTTTCTCAAATATTGCCTATTCGGAGGGAGAGAAAGAGAGAGAAATGGACGTTGTATCCGTGTCTGTTAATTCATTTTTTTAGAGTGAGTTTACTTAAAAAACAGCGATTGTCTCTGTAGCTGGAAAATATAATGTAGCGATTCAGTATTTAAACTGTATTTAATAAAAGTCATGGGGCAGCTTGACAAGTTTATTTTCTCCTGGATCTGTGAGCTGTGTGTATTGTAAGAGCTAGGCGACGAATGATGGCATGTGGCGTCATAGTAGTGGTGTCCCAATCCTTAGGGGAATATTTTCTCCCTACCCCTTGACACTCTGTTTCATGTGGCGAGGGTAGGGGAAAGGATTTAAAATAGAATTGGGATTGGGCCTATAGGTGTAATAAAATCTGTGGTCCCTTTTGTTCTCCGGTTTAAGCAGGTTAACATAAGTCCCCACAGACAATATAGTTCCTTTTTCCACTTTGACCTGGTTCACAACTTTAAGTGGTGAACCAGGAGTCCTACTCATACAACTAATAGTTACATTGTTGCTTTTCAATTTTAACTTCAACAGTCACACATTCTAGGACATTATCAATTGTTGTTGACATTATTTAGTAAATTGGATTGTAAATTAGAGTCCACATAAGTAGCAATTCCACCTCCGTTTTTGTCTTCCCTATTCCTTACAAACAGTTCATATCCATCTAGCTCTACATCTAATACCTTATCCTTATCCAACCATGTTTCATAAACAGCCACTATACTAAACTTGTTTAAATAGTCTTTAATTTTAGCAAGATTTTTTCCATAAACTTCTACTATTGAAGTTTATTTAAATTTAATTTATTCATTTAGCAAACACTTTTCTTCAAAGAGACTTAAAAAGCGAAGACGCAGTGGAAGCAAATCAAAAACAACAAAAGAGAAATGATATACAAGTGCTATAACAAGTATCAGTTTGCTTAACACAATACACATAGCAAGGGCTTTTCAATAATATAATAAATATAAAGAAAACAAATAGAATAGAAAAAGAATAGAGCTAAGCTATAGTTAGAGGTCATATATATATATATATATATATATATATATATATATATATATATATATATGGGTCATTATACTAAACGCGCCATTTTGTGTCCCTCAGGAAAAAAAGCTCTGTAAATCTTAATAAAACATAAAAGAAATAGAATATTTTATATTTTAGTTTCCATAATGTCTCATAATATAAGAATAAATTATTTTCTGTTTCTTTGGTTTTAAAGGATTTTAATCACATTTTTGTACAAAGCATCTTGAAGAAATGTTGAAAATGGCCTGTCCCTCAGTAAGATTTTTTCTACTTCACTTGCTATTGAGGCCAAAAAAGTCAAACTATCATAAAAAAACATATACTTGTATAAAGCCTTAAGTGTCAGTTCATTAGTCATAAATGGATTTTATTCTTAACGCGTGTCAAATAAAATAAAAAAACACACAATTTAGTCGGGTCCCTAGGTTCTCGTCAACCCTGTTACTTTTTATAAAACACCTCTTTAAAGATAATGGACTGTTCCAAAGTTGCATCAGTTCAAGGAAGTGACATTATCTGACTTTCATGAAGTTGATGGTAGAAGACAAGTAAGTGTTCTCTTCTTTTTAATGAATTTTCTTTGAGGTTATGTAATGTCTGAAAGACAGGGACACCATTGTGTCAGCCCTGTTACCAGAAAAGCATATGTTAAAAGTTTTTTTGTACATATAAAATTTACATATATGATAATATTTAAGCCTCTCATTAAGGCCGTGAATGTAGTGTCATTACCTATACCTCATGGCTAGTAATGGCGGCAATAACCTTTTCAGTCAACCCTGTTACGTCAACCCTGTAACCATTCCAGGGTAAGAGGGTTGACCAGCAATCGCTTTTTGTGTCTTACCCATGTTGTATACACAAGAAGGGTTAAATCAAGGGCAACTGGACTAGGATGCGTCCATATTTGAAGCTATTGCCTCTCATCCAAGGGGTTTCTTCATTTCTAAATGACTGATGGGGAGTGCCAGGCATTTAACCTCTGTGGGGTTGTCACCCTGAGCCAACCCTTCTTGGATAACTATGACCTGGATGACTGAGAATTTTAACAGACATACTTTTCTTACAAATAGTATACATAATATACATGTTTTACAGTTTTTATCCTAAAAATCATGTTTTTTATTTATTCTACTGATAGATAGGCTAAAATATGTTGAGGTTACTGATCTATACTGATACACACAAGTGCATTGGGTTTTATAAATGTGCTTTATAAATCAAAAGTCATTATTTTTTTTTATTATGAGAAGTCAATAAATTAACAAGCTTTTCAGGTTGCATTTGGGATACTCTCCATACATGCACTCCATCCAAATAGTTTGAAAAAGTTTTCTTGTCAAAAATAAATCAAGCTTGTGTGACTTGTATGATTATTTGATGGCATGTGAACTACTTACATTTACAGTATGCTACACAATCATAAATAATCAGGGCTGGGTGTAACAAAATACATGTAACAGCGTTAGTATGTAAAATACAAAATATGAGTAACTGTATTTCGTTAAAATTACATTTTAAATAAGGGGTAATCAGATTACAGTAACATCTGAAAACTATTTTAGATTACCAGTGATTACTTTTATTTTGATGTAATTTATTAATTTAATTTAAGTTTGGGGATTTCAAACAATACGCGACTATTTTTCCGTTACAAGCACATAACGACACAAACATTCTCCTAGAAATCACACTATGCATTCAGTCAACAGATCCATACGAAGCATGCATAAAATAAAGGTTTATGAAGTCAAACAATAGCTTTATGTGGTTTACAGATGAACTTCTTTATTCATTGAAATGTTCAGTATCATCTTTGGTTGGTAATGCAAGTTCACGATCAATTCGTGAACAGATGATTCTTATTCGTGAATCTTTTAAAATAATAATTCCTTATTTATTTATTTAATGAAACCAGTGTGGAAACCAATGCTTCACTAACGGGATAGATCTGGGTCAGGGTATATTCTGGCAAACCGTTTACCAATCAAGTTTCTCAATTGGCTAAAGCAAACTGTGGTACATGCCACTACCAACACAGAATGGGTAAATCTGTGTTTTCTCAGCACAATATCATAGAAAGTATGAGGTTTGAGAAGTAGAAGCAGGGCAACAGTTAAAACATTTTAAAGTTAAAAGTTCATGCAAACAGATAAGTTTCGGTTTTCATCATTTTTATGCTAAAATATCTCAATAGAGCGTCTACATAATATGCTGATTAGTCATGTTGAATTAAAGGTTTATGAATGTCCAATTAAGACTTCATTACAACCATAATTGTAACTCAAACAAAGAGTATAATCAATACGGTAGCTGTTGTCAACCCTGTAACTGATGTGTCAACCCTGTTACTTGTATAATATTCTAATATAACTTAAAAAATGTAAATAAAAATGTAATCAATTAATTGTAAATGTTTAGTAAGAGAGGCTAATAATCCACTCAAAATTGAATTGAGGTGTTTAATTTTGTTTCCATACATTTTTCTTAAAACAGAAGATGCTGGGAGAGTGTAATTTGGAAATGAGCGTATTCATCCCCTTATAAAAAATAAAACTTTCAATATTCTCAATTCACAAACACTCTTAATGTAACAAGGGGAGTATATCTTCCACAGTATATCAGATTTGTTCTATACATGTATTTAAAACCTTTTCAAAAAGTAATTAATATGTTGGTAACAGGGTTGACCAAAAACACACATTTAAATTAGTTAAATGAAAAAATGAAAAAAATAAGATAGCCTGAGATGGACGGCACATTTTCCTGAGAGGTAAGGATCTACTTAATCCAAAAGAGGCTTAAAGATTTTCAAAACAGAAATTTGAAAATCAAACATTAAAATGGGAAATGACGCTTTTAGTATAATGACCCATATATATATATATATATATATATATATATATATATATACACACAGGACTTGACATTAACACCCACCAATTTTGCTCGTGTGGGGTAACACACTGACTCAACTAGCCACTTTGGCGGGTTGAATAATTGTAGGGTTTTTAAAGGCATCTGAAATAAGCCATATTACAGTGTGTCACTACAACACTACAACTCCCAACCCCTGGGTCCGCTTCCATGAAATTATTTGGCCGCCCAAAATAAATTACCCACCCCACGCGTCCTCTGGGTTATAGAGCGTCCTATTATAATTCAGCTATCAAACTGCCCAGCTATTTCACTTCAGCACAGCTTTCACACAAGCAGCAAATGAGGATTAGCGTATGTAGCCTGTGAAGTCTCTAACCACAAACAGATGTACATCGTCTGCAGATATAAGGTATTTCATTGCACTTTAACAAGGAAACTGAGCAGGCCTATATATGTGCAATATTTTTAACGAGCCCTCACTAACTGAGTTTAATGCGACAGTTTTGTTAGAATGCATCTCATTCCAGCTCATCATGAGGCACTCAGTCCGAGGCTGTATGACTGATGCGTCAGTTCAACTTTACTCCAAATATACAAACTTACCTGTTTTGAATACTTGAATATTGGACATAAACACATTAAATATAGTGTTAAACTGTTGGACTTGATGAAATCTACTATTGATTTTCACCGTTGACTGACTTTGCAGAACATTTAGACTGATAACTTCCGTGCACAGATCGCTAGATTTGTCACAGGAGGCGATTATATGACAGTTGTGTCCGACTAAATATGAACCAGCTGTTTTAAATACAGTATTTTTATATTTAACATCAGTATGTTTGAAATTATTTTTTATTTATTTATTGGTTATTCCATAGGCTCTCTCGTGCACCTGCGTGGTTTAAAACACCAAATAGTTAGCCTATGACAAGAAGAGTCTCTCTCTTGATCCATCCATGCACGAAAATATTGTGTATGGTCGATCTGATCTGATTTGAAAAATGACCATATCGCCCAACACTACAACATATATGGATTTTTTTGTTTTGTTTTAATAACCCAACCCAACTCAACCCGCGGGTTATGAGAGCGACCAGCATCACTAATACACACAGTGTTGCAGTGTTGACAGAAACGAAGAGACAGCTATCGCCCTGCTGGAGTTACATCCTTGGGCCGGTGGAGCTATGTGGCGACGTATAAAATGTGCAACAAAACCGGTGAGCAGACAAGCTACAAGATGAAAAACCTGATGTTTTTGTGGCTAGTAAAAGGCTGTGTGGCTAGTAACCACTAGCCAAAGTGAGCAAAAAAAGTTAGTCAAGCCCTATATATATATATATATATATATATATATATATATATATATATACATACATACACACACACACACACACACACACACAATTGCATAATAAATGAAAGAGAAATAGAATACAAAAAGATTAGAAAGGTAGTTTGATTATTTTTTTTTTTTTTTTTAAAGAATAGAATTAGAATAGTGAGTGTTAAAGTTAGAGGGTCAAATAAAGATGGAAGAAATGGGTTTTAAGGCGATTCTTGAAGAATCGTGAAATTGTAAAAAAAAATGTAAAATTGTGTATTACAGATAAAGATTATTAATATTGACTTTATTATTAAATTGTTCTTCTGTGTAATACTGACAATTTGGTTCATTATAAAGATTTCTGGGTCAATTTCTCTCAATGTCATACTTGTTGGTTCTGATAAATCTAAAATTAACAAAATTATGGATGTGTCAGATAAATATGTTATCATATGTCATCATCTATGTTAGTGAATTAATCTTTGAGGTTTGGTTTTTGTGTTGTTTTGTGTAAAATTCTCACCGTCATCTGATAGTATCTGGTAGGTTGTCTTTTACTCAATCCCCAGTTTTTTCTGGTGTCTTGACTACTTTTTTTGCCTCTCATTCCATCATTAGAGAAATCCTCGAATCTGTCTAATGACCTCTGGTCCAGGTTTTCATATATGGGAGTTGTTCTCATTGATTCTCTGCGTAAGAAACAAAACTCTCTTTCTTTTGAATAACAGTGCGTGCTGATCTCCCTTCCATTGTACTTCTCCTTTTCAAAAACTCTCCTATGTATGCCAGTTCTTGTCTTTTCTCTTTACTTTGCTTTGTTTTAGCTGTATGTATATTCTTCCTCTGTTTTCTTTCCTCTTATGCTTTCATTTTCTTGTTCAGTGACAGTGTGTGTCGCTCTCTTTTCCTTTACATTGTGGGTTGTGAAAATATCTGAGCTGATTTTGCTTGCTGTTGTTTCATTTCTGTCTCTTTTCTTTTGTCCGTCTTTTCTTCCTCTTGATTTTTCTTTATTCTTATGCTCTTTTTGAGACACTGAGTAAATCTCAATTTTGTAATGCTGGTGATTATTCTGTTTGATGGTTTCATCAATCTTCTGCAGAAGCTCTGTGATTTGAGTTTGATTTATCTCATTTTACTGTTAATTGCATGATAATTATCTCTGCAGTGACTGATCAGCTCTCGAAATTTAGAATCGAGTATAAAGAGCATCCATTCTCTCGTTGACATTTGTTCTCTTCCAGTGACCAGAACCATAGTGTATTTAAAGCTTGAGCTCCAAAGATTTCCTGAATCTTTCCCTACAATGTTACTCTGCTCCTCCTCAAAGTTTTCCAGGTTGATGACAAGCAGGAACACGTGTGGACCAGGATGAGAGATACATACTCCTCATCATTTCATTCTTCATCTCTTCATCAGTCAGCTGAGTGTTGAAGAATCCTGGAAGTGTCGATGATGGAGATGTTTCTGTCTTTACTCTTTCTGTCTGTAACTCACTATTTCTGGTTGTGCTCTCTTTAAATGCCTCTCTGACCCAGTATTGCATTTCCTATTGCGCTCTTTCCAGCACCAGAGACTCCCAGCAGCACAATCCTCAGATCCTCTGAATCACCTGCATTCAAACAGTTAATGTCATTAGCTGGAGCTCTATAGATGATTTATAAATGAGTCTGTGATTCTAAAAGTTTTATCCTTATTTAATAACAGTAACCCAAGTGTCCTACCACTATGTATCATGCACAATTTCATGCTAATTTACACTAAAGCATTGGTGGATTAAGCGTATGTGCATGGGACAAGGGACATTCAAGGGACACCGATATTATTTTTCCCCAGGTAAAACAAGTAATACTCTATAATAATAATAGCTTTCTAGCTAAAGTAAAGAAACATTTTAAATCTTCTAAACCTTCTAACCTTTAAAATTATTTTTGTTGGTGTAACCTTTCAATGAGGAATTCATTATTGCTTGTTTGCTTTTCAAACATTTAAGAAAATAAAAATTATGCATGAAAAAGTGCAGCTTCAAGTTAGTTGACAAAGACAAAATTGTTTACATTTGTCAAAAAAAATATAAAAAAAATACTGGTTCTTTCTAAGATTTAAAGGGTCTTATGATGTGGCTAAAAATAACTATAATTATTTTCCACATAACATACATTATTGTTTCTACTCTATATCTGTAACGTTGATTTTTACAAAGCTCTTCATTCTGAAGTGTGCTCTGATTGGCAAGCTATCAAGTGCATTGTGATTAGCCAAATACCTGAAGTGTTTGATGGAAATGTTACACCTCTTACCATACTTTGGGGCAACAAGACAGAAACATTAAAACACATTATAACGAGGCATTTATTGCATCCAGTGGGGACATAATTATGGATTACAATGACTTATAATGTCTTTTTTACATGTTGCGTTGCATTTGCCATATAAACAAAACCATGTCTGCATTTGTGATCTGAGAAATAACAAACAACAAGCGCTATTCTACACTGCGCAAAACTCACGTTGAATCATCAGTGGCAAATCCTTTACATATGTAAATGTACTTAAAGACTGTGAGTCAGAACAGCTGGCATTGTAATCTACTCTTCCAGGATTAGGAAACAGTACACCATATAATGCACAGCACACATCTGAATATTTAGATTGAACTGTTCTGGAAAAGTGTTGTAAATGTACCCTAACAACTGATTTCTAGTAGTGTCCTCTTTTGGAGAGCCAAAGAAAGTTTTTTTTTTTGCTTTTGCAACTAAACACACAATGTCTTCACAATATGACAGCAGCGGTTATATAAAGTTATATAAAGTCAATAAAGTTATGCTTTCTTTCTTAGCGTGAACATTTGGGCAACGCTTTTAGGAGGGCGTGAATGAGTCTTAACTTTTATAAAGAATATCTCTTTGGATTTGATACTTTAATCTTTCGGTAACACTTTAAAATAATGGTCCGTTGTTAATAAGTAACTATCAGGAAGTAATAGGTAGTACTACATTAACACTTAACTTAATACTATTAACTAATATAGAAGCAAGATTAACTAAGCAGTAAGTAATAGCTCATTTAGGACATGGGTAGTTCCTTATTACTTATTTGATAATTACTAAAGAAAAATATCAGTCATTGAGAACTACTTTGGAACTATGGCCAACTAATGAAGAATAACTAATTACTAATTACAACAGCTACGTCTATAAAGTGAACAATTAGCTTATTTATGGAACGTGTGTATATATATATATATATATATATATATATATATATATATATATATATATATATATATATATATATATATATATATAATACAGTATTGTTCAAAATAATAGCAGTACAATGTGACTAACCAGAATAATCAAGGTTTTAGTATATTTTTATTGCTCAGTGGCAAACAAGTTACCAGTAGGTTCAGTAGATTGTCAGAAAACAAACAAGACCCAGCATTCATGATATGACGCTCTTAAGGCTGTGCAATTGGGCAATTAGTTGAAAGGGGTGTGTTCAAAAAAATAGCAGTGTCTACCTTTGACTGTACAAACTCAAAACTATTTTGTACAAACATTTTTTTTCTGGGATTTAGCAATCCTGTGAATCACTAAACTAATATTTAGTTCTATGACCACAGTTTTTTAAAACTGCTTGACATCTGTGTGGCATGGAGTCAACCAACTTGTGGCACCTCTCAGCTGTTATTCCACTCCATGATTCTTTAACAACATTCCACAATTCATTCACATTTCTTGGTTTTGCTTCAGAAACAGCATTTTGATATCACCCCACAAGTTCTCAATTGGATTAAGGTCTGGAGATTGGGCTGGCACTCCATAACATTAATTTTGTTGGTTTGGAACCAAGACTTTGCCCGCTTACTAGTGTGTTTTGGGTCATTGTCTTGTTGAAACAACCATTTCAAGGGCATGTCCTCTTCAGCATAGGGCAACATGACCTCTTCAAGTATTTTAACATATGCAAACTGATCCATGATCCCTGGTATGCGATAAATAGGCCCAACACCATAGTAGGAGAAACATGCCCATATCATGATGCTTGAAACCTCCATGCTTCACTCTCTTCACTGTGTACTGTGGCTTGAATTCAGAGTTTGGGGTCGCTCACAAACTGCCTGTGGCCTTGGACCCAAAAAAGAACAATTTTACTCTCATCAGTCCACAAGATGTTCCTCCATTTCTCTTTAGGCCAGTTGATGTGTTCTTTGGCAAATTGTAAACTCTTCTGCACATGCCTTTTTTTTTAACAGAGGGACTTATGGGGATTCTTGAAAATAGATTAGCTTCACACAGACGTCTTCTAACTGTCACAGTACTTACAGGTAACTCAGATTGTCTTTGATCATCCTGGGTGATCATTGGCTGAGCCTTTGCCATTCTGGTTATTCTTCTATCCATTTTGATGGTTGTCTTCCGCTTTGTTTTGCTCTCCATTTTAAGGCATTGGAATCATTTTAGCTGAACAGCCTATCATTTTTTGCACCTCTTTATAGGTTTTCCCTCTCTAATCAACTTTTTAATCAAAGTACGCTGTTCTTCTGAACAATGTCTTGAACGACCCATTTTCCTCAGCTTTCAAATGCATGTTCAACAAGTGTTGGCTTCATCCTTAAATAGGGCCACCTGATTCACACCTGTTTCTTCACAAAATTGATGACCTCAGTGATTGAATGCCACACTGCTATTTTTTGAACACACCCCTTTCAACTAATTCAACTAATTGCCCAATTGCACAGCCTTAAGAGCGTCATATCATGAATGCTGGGTCTCATTTGTTTTCTGAGAATCTACTGAACCTACTGGTAACTTGTTTGCTAGTAGCAATAAAAAATATATGAAAAACCTTGATTATTCTGGTTAGTCACATTGTACTGCTATTATTTTGAACAATACTGTATATATATATGTATATAGCCTATCCATATGATATATTTAATGAGCTCCATTAAGTTCAATGTCTCCAACTCTAATAACTTTAACGTTAATGATATTATGCTGGGGAGGGCTTCTCTTTAGGAAGTGACAATAAATAATGATGTTCTCTTGTCAAAACATATTTGCATCCTTCATGAAAACATTGACTGCATTTATAGTGTTAAGCACAAAACAACATCTTCCAGATTACAATGTCTGGTAGAATATCACTAGTTCCTCACAGAAATATATGGCTGTACAGTATTTGTCAGATAATTTTATTGTAAATTACTTGTGAAATCCATGACTCATTACTCGAGTGTTCAAGCGTGATCTCATGAGAATACGTGTATTTTTACGTTAAATGTGGTTCTATCACCGATATATTTACTTACGTTTTCATGCACATAGAAACGTACAATTTAGACGTATTTATAGCAGTAAACGTACAAATACTACGTGTTAGCAGCTAAAAAAAGCGTAAATATTCTAACGTAAAGTGTGAATGTATATGAATTCCCATGTATTAATATTAAAATCGTGGCTTTAATGATTTAAATCTGTTGTATTTAATTGTCATATCAATACATGTTTTTATTCAATTTACTGAAAGCAGTTTACTGCTCTATTTAATAGGAAATAACATTTCTGTGCATGCTGCAAACCATAGATACACACAAAAGCACAGCATACAACTACAAATCACATCCATTTTATTTGTTTGCTGTACTGCATATCTTTAGAATCCAGATGTTTGCAAGGAACATATCCAAATTCAGCCCTTTATCAATGGATCTTCATATTCATTCTCAGCAACAGCGTCCGTCACAGTCAAAGCTCGGCTCGTTATGATTCGAATTTGAAAATAGTGCCAGTCGCCACGTTACGACATGGTTTACGGCACTGATATCGAACGCTCATTGGTCCTCATCCAATTCGTCACAGATTGCGACATGTTGTGTTTCAGTTTATGACATTTGAGTACTCTGCCAGTCGCCTTCACGGAGAGAAGACAGATACATAATTTCATGGATTAATAAATTAAATTCTGCTCTGTACCCTATAAAAACTATTACCTACATATAGAGGACTGCGACTGGAACTCATTATCATTTGAACTACTTTTGGTACCACTTTTGATATTTTCGAAAAAATAAAAGATTGACATTACGCTTGTTTGTTTGTTATTTGTTTATTTATAACAGTTACTTTATGTAGTTTTAAGAAATGTTGTCTTTAAAATAAAAATCTTTCACTTTAAAGTGAAATCTTTCACTTTAAAATAATGGTCCAGATCACTAGTAGTTCCTGCTGGACTGACAAGGTAACGCTTGAGTAATTAGTCAGGAGTTAACATGTTTTTCACTTTGAAATAATGGTCCAGATCACTAGTAGTTCCTGCGGATTGACAAGGTAACGCTTGAGTAATTAGTCAGGAGTTAACATGTTTTTCACTTTAAAATAATGGTCCAGATCACTAGTAGTTCCTGCAGACTGACAAGGTAACGCTTGAGTAATTAGTCAGGAGTTAACATGTTTTTCACTTTAAAATAATGGTCCAGATCACTAGTAGTTCCCTGGACTGACAAGGTAACGCTTGAGTAATTAGTCAGGAGTTAACATGTTTTTCACTTTAAAATAATGGGCCAGATCACTAGTAGTTCCTGCGGACTGACAAGGTAACACTTCGAGTAATGAGTCATGGATTTCACAAGTAATTTACAATAAAATTATCTGACACATACTGTACAGCCTATATATTTCTGTGAGGAACTAGTGATATTCTACCAGACATTGTAATCTGGAAGATGTTGTTTTGTGCTTAACACTATAAATGCAGTCAATGTTTTCATGAAGGATGCAAATATGTTTTGACAAGAGAACATCATTATTTATTGTCACTTTCTAAAGAGAAGCCCTCCCCAGCATAATATCATTAAGCGTTAAAGTTATTAGAGTTGGAGACATTGAACTTAATGGAGCTCATAAAATATATCATATGGATAGGCTATATATATATATATATATATATATATATATATATATATATATATATATATATATATCGTTCCATAAAGAAGCTAATTGTTCACTTTATAGCGTAGCTGTTGTAATTAGTAATTAATTATTCTTCATTAGTTGGCCATAGTTCCAAAGTAGTTCTCAATGACGATATTTTTCTTTAGTAATTATCAAATAAGTAATAAGGAACTACCTATGTCCTAAATGAGCTATTACTTACGCTTAGTTAATCTTGCTTCTATATTAGTTAATAGTATTAAGTTAAGTGTTAATGTAGTACTACCTATTACTTCCTGCGTGAGTTACTTATTAACAACGGACCAATCTTTCCAACTTAAGGATCTTATCTATTTACAAATATCTTAAAAAATCACATCATGTGACCACTTTAATTTGGGATGTTGACAACTAAATTAGGTTAGGGTTTTATAGGTTTATGCTTTCGTCAGAGATATAAAAACTAATGATTTGAAATAGTTGATTCCTAACTTATTCATGCACATTTACATCAGTCAATCAAAGATATGAACAAATATAATACAGTATAAATAGATAATAACTTCTGATTAAAGGTTGGGGATTTAAGACTCTTTCTAGTTCTGGTGTGATGAATTAGGATATTAAAAACATGTTAGTGTATTGGAGAAAGTCAACCTGATGAATCAAGCACTGATGCTTAAATGTGAACTTTGTTGTATAATCTACATAATTCCTTGCTGAATGTAACATCACTAATTTAACTTTATGTCTATATCATTTACAGGACAGACAGCCCTAATCCACCAGCAAACTTTGGACCTTACTAGCATACGTTATCAAGTTTTCAGTTAACTTTGAACTCAATGAAAATGTAAATGTAATAATAGCCAATAAAGAAATTCTTAGATCAGGGAAGTCAAGCCATTTTCCTGAACAAGCTAATGAAAGCCTTTACTTGAAAATCACAGAAAAGTGAGTTGGATCAGAGTTGGAATTAAAATCTGTTAGAACAGAATATATATATATATATATATATATATATATATATATATATATATATATATATATATATACATGTATAAGGAAATTCTCTAAAATATTTTATGTGATAGCATTAGGACAGTGGCAATGATTCTTTTAAAACTAATGTATTATGAAATGTAGTAACATATGTGTCATTTATAAATATAGTAGAACATCTTTAAATTAAAGGCTGCAATATTACTTTTAAATATGAATCAGTTTAGTGCTGCCAATGCCACAAACAAAATAAATACAGTACATACTTTCTCAATATTAAAATAAACCAGATGTACAAGTATCATATTAGGTTATTAAATTAACACTAACCTTCAAGTTCTGATTCCATTTTGTCTCTTGCAATTTGTTTTTGTCATCCAGAGTCTCTGTCTTTATCTGACTAAATGATCTGAAGAGAAACTAAAGCCATCTAAATTGAACCTTGACCACTGATCATCAGTCTAACTCCTCCCATTAACCGTAAATTCACTGCAGTATACTTAGTTATTTTATTTTATTTGTTTTGTTTTGTTACTGGTAGCAGCATGGTTATTTGAAAAATCAAAAGTGAGTATAATAATAATAATAATCTACCTCTGCATATAGTGCCAGTAGCTATGAAACATGGATTTTATATGTACACACAGACACACACAACACACGTCCTTGTGTCAAATAAGGGAGTGTCTGAGCTAACCTGTAAAAATCGACTGGAAAAGGTATGTAAAACAATTCTGGGACCCAGTATGGATGTGAGTTGGCTGCCATGACTTTGCCACAAACATGAAATGAGTGTTATGACTAAAACAGGCAGAAATTAAAGTCAGGTCAAGTTTGCTTCTAGTTCTTTTCTCATTACACATTGTTTTGAAGCAGCTTTACAGAAATTCGACTCAATGTATAGTTACACGAGCTACCAAAATAAAATAAAAAAAATAAAGTAACAAATATGTGTCCCTGGAGTACAAAACCAGTATTAAGTTGCAGGGTATATTTTTAGCAATAGCCTAAAAAAAAAACATTGTATGTTTTAAAATTATCCATTTTTCTTGTATGCCATAAATCCTTAAGATATTAAGTAAAGATCATTTTCAATGAAGATATTTTGTAAATTTCCTACCATAAATATATCAAAACTTAATTTTTGATTAATAATATGCATTGCTAATAATTCATTTGGACAACTTCAAAGACTCGGTTTTAGATTTGTTTGCACCCTCAGATTACAGATCTTTAAATCGTTGTATTTCAGCCAAATATTGACCTAATACAGCATACATCATATGAAAGCTGCAAAATAAGCTTTGCATTGATGCATAAATCTCAGTTTTGAAAAATTGACACTTACAACTTTGTTGTCAAGGGTCACACATACAAAGCGCAGCATTTGACTAAGGCAATTCAAATGTGAACGACGGAGCAAGCAGAGCTGAATCAGCCTATGCTATAGAATCAGTTTAGATTTTATTTTCATCGTTTCATATATGTGTAAAATATTGTTAAACAGACTAAGACTGATAGGCTATGTAATTTGAGAGGAATTTGTTTGTTCATAGCCACCATGCGACAATTTCTAATAATATGTCATCAACCACAAAAGTTACCTACTGCAGCTTTAAGCGAGTAGGCCTGAAGGCCATGGATGTAGGTTACATACCATGAAAATAAATTATAAAGCGATAAACATAGATTGACACTGTATATCTAAGCCTCATTAAGAAGGCCTACTGTTAACATAAACTAGCATTGATAACATTCACATCATATATTATGCTGTAGTTTTAAAGTTCTATCTTCACCAATAATATAATAAACATTTATTTTGCATAAAATTTCATTTATTGTGTCGATTACTGATGCAGTAACATGAATGAATCCTACCTCTGTTTTGTTACCAAAACACATTTTGGGAGGGAAAAATAGTTGGATGTTAATGTTATTTGAGGGATCTCACTTGAGGTATTTTAAGATAAGTACCAAGCATAGTCTCCCCACCCCCAAAAAATGCATGAATGAGCAGTTTTAACTGATATAAACTTTATATATCTGTCAGTGCCATTGTTTTGTCTCAAGTTGCATGCCAAACATGTATTCATTTTTGTCCTAATTGAACTATGGCATAATCATGGTTTAATCTAAGCCCCATATGTGAAACCAGACCTCTATGTCCTCTCATAGACATTATTTATAAATCAACCACTAGAGGTCCCTTCAGTGCTTTATAACTAGTAAAGACAGGTTAATAGGTTAAGAGGTTAATAATCATAACATTTCAGGTTTAATGAAGCATTAGCAAATGCATTCAATACTTATAAGAAGTACATGTACCACTGGAAAGTTTTTGATGTTAGTTTATGTCAAAACTATTTATAAATGTTGCATTGATTTAAAAAGTTACAAACTATTTACCGTATAACCGACATTATTTGGCATAGCTTTAAATGAGAATGTGATGTGTAACTTGTGAAGGATTTCTCTGTCTGAAGTATATTTCTGGTTTCTTATGTCTTGAAATAAAAATAAAATAAAACAGCAAAAAATATAAAGTAGACCTAAGCACTCTATGCTGCTATCAGATTAAACTCGAACTTAAAGGGGCCCACACACAACATTTTTCAGACACACACATCATCAAACTAAAAGATCCAGCATACAATGACGATTAATCCCTCAGAAAGGATTAAAGAGAACAAATTAGTTTTAATGTGGCAGCTGAACAGATTTATAATGGTTGTGATTGAATGGGTTATTATTCCTCAATAAGGTCATCCAACAATGCATTTCTCAGAAGTCTAGACTGATGCCTGAAAAAGGTTTTGTGTTTCTGGGTCTCTCATCTAATACTGCTGTAGATCACTGATCACTGTCTTTTACAGTTTCCAAAGTTTGAATCTGATCGCCTGAAAGCAACAAATAAATTATGTTAAGGCTTATATAACAAATGTGTTTTTTTTCTCACCCCACGGCAACATCTGATGAACTCAACAAACATTGGGTTCCCATCAGTTTGTCTCTTTCTTTCGATGAAATTGGACAGTTGTGTACTGGATCTCCTCAGTTTCTTAGAATTCTGGAGTTTTTGCTCTAAATGTGCTGGTTTTCACACTGGCATACGGAGCGTTATTGACTGTATCAGTTTCAGAAAGAGGCTCGTCATGAACAAAAGAGACTTTTAGTAATGATAAATCCACAGGGGAACAAATAGGACATCATAGTAGTAACACAAACACAAACCAAAAGCGTAAATGAGATTGGACAGAGAACTAAGGAAAACTCAAGGCATAAATAAACAGTTTATGATGATTTGAAACAGAACGGTGTGGAGATTTAATGCTGTGTTCTGTTTACCTCGGAAGTAAGATGTTGGAGCTGGGAATGACATCACATCCAAATGGACCATGTTTTCAGTATAGAGAAGTCAGAAAACCAAGAGAGTTTAGTCAAAGATTCTCTATTGTTTAGAGAATCTCCCAAGATGCTGGGGTCACATGTCACGGTCAGTGGCTGTTTGTGGATTGTTTGGCAGTCTGAAAGGCAGCAGTTTTCTTTTTCTTACAAAAATCATCTAAAATTTGAAATACATTTTAAATTGTACATATATTGCCATTGGTGTGCATCACTGAGTTCAGCGACTCAGACAAACCTAAGTGCTAATAGACAATAAATTACTACTTTTCCCTCCTCTGTTGATAGACTGAGCACCCATTGCCTATTGGTTTCAGAAGTTGGATTTATTGTCCTAATTTCAACCTCTGAGTTCAAAGGGAGCACTATAATTAACAACCATATTAGTAAGAACACATGCAAATGGGAACAAGGAAAACCAAAAGGCAAAGAAGCTAAACTGAGATTGTGAATCTGTGAGGATAGAAAATCTTTAGATTTACCTTTTTTATAATTATTATTCATATGGTGTCAACTGTATGACTGTTCTACAAAGATGGTAAATTTAAATGTATGTTAACAATTATGTGAAGAAGACTCTTGTCAGCACAAAAACTGCCCTGAGCGACATGTATAGTGTGCAGTTCAACCCGGTTCTTTCTTATCAAGAATGTTTTCCTTTTCTATGAACAGCTGTACATATTTCTCTCACTTGAAAGAACCTACATGATTGTTCAATGGACATATATGTTACCGGGGAGGGTAATATGACCTGATATGTAAATGTTTCATCAAGATAAACAAGCGTTTATTACAATAAATACATTTATAATATAGACACTGATAGAGTTTCATACTCTATAATCACATTGTGCTGCTGGCACTTTTAGGTTTCAGCGAGTCAAGATGGCCACTGAAATTTAGTTTCAGTGAGAGTGGGAGCAGCACCTAGCCGAGTGTACTACTTTGCTTGTGTGTGTAAGAGATAGAAGTGATATATAAAAAAAAAAAAAAAATGGTGATCAATATTCACTTGTATTCGTGTCATATTCCATCAGCGAGTAGTATACAGAGACAATTGTTCTGTGGTTTGCAATGACTGATGAGGACTGATTGCAAGCTCACATGGAGAGTTTTCTTTGAGTCTCATATTTGTTGATGAATCATAGTGTGTTAGTGTTGTATTCTCTTATTTCATCATTATAATATGTTTTGAATAGCTGTGTAATAGTTTAGTAATGCTTTTCTTTTTGATCATCGGGGATGTGGCTGAAGTTAGGCCCTCTATGAGATCCAGATTGTGTTCATTAATCCAGGGTGAGTGAGTATTGTTTTATATTGATGTATAAATCTTTATCCTGTACCTATTATGCAAGTATTTTAAACGTATGTAACTTGGGTTTGTGTTGGACTACTTTTCCAAATTCAAGATTGATCTGTGGTAAAGATAATACTGTGCTACTGTGTGTAATTCAGTGATAATTTGAATGATGTGTGCATCAGTATTTGTTTTATTTTCATAGGTGTGAAGGACACTACCATTGTCTTTTGCCTTTTCATTAACACTAAATGCAACTCTGATTGTCTAATTTTTTATTTTGCATCTCTGTAATTTGGAGAGGAAACCAATTCTCTTTTCACTTTTCTTTTTTAAACATTTTTTGTCGTTTTGAATCATAAAATCCTCAACCCCTATAAACCAAAGCCTGCGGTGCGGTTGTCACTGTTGGACAGTGTTATTCCTGCTTCCTGCTTGCCTTGCTGTTGGTTTGTGATCGTAGCTCTGAGTAGCTTTGTTTTTCTGTAGAATCTTACTATCACTCTCTGTTGTTTAAAGTGATAAAATATATCTTAATTCCTACCATATTTCTGATATTATTTATCAGTCTAATCTGATTAATTTGACTGTTTGATTTTATTCTAATTCCACGAGTGCATTTCCACCTGCATTGCATTACAATTAATTATCTTGTCATTATCATTTCCATTTGTGCCTACCGCTGTTTTGTTTTTCCTCTCATTTTTCTCACTATCTCTCTCTCTCCAGTTTTTCAAAAGTTCATCAAACAACTGTGGTAAGAATCTTTCATCAAGCACGGTGAGTGATGGCTTCTCCTGCTATTGTTATTTGCACTGCTTGCCACATGTATAGTTTATGCTTCTCTGTCTGCGACGAGGGATTCACATTTGATAAATGCAGGGAAATATTTAGGCTGACAGAAAAGATTTCAGAATTATAAACATGCATCCAAACTTTAATTGAGGAGAGTAAGAATGCAAGGGCTCTAGATAAAGCTTTGGATGCTCTAGCTCAGGAGTCCTTTTGTGATAAATTTTTTTTTTTTTTTTACAATCATTGAGAGGAAACACCTTCACAAGAGAAAGAAAAGACCTTATGCTGATTACATCATCACTGGGAATATAACGCAGCATAATAAAGTGCTGCTTATTCTGGTGCCGCTTTCTCTTCTCCTCCCAAATCTTTCATATCCTAACCTAACAAGATTTGCTCAAGGTATAAAACAGTTAAAGGGGCCACACACACACACACACACACATACACCTCTCAGCCCTTTCCCATTGCACACCGCCCATCCTTCCTTTATCATTGTGTTATCTAAAAGATCTGCATAATATCATACAACACAGAGCAAGACATTGACATTGTGTAAATTAAATAAATATCTAATAGCTCCGACCAACAGTCAATATTAAAGGTTTTGACATAATGTAAAGTGCTGTAGAAAGCTCTAACTGAACAATATCCGGTAAGAGGAGAGCCATTTCCTCACTAACAATGTATGTGTTGGTTTTGAGCGACAAACTATCTTCCTTTGGCGCTGTCAAACCAGCCAGAAGAAGACGCTATTGTTAATCGTAATTTTAGAGACGATGTGTCATTGAGCGAAGCAAGCATGGTGAAAGAGGAATGGGTCCTTTGATAATACTGGACAAGATGGATGAAACACTATGCCAAAATCTATTGACCCCTGGACATTGCCACAACATATGGTAAAAAGTAGCAATAATATTGTCTGGACAAAAATCACAGTATGGGATGTCTCTAAGTTTCATTTGCTGTAATCTTCACAGGTTTAAATAAGGCCTATGGATTAATCTATAATGTATAATTTGATGATCAGGGTTTCTAGATGATAAGGTTAAGTTTGACCAAACCGTACACCAGACTGGATATATATACACATATACATACAGTGCTCAGCATAAATGAGTACAATGAGTACCCTTTAAAAAGTACAAATTCAATCAGTAGCTCAATGAACAAAAGAACAATTTCCAAACTTTTCACAAGGTTGAGTTTTATTGAACACTTATTTAACTCCATAACATGAAATTAAAGGTTAATAATATAACTTGGAGCACAAAATCTTCAGTTTTACTCAAATTAGTTGAAGCAAAATGAATATACCCCACAACAAAACTACTACATCTAGTATTTTGTATGAGCACCATGATTTTTAAGGACAGCACCAAGTCTTCTAGGCATGGAGCGAACAAGTTGCGACATATTGCAACATCTATCTTTTCCATTCTTCAAGAATAACCTCTTTAGAGCCTGGATGCTGGATGGAGAGTGTTTCTCAACTTGTTGCTTCAGAATTCCCACAGGTGTTCGATTGGGTTCAGATCAGGAGACATACTTGGCCATTCAATCACCTTCACCGGTTCTTCTTCAGAAATGCAACAGTAGCTTTAGATGTGTGGTTTGGATCGTTGTCGTGTTGGAAAAGTGCACGACGACCAAGTGCAAGGGTGATGGCACCATCTTCTCCTTCAGTATAGAGCAGTACATTGTTGAGTTCATGATACCATCAATGAAATGCAGCTCCCCAACACTAGCAGCACTCATGCAGCCCCACATAAGGACACTGCCACCACCATGTTTCACTGTAGGCACCATGCATTTTCTTTGAAATCCTCACCTTCTGACGCCATACAGTTTTTAAACCATTAGTTCCAAAACAGTGATCTTTGTCTCATCACTCCAGAGTATAGAGTCCCAGTAGTCTTCATCTTTTTCAGCATGGGCCCTAGCAAATTCTAGGCTGCTTTTTTGTGCATGGGTTTTAGGAGGCTTCCTTCATGGACGATACCCATGCATGCCATTCCTCTGCAGTGTGCGTCGTATGGTGTCACGGGAAGCGGTCACTCCAGTTTGGCTTTCTACTGCTTTAGCTAACTGCAGTGAATTTGCATGGCAATTTTCTCAACCCTTCTCATCAGAAGGCGCTCCTGTCGAGATGTTAACTTCAGTGGCGCCTGGCGTCTCTGTAAGATGGTTGCACTTCCATCTTTCTTAAATTTTGGATCACCTTTGCTACAGTATTTTGACTGATATGTAAAGCTTTGCTGATCTTCTTGTAGCCCTCACCTTTTTGTGTAAAGAAATTATTTCCTTTCTCAGATTTTGTGACATTTCTTTTCCATGGGGAGCCATTGCTGACAGCATGAAATGCTTTTCTTTAAGTAATGCCCTTTTAAAGTCACCTGTCTGCTGGACACCTCTTAAATGAATCATTAGACTCACCTGTGGTTGAATGCCTGTTAATTAGAATTTTGCAGTCTTAAGCGTAGCTTTTCTCCTAAGACTATAATTTGGGTGTACTCATTTTTGCAACATGGGCTTGAATTAATTTGTTAGGAAAATCACTTTTTTGTGTGTGCAAATTAACAAATCTTGTTTGCAATCAATGGCCCACATTTGTGGGAGTATTTTGTAGTATAATATCAGATATAAAATGTTGATTCTGAAAGGAAACTAAATGTTTTCTGACAAATGTAGTGGGTGTACTCATTTATGCTGAGCACTGTATATATATATATATATATATATATATATATATATACACACACACACACACACACGTATTTTTCTGACTATAAGGCGGCACACACTGGATGCGTTGGCGTGTCTGTTTTAATTTGGCTCCCATGTTAACAGGTTAGAGCTTGGAGACTGCCTCGCTGAGACGCGCTCTCAGGGGAAAACGCGTTCATGTTAGAAATTGAACCGACGCCTATTTTTCACGCATCTGTAGCGTGTCGGAAGCGCTTCAAGGCAAAATATACTAGGAAAATATGTTTATATGTCATTTTGTACACAAATACATATTAATTCATGACATTTTGATATTTGAAAGTATGTAGGTTGGCATAAATTCACATGTAATTTAAATGTAATTTAAATGGATATGCATGGTATAGCTATATAACCTAAAGAAAATAGTGAAGACAAAATCTGCATTACACAAGCAACAGTTTTATTGGAACAGATTTGCAGAGACCACATTCACCCTTAACTGTAAATTAGAAAGATTATAAACATATTCAAAGATTTTTTCATTCATAAAATGTAATTTGCCTTTTAATGTTCAATCCTCCACACTGGATCTTGAGGTATACATGCATAGAGGCTTGCATATTGTGGCAGATCAAATAGCATACATACTCTACTCACTCAGCACCGACTGCCACGCAACAAAGGACTGAGTCATCGCGTAATGCTTTGAGTGGGAAAGTGTGATTGAGGCGAACAACGGCTCTGGGCGTGAGTAGAGGATGGAGGAGCACTCTTGCGATGCTAATGATTGAGCGGGAAGGTGTGATTCAAGCGAGGGAGACCCAGGAGAGGATTGTTCAAGGAGCGCTAAAATGTCAAAATAGGTTTGCCCTTGTTAGTTGTGTGGAAGGACCCGACAAAGACCAAAACAGCATAATTGCCATCAATTAGATAATCGATTTTCACCCAGCTGATACTGACAAGAAATGTTTTGTTGAATGCCGGTGTTACGGTTTAACTGGTTACCGTGTTATCTGGTGACCAACTTCCTGTTTAGGTCTCCGCTGCAGATGTGCTGGAACGACGGCAGCAGATTCGCCGATTCTGAAAGCACAAACTGACGCGATATTAAGTGCCTAATAAACGCAGACTTGCTCATTGCATGATTTTGATATTCTTGCAGACATAAGTTATAGGTATGATCGCCGTAGCGGCTGAAGTAAGTGGGATAAACAAAAAATAAATAAAATAAAGTAAATCTGTGTTGGACGGGTTTCGAACACACGCTAAAGACGACGCCTGAGACGACAGTCACTGAACCACCGAGCCACCGATCTTTACATAAGCAGCTCTTTGATTCAACAGACGACTCTGGCGCACATCGGAAACTGGATGAATCAAGGAACTGTGACCGTGTTAACTAGTGACCTCTGTTTGCAAGCCAAAATCCAGTTTTACTGTTGCTATAAGTTAACAATTCCAGCCAAAGTGCTTTTAATGCTGCTAAATGATTTGATACGATCTGGAAATTACTCATCGCAAAATTACTAATCCTATTAATGTAAACATGCATAACAACAGCCCAACGTCTTAAGTAGCTTAGTTCCATTGGTTCATTGGCAAAACACATTACAGTGGCAGGCTGCCCACATACACTTATTGTTTTACAACATAAAAAGATATCACCTGTCATCTATCCAAGACATAAAGTGTAACTAAATGGCAACAACTTTTAAAGAGTCTCAAAAACACTACTAGTAAAAATCTGGATTTCGAAATTTATCCATATCTGATGGGACATTCTTCCCATGCAACCTTTCAGCCACAATTTTAAAACATGTAAATTACAAATTTCCTAAATCTTTCAATCAATGCTCCACAAGTTATTTCTCACCATCACAATCCCTTTTATTGTAATATACAATGGGTTTACATGTACAAGGAATTTATCTTGGTTTACTAGACATTTGTCAAAAATAAAAATAAAAGAAATGTTAATGCTCAAATCAATCATGCTACAAAAGACGGTGTACACAGAAGTGGTTCATTTCACTGGTTCACAATCACTAAGCTCACTGGTTTGCGATGCCATCACTAAATCAATGAACTGACTTTAGCTGGAAAATGACTGTTGTTCTCAGTTTTCCTGTTGACACTGTAAAGCTGCTTTGACACAATCAGTACTGTATAAAGCACTATATAAACAAAAGGTAAAAAACAAATTCATATAACACTTCTAGAGGACTTTTCACTGATTTACCACACACACACTTAAAACACAAGCAGGACAAAAGAAATCTTCCTCAATAGGAGGCTGACCAACACAGTTCCAGTGAAACCATAGGTCACATGTGGTACATTGAATCTGGTGAAGGAAATGTTGAGGGACAGATTACTACATATTTAGGCATATGTTGAAACGTCCTCATTTTTGGGTAAAAAAAAACAAAAAAAAAAAACAACACTTACCCACTGCTCATGTGTAGAACGTTCTCCACAAGCCCTACAGAGCTGTGACAGGTCGTCTGTGTAAGAATGTAATTGAGTGCACAGCTATTTAGTACATTAATTCAACAAAGGCCAAAAAATAAAAATAAAACCTTACCAGTCTCAGTGAGGAGCCTTTTGGCTATTTCCATTCTTATAGCAATTATGCCCTGATCATTAGTTTCAAACATTGCAGGCTTATTTAAAAGCACACTTTCAGCTAGCTTTAAGGAGAAAAGTGTTACTCACAATATAGAAGGATATAGTCCAGAAAAAAGTACATGTGCAGTTAAACTTACCTTGCACACCAAAGCCCCACAAGATGTGCCATCCATCTGAAGTGGGTGCTCTATCAAGTACATGTCCACAGTGAAGCATTGACACCCCTCGTCTCATGAAGGCTCTAAATTAAATGCAAATCATTACATTTACATTAATTCTCAAATTAAATATCAAAATTTGTGTAATCTGCACTCACCTAGTTACATCTCTGCATTTTCCTATGTCCATTGAGTTTGCCCCAAATGGGTCCACTGTGAGGGATCGCTTTTCCTTTGGATAAACAACCCTGACAACGCAATACCACATAATGTAGAAAAGAAAAAAGGATTGATCTTAATAAGGAATAGTTGATAGTTGATCTTAGTATGCTCTGACGAGCTTACAATGAGTGTCCAGTGGTGATTTACACACAAGGCTCCAACTAGCACGCCATATTCCAGTGGATGCAGCTGCAAAAAGCAGGTGGCTGTCAAGATATAGACTTTCAATAAATATGGTCAATAAAGCAGGATAGGGTGCTTACCTTCTTCAGTCCTTTTGACTTCCTTGCCACACGGAGGTCATTACATAGGAGTCAATTACAAAGCCTCTTTTGGAGTCTGTGGTGTGCCGTTTCACCAAACTGGTGAGGTAGGCATTAATTATCTAAAAACAATAGCACATTAGTCATCTTTATGTATACTTCTAGCAATACAAACCCATTTGCTAATAAGAACACAATAACCTACCTCAGCTTCTAGTTCCTTCCCAGGTGCAAGATGTTCCATCAAATTTCTTGAAAAAATTTTATAGGGACCCATCTTACTCCACAAAACCCTGTTTCTTCCCAGCCAGATAGCCTCTACGCTATAAAAAAAAAAATACCTCTATACATATATACTACACACACAACACACACACAACACACACACACACACACACAACATACATATATATATATATATATATATACACACCATATATATTTATATACACATATATAAACACGTACACTTTCTGAGGCATCAGTTGGAGACTGTGGAACAAGAAGAAAAAATGTTATGTTATTTATTGCAGAATTTCATAAACATTTTACATAGCATATAGGACTTACATAAGAGAGCTGTAAAAAAGTGTCTGTTGGGGTCTCTTCAGATTCATGGCATGTAGGTGGGGACTGGAGAGGGGTTCCTTTTGGGTCTCTTCAGGCTCTACAGGGCATGGAGGACACTGGACAGGAATGTCCATGGTAGCCAGTTTTGGCCATTTGTGCGGCAACCTTGGTTCTGGCTCAGTGTAGCTGGTAAGGTGGTCCACATTTACCTTCAGTGTGGCCTTTCCTTTTCAGAAATTATGTCCACACTTTTACCTTCAATGTTAATTATTGTAAAGGGCTGTTCTTCATGACATTTTTATGCAAAACTTTGTCTCCAACATTAAATCTGTCCTCCTGGCCCTGCAGAGCCTTCCTCTTCCTCACCTTTTCTCTAACCTTTTCTACATTCTCCATGACCACTTTGTGCACCTTTGGCAGGTCTTGAAGGCTAGGAGTCAAGGCTTCGAGCCACAATTCTCTCCACCATTTCATCATTTACCTGAAAGATACAAAACACAGATATTATTGGTTTTATTCAGCAGTTAAAGGTCCAGTAGATGTATTTGATATTTAAGAACCCACCTCATAGTTATTGGGAACTTCTGAAGCATATCTTGCCTCCCGACCAAACATGAGATAGTAAGGAGAGAACTGCGTTGTGAGCTGCTTTTTGTCAAGTGCAAATAAAGTTGCTTTCAGGTGTGTGTCCCAGCTCTCAGCATTTGAACCCACCAACTTTGTTTTTTTATCCTTGTTATACAATTTCTGTTAAGGTTATGCTATAAACAATCCAGGTCAGCATCATACCTTTGGATGGTTCCATTCATTTTCTCCACAAGACCATTGGTTTGTGGGTGGTATGAGACACAAGCTCCTTTAATACCTAACCTCCGACAAAGGTCAAAATTGATCTGTGAAAATAAGTGTACAGTATACTGAAAATTAGAATTGACTTTCATTTTAGAACCAAAACACATTAGGTGACAAAGATGTTACCTTATTGACAAACTCTTAGCCTTGATCTGTCAAAATTCTTTTGGAGCTCCAAATTTATAGAAAAATCTAAAATGCAGTCAGCCACTTCACTTGCACTTTTGTTTTTAGTGGGTAGGCCTCTGTCCACTTAGTAAAATAATCAATCATGACACAAATGTATTGATTCCCCTGCTTGGTTGGAGTCAGTTTTCCAACCAAATCCATTCCCACCAGTTCTAGAGGCTCTGTGATCTGGGCAAAAATATGGTGTATAGAAGGACAATATGCATTTTATAAAAATTTTGAACACTTCTATCATTGGATATACTCACCTCTATCGGCGTAGCAGCCTTCTCCTTCAATGTAGACCTTCTGGCCTGGCATTCAGGGCACTGGATATCTACAAAATGTACTTTCTGTGTTAAATATATTCTAGTGATTTGGTGATTTCTCTTTAAAATATCTACACATGTAGGCAAGAATAAACTCACCCATTTAGCGTTGTCTCTTCCATTTCAGGCCAGTAGAATCTGACTGATGGCATCTGAGTCTTTCCATGCCACGATGACCCGATCACTGGCATGAAGGCTAACAAAAACATTATTTGCCTCCTTGGTGAGGGACAACTTTCCAAAAATGTTTACCTCCAAACCTCCCTACGTACATATATAGTGAAGCAGGCCATCTGATATGAAATTAGACAAAGGCTAAGGTAATTTTTACTGTACCTGTGCAACTAAAATGGCAATTTTAAGGCTTACCTTTCACTATATAGCTTTCAGCTCTTCTTTAATGATGAATTTGTCCTGTTTGGAACATCCAGGAGGATATGACTTCCATGGAGAAGATTCTCAACTCTTTGACTTTACGGATCCATACTCACAATCACCTCTTATCACTCTATTCAGCCACTATATAGCTTCCTCTACTAAACCACCACAACTCACTACATAAAGTTGGGTAAAAGGTGAAATATATATGCTTGTCAATTGACTGATTCATTTTTTGTTAATATGGAGCATCTGTATGGACTCGCATGTGGACAGAATGAAACTAGCTTAATGGCTTTAATAAGGACACATTTCCTTAATGATTACCACTTACTATGATTAGAGAGAGCAGATTTGAACACATGCAACTTTTCAAGGTTTGCTAGGCCTTTTGAGTAAACAGCATTGTTTGTCATTTGTCATGTCATAAGTTGAATATAAAGTAGTTATATTTTCTGACATCCTGACAGAAGATTAAAAAAAAAAATGAAACACGTGTTTGGCCTTTTAGTTTGTGATGTAGACTTCAAAAATTGGCTATGAACTGCAAAACTAGATTTACAGAATGCATCAATTCACTTTGAGAAACAATATTTGATAATAATAGGTTGCACTACTTTGCTGTAAAGTGTAATTTACTTTGTTTAAATAACTTTGCAACATATTTTTCTGCTTGTATGGTTGTGATTATATGCATCTGATTTGGAATCAACTACACACAAAGCACAAGTGACTGTACATAAATTTGTCATTACAGACTCGCATGCAAAGACCATCAAAGTTTTGATTGAACCCAAATGGCCATTTCCGTTACAACCATTAAAGCTCGTGAAAATGTTCTGTGTTGTTTTTATATAGGTTTTAAGCTGCATTTAGACAATATAATAGATAATATTTCACATAATCTTTATTAAACAAATTGAATGATAAACAAGTTAACACAGGCACATTGTCTTTAAAGTGCAACATGCATTCTTCACAGATTAATATCACATGTGACCTATGGTTTCACTGGAACGGTGTTGGTCAGCCTCCTATTGAGGAAGATTTCTTTTGTCCTGCTTGTGTTTAAGTGTGTGTGTGGTAAATCAGTGAAAAGTCCTCTAGAAGTGTTATATGAATTTGTTTTTACCTTTTGTTTATATAGTGCTTTATACAGTACTGATTGTGTCAAAGCAGCTTTACAGTGTCAACAGGAAAACTGAGAACAACAGTCATTTTCCAGCTAAAGTCAGTTCATTGATTTAGTGATGGCATCGCAAACCAGTGAGCTTAGTGATTGTGAACCAGTGAAATGAACCACTTCTGTGTACAACGCCTTTTGTAGCATGATTGATTTGAGCATTAACATTTCTTTTATTTTTATTTTTGACAAATGTCTAGTAAACCAAGATAAATTCCTTGTACATGTAAACCATTGTATATTACAATAAAAGGGATTGTGATGGTGAGAAATAACTTGTGGAGCATTGATTGAAAGATTTAGGAAATTTGTAATTTACATGTTTTAAAATTGTGGCTGAAAGGTTGATGGGAACAATGTCCCATCAGATATGGATCCATTTGTAAATCCTGATTTTTACTAGTAGTGTTTTTGACACTCTTTAAAAGTTGTTGTCATTTAGTAACACTTTAAATGTTGTCTTGGATAGATGACAGATATATATCTTTTTTTATGTTGTAAAACAAGAAGTGTATGTGGGCAGCCTGCCACTGTAGAGAATGTGTTTTGCCAATGAACCAATGGAACTAAGCTACTTAAACGTAGCTGTTGTTATGCATGTTTACATTAATGAGATTCGTAATTGTTGACGATGAGTAATTTTCAGATCATATCAAATCATTTAGCAGCATTAAAAGTGCTTTGGCTGGAATTGTTAACTTATAGCAACAGTAAAATTGGATTTTGGCTTGCAAACAGAGGTCACAAGTTAACACGGTCACAGTTCCTTGATTCACCCTGCTGAAAAATACATAGAAACCATTACAGAATTTGTAATGGTTTTAATGGTTTTAATGGGAATTCTAATGGTTTTAATGGACACTGTAATGGTCTCTGTTGGTCTTTATTGGTAATTTGCTTTCTTCTATTGGTGGCATGTATTGTCTATTGGATACCATTAAGAACCAATAGAACACCTTTAGAAACTTCTGGTGGTATCTACTGGACACCAATAGAAACCATTATGACTCAATAAATTTTGTAGGTTTCTTTGGAAAACTATAATGGTCCTAGTGGGTACTGCTGAAATAAATAAATAAATGAATACACAACAATAAAAACCATTACAGAATTTGTAATGGTTGTAATGGTTATAATGGGCACTGTAATGGTCTTTATTGGTCTCTATTGGTAATTTGCTTTTTTTCTATTGGTGGCATGTATTGTCTATTGGATACCATTAAGAACCTATAGAACACCTTTTGAAACTTATGGTGGTACTCCACCCAGCACCAGTCATCATTTGGATGTCGCTTTTTTTGAGGAGTTAAATCAACGCTGCCCGTCGTGGCCTTCTTTAGATCAAAAATTGAAGTTGAAAGTTGGTCTTTGCTTGGTTCAGACTCCTAACTTTTTGCTTACATTTCAGTTATTTTATAATGTGATGACGTTAAGATTATCCTCTATAGAAATTATACTGTTATGGATTTTTTATTTAGTAGTTGTTTAGTTTAGTCTCATTTTCCCTTTCCTTACACTGGTGTAACTTTGTGGTTGGACCGGAGTGTGTGTTTGTACTTGTATTACTTTGTTGGATCCAGATTGCATACATGGAAGACAGATTCTTTTGACTATGGGGTCCTTTACTGCGTCCTATCATCCTGCTTCCTGGTTTGGGACCCACTTATCAACACTACAAATATGTCCCTAATAGAACACACCTGAAGCAGCTAATTGGCTCTGTGAATGCTTGAACTACACATGCAGGTGTAAAGTTAGAAATAGACTTTGACCGACTCGGGGATCATATAGTAGTTCAATGCAGTACCGTCTCTAAAACATCGTTAACCTTTCTTCCCCTCATGAAGAGACTTCTTAAAAAAAAAAAAAAAAAACATTAACAAGCTTATGTTCAAAAAACTTTTGACTTTAGGCAACTTTAACTTTAACTTAAATCTTTAATTTCTAGCTTTTAATTGGCTTAGAAATCTATAGCTGCTTGGACAATAACAAATAATAATGATTTGTTTATATACTACAAACACGTAATAAGGCAGAATATTTTCTATACTGTAATAAATTAAATGTCATTAGCACAGCATTGCATACTTTATCGAGTGTGAATAAAACACACACACACACACTGCAGGAGTGTTCAGCGCTCCGTTATGTTCATCTCGCTGTATTCTGGGTACTGAATAAAATATCAGGTCATGCACAGACTATCCTGTTTCTTTAAGGTTAAATCTATATTTACACACCAGCTCTTGAAAACCTATATATGAACGCATTTATCTACGCCCCTGCACTCAATCTAACGGTGTTAACATCCCATAATTATGTTTTACTTTCACTTTGAGAGGTTGCACTCCAACGAGTGCGCTTTCACCAGGGAAATCAATTGCAGCTTTCACGTTCTTTTCTATATTAATATTAACATATTACAAATAAATAAAATTAGAACATGAATATATATATATATATATATATATATATATATATATATATATATATATATATATATATATATATATATATATATATATATATATAGTAATGCATTTGAATCGCAGTGTGTAGTCTGAGCACACGTTACGCGCCATTCATGCAACCCGCTCACACCTCACCTAATGTTAGGTCTCGGGAAAAGATATCAGCTAAAGAAAGAAGCCCTAGATTACGCCATCACGTTCAGGTAATTTACGTTCATAATTCTGCTGAATTCTTTTGGCGGTTGACGTTAATAACGTGTTTTAGCCTAATGTAATAATTTCACCAACAACGCAGCTGCCTTTAATATTCTAGTTTCAATTTCTTAAAATGAATTATATTTAAAAAAAATGTGGTTATATAAAAACAATGTAGTTATATAAAACAATACCTACATTAAAAATACATAATGTAATTCGAAATAAACAGGCATTTCAAATGCCAGCAAAAGCACTAAGGGAATTTGCTTTTGTTACACTCTACAGGACGATCAAATCCTTAAAATTAAACATTTAATTCAAAGAATCACTTAATCTTAACCTCTATATTTTCTTCAACAAAAGTGTGGACACACTACAACCCTTACAAAAATTAACCATGGTTTTATTGAAGTAAAACTGCTTAAATTTTCTTTGTCTGAAAAATCAATCAGACAACTGTATTAAACAATTTAATTGGTTTATTTTTATTTACTTTTACATCTTATTACTTTGTTTGACCCCATAGTATTATTATTTTTATTATTATTTTTACTTCCATAATATTTGAGGGAGGGCACAATAATACACTTATGCTTAGGACACCCATTTAGCTAGCAGCAGCCCTGTTTAATATTTTTGATTATTTTTGTCATTTTCTACTTTTGAGTTATATTTTTGTGGAAATGGTGATTCATATTTTTTTATAGAGACAATCAATGGCAATTCACTCAGAGGGACTGTTTGTTTGTCTGTTGTATCTGGTAAGTATTATGTTTTATACTATTTTCTTGTTTAAAATGATTTTCTTTACTCAAATTATGTTTCAATCACTCTGCCCTTTTGCCTTTTTACTAAACGAGACATAATAAGGGCAATTCATCAAAGAGGCTGCTTGTTTTTTGTTGTTTTAGGAGGATACATGCTGTCCCTAGTGTCTAATTGTCCAACACAACTCTAAATCTCACAAATGCAGAGGGTTTTGGGTTTTCTAAGTGTTGTCACTGTACCTTCAGCTACATTTGCAGTGCTGCACATCAGTTCTTGACTGGTGTTGTGACCCTGCACTGGTTACACTTATAGACTAATGAGTGATCTTTATTCAAACTTCAATTTAGCAGACCTGTAGAAAATGTATATACAATCAGACAGGCAAACAGAAGGTCGATTTAAATAATAACTTAATGTATGATGTGGACAATTTATTAAGTTCATATTTAGGCAAAATAAGGTTCAAAACACATCAGGTTTCTTTTAAATAGAGTGCAGACAAAAAGGACCTAGTCAAGTGTAATATTTTATCAAATCCAAAATAGTATAGAAAAGAATGAAAACAAAAATGCAAAAATACATTTACGCTGCCTTTTATTTTTTATTTTCTTTCTGTATATACTCCATTTTACAAAAAAAAAAAAATTATAGAATGAAATTGGCAAAACATCTTTAGCTAACATAACTTGACTTAATATTAGTCAACACACACACATGCACACACACACAGGCAAGGCAAGGATTTGTTCTAATCCCTTTCATACACATTTGGAAAACTGCAAAATGTATAGTTTGTCTTGCACTTTGATGCCATGCACTTACCCCTGAAGGCAACTAACAGGAACTATTTCTGTCTTGATGACTCCAAACTTTGCACAATGGAAATGTGGAACAAAACCACAAGGTTGTGGTAGTGGAAATGCTAAAGCTACCTCAAATGTTTTTTAACATTGCTATGTGATCATCCTCATCAGAGAAAGAAACAATTTTATCGACATATCCCACATGTTCCATTGGTTAGTTTCACATAGCTTTCATCTCGCTCTGTGAGACTGGGTGTAGTCTCTTGCTAGTATACACCAGACCTCCTTTGATCATACGCTTGTGCACTACAACTTCATCAGGTATGCACATGTGAGAGGCACAGAAAGCAGCCTGTTCTTCCTTCTAACAATATGGACACTTCCATTGTCAAGTAGAGTGGCATTGTCACATTTGACAGCATTTTGAACCCTTGGGTACTCGTAAAATCGAGAACAGAACTGTAACACCTCTCTTTCACTGTGAAATTTGGATGAGAAGTAAGGAATTGATCTAAACAGAAGAAACTTAGTAACATCTGTTTAGCCACTCCTTTTGTTCCTTTCACCAAAGTTAGAGTTTGCCATTTGCACTCTCAAAAGGAAAGGCAGAATGTGCCCACAATGGACCCCTACAACTTGACTGACCCTGGCAAGATGACTGAGAAGGTGAATGTTAAATGTCATCTGTGACTCGCCATATAAGATCTGAAACCCGAATATGAAATCCAGCAACAAGATCTCGCTCTGTTGATTTCACATGGTTTTAGTTCATTCCTTTCAATAGCAGCCAAATGGCTGATACAAGAAGGCCAAGATGTTAGAGTACTTTTTAGGAAGAATTCCTTCAAGGCATGGTAGGCTGTAGAACAGGAGCCAGGATGCCACCGGAGGTCTTTCCAGTGCATCCATCTGACAACCCTCTAGGCAGTCGTAGAATCAGATGTGGAGGCTGGATACCAACAATTCCTAGCATCTATCTCTCTCAAAGTGGCAGGACTGCCTACATAATATTGCTGGATGGATGAAGAAGTATCAAAAAGGAGTCTTGTCAACTGTCTTGAAACCCCCAGTAAAATGATGCATGTAGTCTGGGACAAAACCCCAGACCACATAGAAGTATGGTAAGTTGATTAAAGGAGAAGGACCTTTTGTGCCTCTAATGCTTGTCCTCACTCCAGAGCCAACTCCATATCCCTGACAGTGTCCCTCATTTGTTCGGGTCACAGTATTCTTCTGCTGAAACTGGATATTTAACTACTTTATCAACCAGCTTCCCAGGATGCAGACAGAATCCACAGCCATAATAGCCATTAAACTGGGTAGTGTTTTGCATCAGTGGTCTTGCTCTGGAATCAACACTACAACAGAGGCCAATTATTTTGCTGTTGATAACTGACCCATCTTTAAGCCATGAGACACCAGTGTCGGCTAGAGTCTTGGCCTGGTCCACAAAATGACTTAAGGAAGACTTCCATCAAAGGCTCTTTGGACCGAACCAAAGGCCAGCAAGCAAAACATGCTTAAACCTAATTTCAGGTGGAAGCTCATTGATCATAATGTGGATGGGCCATATAGAGAATTTTGATGAATTAAAAAACAGGGCTTCCATCTGAGTTAAACATGTATGACAAGTTGTGAGAATCTGACAAGATCTGATTTGGACCAGACAACTCTCTGTACTTCTCCCATCATAGATGTCTGGACAGGCTATCATTATGGCTCTTCTGCCGTCAAACTCCGTAGTTAAGTTGGCTACTCACTTCTGTGCTTTCAAGCAGAGTCTGAATTTGTGGAGCAAGAGGAACATTAATGAAGAAGTTACCTCCATTCATTGAACCAAACTCAAAAGTGCTACCACACGATATGCATTCATTCATTTGTCTGTCATTGATTTCCTGGCTGTTCCAATATTTGAGTTACAATTTTCACAGTAGAGCTGGAATTCTACTTCCTCACAACTGTTTTTAAACACTCTGTTAAAAAGATACTTGGATCGGGTACAACCTCTTGCCCAAACAATTTATTTATCAGCTGCAATAGATCATGCAACTGGCAACCAGTTATTTTATGCTTTGCTGCATGGCTCATAATCATAAGCATTGCCTCAGCTTTGTGGTAGTTCCTGTAGGCGGTCAAAGCTGTGTCCATGTCAGGCTGTAGGTCAATCATTGAAAGAGGATCAGGAGGGTTCTGTCCCATGCTGCCTGTCCTATGGTCTACTTCAGACTCTGACTCTGTTCCACCACATGCCTTTTAAAAGCAACATTTCTGTTAAAGGTATGGTTGGGATAGGTCTGCTCATTCACATTAGGTAACAGTACTATTATTCTGAAAGAATGTAGAATTATGAATTCATCTAGCTGTTTCTATGCTTTTTTTTATGTGAACTTTAATAACCTTTTTTATAGCTTTCATTATATCAGAAAACAGAACCTAAAACTCTTACATACCACAAATGATGTATCTAAACACTGAATGGCTTGTTCTGTATGTTTTAACTCTCACTGTTCTGTGTGCTGTAGTCTCTCATTGTTCTCTATGCTGTTTGTGTCACTCCCTGCCTCTGAGAACATATCTATAAAAAAAACACCATAAGCAAAAAGAAAAAAAAAAGGCTTGTAAAAAAAATCACTGATTATGCTGGTAATCAAGCAATCAGATAAACTTACAAACAGAGCTAGTTATTATTTGATGATATAGAATGATTAGGAAATACTGTAAGCTTAAAGTTTCAGTGAATTAATTGACTTTATTGGAAAATAAGCATAATTACAATGGACTTAAAATGCATGCCAATAGCTTAGTAGCCATACAAAAATGCATGGTTTTAACATGTATTAAACAGTGTTATGTATATGTTTATATAATTTTAAATGTCTGTAATTTTATTTGTTTTTAATAAATAATGTCAGTCTCACTGTTCTGTGCTGTCTCTCTCTCATTGCTTTCTGTGCTGTCTATCTCATTGTTCTCTATGCTGTTTGTCTCACTCCCTGCCTCTGAGAACATATCTATAAAAAACACCATAAGCAACAATGTTTAACATGTATTAAACAGTGTTATGTATATGTTTATATAATTTCAAATGTCTGTAATTTTTTAAATATATATGCTGTCAGTCTCACTGTCTCTGTGTGCTGTCTCTCTCATTGCTTTCTGTGCTTGTCTCTCCATTGTTCTCTATGCTGTTTGTGTCACTCCCTGCCTCTGAGAACATATCTATAAAAAAAAACACCATAAGCAACAAAGAAAAAGAAAAAAAAGGGGAAAAAGCTGTAAAAAAAATCACTGATTATGCTTGGTAATCAAGCATTGCTTAGCTTAAAGTTTCAGTGAATTAATTGACTTTATTGGAAAATAAGCATAATTACAATGGACTTAAAATGCATGCCAATAGCTTAGTAGCCAAACAAAAATGCATGGTTTTAACATGCATTAAACAGTGTTATGTATTTGTTTATATAATTTCAAATGTCTGAGTAATTAATATATATATATATATATATATATATATATATATATATATATATAACAGTATATAATATGCTGTCAGTCTCACTGTTCTATGTGCTGTCTCCTCTCATTGCTTTCTGTGTGTTCTCTCCATTGTTCTCTATGCTGTTTTGTCTCACTCCCGCCTCTGAGAACATATCTATAAAAAAAAAAAAAAAAAAAAAACACCATAAGCAACAAGAAAACATAATGCTGAAAAACAACAATGATTATGCTGGTAATCAAGCAATCAGATACATTTACAGACCTATATTATTATTTGATGATATACAATGATTAGATTAGATCACCCATTGACTCACATGGTATTTTTTGTTCCTACAGTGGAAGTCAGTCAACTGTCTATCTACCATCATTCTTTAAAATAACTTTAGTTTCAACAGAAGAAAGAACTCATAGAGGTTTGGAACAACATGAAGGAGAGTAAATGATGACACCATTAGGCCTGTGTTATGACTTTTATTTTTCGATATCCCAAGAGAATTCTCATTTTTTCTGAGTTTTATTTAATTTATTTGCCTATTAATAATATAAAAAAAATCAGTAAGTATTTCAGACGCTTTTCTTTCTTAATTCCTTTTTAAATAAAATTCATTCAAGCAATCGGGACAATCTTACTGGCTGGTTGTCTCTCTTCCTCGTCAACATCAACACCTCCACTGTCATGGTGACAGGGTCTGGCAGAGTATCTTGCCATACAGTGAGGTTCCAGGTATAACTTATATTTCTGCCTATTTCTACGCATCTTTGTAAAAAAAAAAAAACCCAACAACAACAACAAAAAAAAAACTATAAAAAATGTACAGTGCTTGAGACTAATCGTGACGGAGCTTTGTCACGCATCTGGGCGGAGCTTAGCTTGGCCTAGACTAACATATCAACTGAAAATAACGGTAGAATTTTAAACTGATTTGCCATCGCTCACTTTGCTAAACCGCTTCTACTTTTCAGTCAGGTAAATGTTATTAATTATTGTCTTTGCTGTTGTTTATAGATTTACTCAGTTTTTACTAACGCAATTGTGTAAGTCTGAGGTAATGTGACGTCCGAGCCGTGTGTTAGGACTTGCCTCAGTGGTTAGCTGTTGTCTTAGTAAAAAAAAAAACCTTTGTAATCTAAATTTAGTCAGAGTGGACTCAAAAGTAACGCTAACGTAATGGCAAAAAGATAAAGTTCACTGTCGGTGTCTTGCCTAGTATCAAACTAAATACAGTTTCTGGGAATATATATCATAGGTGAACTTAAAATAGGGTGACTATAAGTGTCCTAATTAATTGATCTTTTTAATAATTGTCATTTATGTTGTATGTTAGCATGTTTGCCTACGTCCGGTTTATAATGCACAACATCCGGCCAGATTGTTCCCTTGGACCATATAAAGACTTCTGTCCACAGGACATCAAGGATTTTGAAATAAAGAAAAAATATCATATTTTGTGGAAGAAATCTATTGACCAGGGACAATACTACAAAGCACAGATATTAAAATTGGCTGGTAGGATTTTAAAGCTATACCTCCTAAATATATCTAACGTAACCATTTAATTTTAAGCACATTGATATTCTTGTACAAAATCTGTTGCATTGCTAGAATTGTGGGTATTATAGTCCCTGCTACAAAATATTATGATATTATGATAACAACCACCAACATCTACAATGGTAACTTGACAAAGAACTCAACGCTACTGTAGTTATTTTGTGTGACATCTTATTGTAGGTTTGTTGTTATTTATATTTTATTTCTTTCTTCTTCTATTAATCAGAAACTGAAGAGGAATTAACTTGTGAGAGAATCTCGATACCCCCACTCGATAGTGATGAGGAAGACCGGTCATCCTCTGAAGGTCCATTAATCCATCTGTAAGCTATTTGATCCATGTCTTTATAGATAGTGATACCCAGTTTATTTTAGATTTTTTTTTAAGTCTCAGTTAAAGTGTTAGTGTAGTTAATTACTAAAATGTCAGTTAAAACAAAATCTGTTACGGCTTGTTTCTGCCATAGAATAAAAAGGTAACTGAATTTTTGACAAAATTTGACATATTTCTCACAATTCAGAGAAGAAAATAATTGAAGTTTATATCACACAATGCAGAAAAAAAAAACTCAGAATTGTCAGGTATAAACAATTATAATTTTGAGATAAAAGCCACAATTAATTTTTTTTTTTTTGTGGTGGAAACAAGCGCCATACCAATAAGTTATGAGCTGAAATCATAACTTTAGAAACTTTTATTTGAAGTAGAATAAGTATATAAATAACGCTGTCCCTCACTACATTGCATTTATTATATTTCTAGAAAGTTTTACCGCCAACTGGCAACTGACACTGTTACATATACTCGCCAGCGAATTTTTACTCGATCTGGCACTTGGCAGTGTTAATTTTAGGCCCTGCATGTGCTTTATCAAACTTTTTCCTGTCTTTATTATTGACGGTTTTCCTTTGATAAATACCGATAACCATTTTATAGCCCAGACCTACAACACACACACAAAAAAAAAAACACTATAAATGGAAATGGCAGTATTATTACAGTAAGCCATATTGATTGGAGGGAGATAGTGTCAGTTGATTTTAGTGTTAAATCAACGGTAATGAGTATTTAATGTTTGTGAGAATTTGACGTTGTATGAAGTATTTTCTGTTTTTAAATTGTGACAACACAAATGACAAGAAAAAAAAAGGCAGCAGTCCAAAGCATTCAAAAAAGGAAGAATTTAATGGATATCCTAAAAGAAAAGAAAAAAGTTATCCAGACCAGTTTTGAATCACAAGAGGAACATGTCCCCATGGCTGTGCACAAGGAACTGCAAAGACAAATACTACAACCTAAAAAAAAGGATGCTAGAGGAGGAGATGTCTAATGAAGAAAACGAGAAAACTGAACTGCAGCAACTAAGTGAGTTAAACCCTAAATCTCCAAGAGGAGCTTTACAAAAAAAAAAAAGTAAGCATTTTCAGACTGTTTAGCTATTAATTTAATATAGAAGGTTCCTAGAATCTGACACTTTTAAGTGCAACTTAAAGCCAGTGATTATTTTATTATTACTGTTTTGGCAACAAAACCAATGTAAGTGTTGCTTAATATGATATTACAGTAACACAGAATGAGACCCTTCTGCAGTCCATACTCCACTCCCTCAACGGCCATTTCATGGTACAGAAAAACTAGCAGAAAAGCAAACAGAGATGATACCCAAAAGTGAGCATTTTCAAACTGTTGGGCTATTAATTTTACATGCATTTTTTTAAGGTTCTTAGATAGAAATGGACACTTTCAAATGTAACTTAAAGGCTGTGATTTTACCCTTTTTGGAACAAAAATAAAAGTATTACTTTATCTTATATTACAGTAAAACAAAAAGAACCACAGACCTCTTCTGCAGGCACACTCAACTCCCACAGCAACCAGTTCTTGGTCCGGAAGAACCAGCAGAGGAGCTAGGACACAGGGATGGCAAGGTATTTGTAGTATGTTCAGTTCAATAAAGAGGAAGGAGACCGGGTCGGTGTAATCGGGCTCGGGAAACTTTATTTAAATAATAATAACACAAAATAAACAAACGCAACAGGTGGCAGACTTCACAGTCTCTATCAGAATCAGAATCAGAAAGAGCTTTTATTACCAAGCATGCTTTGTGCATACAATGAATTTGTTTTAGTGACATAAGCTTCCAGTACACAGAGACAACAACACACAGACAAAAAAAAAAAGACAATTACAAATTGGCAAATAAATAAGTGTATAAACAATTGTGCTATAAATGATAATGGAATAGGATTGAGTGAGATGCAGGAATGTTCTAAGATGGAGGTTTAACAAATAAATATAAGGATATTGCACGCTTATAAGCATAAGTAGGGAACATTTAACTGTTCATGAGGTAGATTGCCTGGGGAAGAAACTGTTCTTGTGCCTTGTGTTCGGTATTTGCGCTCTGAGGCTTCCCACACAGCAAAGAGCCCGGAACCCGACCGTATGACGGATCCGAACGGCGATCACAGACCCGTTGTCTGCTGCATCCGCTATTAAAACCTTACCTCGACGCGGGTCTGTTTTGGACCCGCACATTGAAACATATATCCGCCCAGGACCTGCAACGGACTCCTAAAAAATACGGTCTCATCTGGCCCGGTCCGCTTTTTGACCCGTTTATCTCATTTTCAAAATCCCTTCTGTTCTTGTTGTAGGATAAAAGTACCATCAGCTCATCGGTTCACGATCCGACGCGTTCACGAATCGTTTCTTTTAGGCAGAACGGTTCTTCACTCGGGAACGAAGTCAGTCTATTGTTCGTATCTGGCTCGCTCGGTGTTCATCTTCAGTTCTCTTCACAGCAGTTCAGTCAGTGTACTGTTTGAGTACATGCATTACTCCTGGATATTGGTTTGTTTGAACTCCGAGGGAGTGTCAGCCACATTAAAAAGTGAACATCTTAAGTCATTTGTGGATTAATGCATATTAGAGATGCGAACGCTTTAAAGTGATTCAGTTCGATTGGTGAACTGAATGATTCAGTTCATGAACCGGATATCCAGACTGCTTTGATTTGAACTCTCTCACAACAGACACGGAAGAGAAGACAATACTGAATAAAGTCGTTGTTTTGCCATTTTGGACCAAAATGTATTTTCAATGCTTCAAAAATTTCCAACTGTGATGTCACATGGACTACTTTGATGATGTTTTTCTTACCTTTCTGGACATGGACAGTATACGCATTACCACAGCTTCAATGGAGGCACTGAGAGCTCTCGGACAAATCTAAAATATCTTAAACTGTGTTCAGAAGATAAACAGGTCTTACGGGTTTGGAAACAACATGAGGGTGAGTTATTAATTACATAATTTTCGCTTTTGAAGCTAACTAACCCTTTAATGGGGAGATAATCAAATCAATCGGTCTGAAAAATTAATTGTTAGATTAATCAATGCATCGAAAAAATAATCGCTAGATTAATCATTTAAAAATAATCATTTATCCCAGCCCTAATCCAGGCGTGATTTTCTGAGCTCTTTTCCTCACTCTGGATGTATACAGTTCTTGAAGGGTGGGCAGGGGAGCACCAACAATCCTTTCAGCAGTCCGAACAGTTCTCTTGTAGTCTTCTGATGTCTGTTGCTGAACCAAACCAGACAGTTATAGAAGTACACAGTACAGACTCAATGACGGCTGAGTAGAACGGTTTCAGCAGCTCCTGTGGCAGGTTAAACTTCCTCAGCTGGTAAAGGAAGTACAGCCTTTGCTGGGCCTTTTTACAATGGAGTCAATGTGATTGTCCCACTTCAGGTCCTGAGAGATAGTGGTGCCCAGGAATCTGAATGACTCCACTGCAGTCACAGTGCTGTTCATGATGGTGAGTGGGAAAAGTGCAGGGGGTCTCTCCTGAAGTCACGCATCATCTCCACTGTTTGAAGGCTCCACTGCTCGAAGGCATGTTTGAGTGTTTCGGCCCTGGGATTGTCACGCCACGCTTCCGGTTCCCCTGAGGACCGCCTCTCTAGGTCCTGGTACAGATTCTCCCCACCTGCACGCCGCCACCGGCCGGTTCTTTCCCCGATGGCATCCACTGTCAAACACCCCAACAATTGCTAAAATGCTGGGCAATTAGTTCCCAAGATTAGTGAATGCCAGAGGCGGACTAACGCCACCTGCACATTATGTTTTGGCTCCTAAATTTAATGGCTATGGCTTTACGGGTATTCCACTATATCCCCATGCACACACCTCACCTTAACCATCGCCCGTATCCAATGCCCTGGATTGTATCAGGCTTTTGATGGATGGAGGTCTGGTTACAATCTGAATCCACCAAAAGCCTGATAGGCTACCCCTTAATACTCACTGGTATTTGGTACAGCCCGCTAGATCGGGGCAGCCTGCGGTCGTCCGGGATCCAGACCAGTGTCCCCACCTCCATAACTCTTGGTCTTTTAAATAAATCTACTTTTATTTTCACCGTGACTGCAGACTGATAACCCTCACACACCAATCGGTTTAAAAGAAACCAATATTAACAAAAAATACAGTCTGGCTAACTAAATTATGTGCACTCCAACTAGTTAACGATTCGATATTTAATAAAGTATTACAATGAAAACAAACAGAATCTGTGTTTTATTACTAAATATACTGGAAAAATACAAAATTCATAAAATAAATTAATCAAACGATTGAAAGAAGATATTAAAATAATTAATGCTTGCCTGTGTGTGCCTGTGTGTGTATGTGTGTGTGTGTGTTACTGCTCACTGATGTGTGGCGCATCATGGGTCATCACACCAATATAATGGTCAACCTCTTTTTCTGCATATTATTCTGTTTTTTTGTTTTCAGGATCTAGGATACGAGTCATGATACCCACAAAAAAATGGGACATTGTGAGGAGAGTTGAGGGTGACTCAAAATTTTGTAAGAGCCTGGCTGTTGTAATATGGGGTACCACAGTTCTCAAACAGAGGAGCGTACTGGCATGAAATGCAACGCCAAAAAGTGCTGCTGAGGCAAAACCTCCTCTGACTCCTGAAAAGGTGTCAGCTATCAAAGGTAAGACTGTCAAATCTAGCAACAGTATAATTCAATTTAAACAAGACATTATTCAGCTAATATAAATAAAATCACTCCAAAATCACTTGAGGCTGAATTAGATAGCACAATTTTATAAATCTTAAAACATTCTATAAAATACTAGATATCATAAAAATACAAATTTGATAAATGCCTGGAAAACAATAGGGTGAGTCTGATTGATCGGCTATCGATCGCAATTAGCCGATAACTCATTTTGCCAGCACAGATCACATATGCTGCTTAATTTCTACTTGAGAGTTGTCATATTTATAGTCTGATATTGTCCATCAGTTCTTGAATTTGACTTTTTGTTTGTGTGTATGTGTGTGTGTTTGTGTGTGTGTTTTAAAACAAGAATGTCTGTCTCGAAGCTGGAGGAAAGAGGCCACACCTCCGAGGAAATAAATAAGCTCTCCAAAGTGCGAAAATACCTGGCTGAGAAGATCAGTGACATAAACCGACAAAACTGTCATTGGTAAGTATTTACATAATTTAAACAAACCAGTCGTAGCGTAATTTTTTTAATTGAGATTTATACATCAATAATAATAATAATAATAATAAACAAGCTTTCCATGGATGTATGGAAGACAATATTTGGCTGAGATACAACTATTTGAAAATCTGTAATCTGAGGGTGCAAAATAAAAATATTGAGAAAATAATCTTTAAAGTTGTCCAAATGAAGTCCAAAAGCAAAGCATATTATCAATCAAAAATAAGTTTTGATATATTTACGTTAGGAAATTTACTAAATATATTCTTGGAACATGATCTTTACTTAATATTCTAATTATTTTGGGACATAAAAGAAAAATATATAATTTTGACCCATACAATGTATTGTTGGCTATTTCTCACAAATACACCTGTGCTACTTTTTGTGCTCCTGGGTCACATTTATTCACTCACTCATTACAACAGCACTACACTGAATGGCACATAAACCAATGAGATATTCAGCATATAATAAATTAGGAAAACAAAATAAAGAATATATAAATACTATCTCCTGGCTAGGCTGTTGGTCAGTGTTCATCAATTAAAGCAGCATTAATATACAGTGGTGATTAAACTGACTTGGAACTACCTGTGCATTAAATGGTTTTTACTGCATACCTGCCACCCAATCAGAATGGAATAACTAACATTAACTAATGGATCCTTATTCTAAAGTGTTACTACATTTTAAAAATATGTTCAAGAGTGTTTCACTTAGGTCCTCTTATTATAGGAACATCAGTTTTACATTTCCATGCTCCTAAGCATGGCACTGAATAGAACAAACTGTGATTTTGTATTTTTTCTGACTATAAGTCGCGACCTGAGTATAAGTCGCATCATTCCAGAAATACGCCATGATGAGAAAAAAAGACATAAATAAGTCGCGACTGGACTATAAGTCGATTTATTTAGACTCCAAGAACCAAGAGAAAACATTACCGCTACAGCTGTGTAGACTACAGGAGACTGAGCAGCATAGAGCCTCTGCGGCTGGACAAGGTAACGCTTTTCTCTTGGTTGATGTCTTTAGTTAATTTCTCTTGGTTCATGTCAATTTATTTTGATAAATAAGTCGCACCTGACTATAAGTCGGGGACCAGCCTTATAGTCTGGAAAATACGGATAGTTGTTTTACTTATGAACATAAAATGAGTAATGGACAAAAGTTCACAGCTGTCAATATCTTGAATCTGCTAAATGATGCTCTAAAGTGTTTGGATGAATTTAGGCATGATGATGTTTTGTCAACTAAGTTTTTGCAGCTTTTTTGAGATTGCCATATGAATATTTATACTACGGGCCATTAATTGCTTGAATCTAACTGGCTGACCAATGTTCTGAGGTGTGCAATTATTTTCTGTGAAACTCATGGCAAACGTAGTTCCAGGCAGCTCTCTTGACCGATTACAGTTCCATATCACTTTGCATAGTTAAAGGTAATAATGGAAATACAGGACTAACAAAACATGACAAATGATTTTCTTAAAGTAAATAAACATGAGATTTTCACTAGCAGGTAATAAAAGCGCTTAGAGCGCTGCTGCAGCCTATTTCACAAGCTCTCATCTCTTTTTTTCTTTCTCGTGTCTCTGTCTCTGCCTCTTTCTAATAAATTCATTAATAACTGCATTAAATGCTATCAATGGCTCATGCCTCCATTATCAGCTTTAAAATGACATTTTGGAACCAGCAAAAGAGGCGTTGGATGAGATGCGGAAGAAATAATCCTACTCACAATAACGCTTTTAAGTACAAAAATCAGACAGATCCCTTTGAATAAATCATCTGATCGATGTCTTGAGGTGCAGCAACCATAATATAGCTAAATAATTGACTTAGGGCCGCTGAATTAGTAGGAAAATAATGCACACCCAAGGATTGTTTTTCTAATAATTCAACAGCCCGCATCAATTATTATTTTTATACTAGTAATGTATGGATAATCTCACATACTGGTAATATGGTTTAAGTGGTACATTGTCCTAATGAATTCTCCTCTCTTTGCAGGTCTAAGCCAGCCACAGTGAAGCCAAAACACACTTCATAATTCATGTATCTCTATAATGCATTAATTAATAATTAGAATAAAAATATCTTGTTATGGAATTTTGCCTCTTTGTCGCCATCTTTGTTTGAAAACCTGCAACTGCAGCTGTGCTGGAATTATCTTCCTGTGTGAGTTGTGAGTCTGCATGGCTTCAATCTAATGTTTTGAGGATTTGTGTGGCAGTCAAATCACTGCATCGTTGTGGATATTCTACTTTGCATTCTAGCCTACATCTTGGAATATATGACCCAGATAAGACATTTTCATCGAATATTGTCATCTAACAAGTAAGTAACAAGTCTGCCTACATTTGTTCTGACCAGCTGAGGAAAAAAGCATTACAATAAATTGCTTCTACCAATGGTGATTTAATCTAAATTAACTCAGATGAAATCAGACAGTGCAAATTATTATTACTATACTTTATTTCCTAATTGTTAATGTTAACAAAATCAGCATTGTGTGACTATTAGTATAGTGTGTTTAAGCATGTAGATTTCAGTTTCTGTACACTCTAATCTCTATTTGTGTAACACTTCAATTTCATATTAAGAAATAATTTTAACCCAAAAGCAAGTTAAGCTCCTTTTGAACTGGTTGTCTTTAAAATACATTATCTTGTGTAATCCCATGCTATCTGTAATCAGAAGCAATTTTAAACTGCAATATAATTTAATTTCATTCACATTTGTTTTATAAACACATAATCACTTCTGGATTACAATCCTCATCAAAATTATACATTTAATTATTTCACCTGCTTTGAGAAAAGGCTATAAACACTGCCTCCTGCAGGATCCCTCACATGCGATAGCATGATAGTTGGGAAAACTTCTTTTGTTTATAGACATGATGTAAATCAAAACTTGGCTTATTAAAACTCAGTTATTATAAACTGACCATTGTGAATCAGGCTTAAAGTAAGGCGATGGTTTGAGCACTGGCTGGTTATGTACTTGAGCAAAGTATTGATTACAGAAAGTTACAGACTGCAGCTTTAATTAATGGCCTTATTGGCAGCTATCAGCTAAACATTCAAATCAGAAATACAAAACTGCAATGGAAACCAATAAATGTGCAAAAAGACCAATACAAACTGTAATGGAACCATCAGAACCAATACAAAACTGTGATGAAACCAATAAATATGTGCAAAAAAAGACCAATACAAAGCTCAGTGATGGAACCATCAGAACCAATACAAAACTGTGATGGAAACCAATTAAATATGTGCAAAAAAGACCTAATACAAACTCTATAATGGAACCATCAGAACCAATACAAAACTGTGATGGAAACCAATAAATATGTGCAAAAAAGACCAATACAAACTCAGTAATGGAACCATCAGAACCAATACAAAACTGTGATGGAAACCAATAAATATGTGCAAATAAAGACCAATGACAAACTCGTAATGGAACCATCAGAACCAATACAAAACTGTGATGGAAACCATTATGTACACATCATGACCAATACAAATTTCTAATGGAAACCAATACAAACCAATAAATCCTAATGGAATATGCCCAAAACACACTATGAATGGAAACCATTAGGTAATGGTTTTAATGGTTAATGCTGATGGTTTGTAATGGTTTTGTAATGGAAACCATTGAATTTCTGTAATGGTTTCTATTGTTTTTTCAGCAGGGCAGCCAGTGTCAAAATGTGACGCAGAGTGTGTGTTGAATCCAGAGATCATCTGGAGCTGCTTATGTAAAGATCGGTGGCTCGGTGGTTCGTGAGTGTTGTCTCTGGCGCTATCGATTTTAGCGCTGTTCGAAACCTGCCAACACAGATTTACTGTATTTTATTTTTTGTTTATCCTACTTACTTCAGCCGCTACGGCTGATCATACCTATAACTTGTTATGTCTGCAAGAATATCAAAATCATGCAATGAGCAAGTGTAGCGCTTATTAGACACTTAATTTCACGCCAGTTTTGTTTTCAGAATCGGCCGTTCCAGCACATCTGCAGCGGAGACCTAAACAGGAAGTTGGTCACCAGATAACACGGTAACCAGTTAAACCGTAACACGCATACAACAAATCACAAGAAGCCTACTAAGTTACTGGATGGACTCCTGAAAGCTTGTTCTTCAGTTAGCAGGTAAGTACACAAACTCTGACTTATTTCCAACCAGTTATTGTGTTATGAAATACAGCTAACAGTTACAGAATGTCTGTTCTTCTGTTTATCTATTAAAATGGGTATCCCATATTTGACTGTTTTACAATGGCTATCATTAACAGAGTCTGCAGTTTTTAAGGAGGCAAATGTGATATAAAGGTTTGCACATATATTGCAAATTGCATATTTTGATTAATTCATATTTTAGATCTTAAATGTAAATATACTTCATCACAATATATGTATATATATTGTATGTGCATGTTCTCATATGTACACATTTTAATATATATTTATATTTCACATAAATTTTCATATAATATTACATTTAAAATATATTCCACAATATATTGAACACATTTGTACATATATTTCATGTATTTAATTCCATATAATATTCCATATATTAATAATACATTCTACCATATATTAAACACACATGTGAGACTATATCTTTACATATATTACCCAAACATTTCCGATATGAATAAAATATATTATGGTGGATATTCATTAATATAATTTTGCATATATTTTTGGATATATAAACATATATTATATATCCATGTTCAATATAGTAATATTTTTAAAGCGGCAATCATTCATATATTTTGCAATATATTGCAGTGTATTAGATGAATATATAATATAGTGTATATGTCCCATCAATATATTATTCATTGTATTTGAATACATAATATATTGGAAAATAAAAGGAAAAATAATATATTATGATATATTACAATATATTGGTAAATATATTTTTCTTTCAGTAAAGGTTCATGAAGAGTAAACTGTAAAACGCCAACATAGGCATGTCAATTCAGCAAATGGAAATAGCGCAGCCTAAGACCTTCTGTAATGCAGCTCTGAATTGATTTGTAATCTGATATTAATTATAAAAAAAAAAAAATCGAATAATTCTGTACTTACATGGAAAAATAAATGATTTCTCACCAGGTTTGCGTTAAACAATGAATCACAATGCTTCCAACGAGCTATCGGGATTATGAATCTGTATAATTCATACAATGACAGGCAAATTTTGGTCAAGTGTTTTCATTGAGCTATTCACTATCATAGTGTTGTTTCTAAGCTGAAAAGCAGTCAAATTTGCTCCCTTATTACATCAGCTTTCTGCTCTGGTCATGAGATTCCAGATTCCATTCTAATGTGTGTTATTGTATAATTGGAATTTTATCTTTTAGTCCACTATTTTCCTGCCTCTACTGTAATGTCAGTGTCTACTAATCACTGAATGCACAGCGTTGACATCAGTCCCATTCTGATGACTATGACTATTGATGTTGATACAAGTAATCGGTTTAACAAGTTCACATGGCAGAATTTTAACTTAGTTCGGTTATAGAAGGTTATCCCTCCCCTTTCAACAGAGTACCATTTCGGTTTGGGCAATTTTATTCTGACTGTGGTGTTTATATGGAGCATTTTCATTCAGACTGGATGTCATCTTAAGTTTCTGAAGGGTGTATGCTTTGGATGGAAAGAGTTTTCTGTACCAAAAATCTTACTTCTGGGTTGTACAAGTTTCGGTAGTTTTTCGATCATGGATCTATTGACGTAGATGATGGTGGAACTCCTTATGAGCATTTCTCTCGGGAATGCACGCCTGGGCAGATATCGACCAGAGGAGAGCGAGACCTCGCCATAAAGCAATTGATCAGGAATTTGTTGTACACGCTTGAAAAACTATTTTAGTTTTACTGGCACTTCACAACCAAGTCGGTGCTGAAAATTAAAAATGTGATGATACCAGCGCTCTGTAGCACCGGTAGTAAGTTCGAGTATATTCGGACCGCAGCTGCGTTGATCGCTCGTGTTAGTTTAAGTGCAGGGCTCCAGACAGAAGCCGAATATATACCAGTGTCTGTGAATATTAAACTCCAAAATACTATTTAAATATTACTCCTGCAAATTCTACATCTCTGTTGGTGACGGCAGATGCTGGAGCTTACTGTTTTGTACTCTCTGCCGTGTGTCACTATGTGAGGACACTAACGCATTAAATCATCACTTCATGAGAATTTAGCGCTTTCATTTGAGAAAACTGTCATATCATAAACACAGACACTCAAAGATCTTCATTGCAACCCATTAAAATAAATGTTTGGTTTAACATGAGTAAATTGACAATATATTAAGCTACTGTTGTAACCTACAGTAGATTTAGCTATGTCTCTATGTAGTAATAATAATACGCTCATTAATAATAATAATTATGCCTAGACGGTTGCTTGTTTTTTACTTGTTTTGTTGTAAAGAGATTATCTGATTAATATATTATTTTTTATATTCCAAGACTTATTTGTTGCAGCTTTTATACAGTTATATTGTAAAACTAAAATACCTTTTTTAGTTTGCGGTGTTAGATTTTTGTTGCATTTGAAGTTCTTTTTTCGCTTAAAGAAAATATAAACTTCAGGTAAGTCTGAAGCACACCATAAAATAATTCTAGCAATTTGCACAGGGCTAGTAGTATATACAGCTGTATATACAGATACACACCAGGTATCGAATCGGTATCGGAAGAGAAAAAGGGTATCGGAACATCTCTAACTGGGATGAGGAAGAGGTGGCAAGAACCAACATGTATGATGGCCCAGCGTGTAATTTTAACCTGCCAGGCGTGAGAGGGCAAATAAGGAATTGCCAAGAACTGATGTCTGTCAAAGCTTATTAAATGCATGGTCCGAGGAGAATGAGTGTAGAGTTGGTGAAGTGTCCTGGTCAGTTGCTATCATTTAGCATCGCAGCAATGAGCACTGGAGCTATTCTTCGAGCAGCAGTGCACAATAACGACACACATATTTTTTTACTGTCATTGAATAGCACAGAGTGAAAAATCTAGGTTTTCTTTATATCTAGTGGCAGTGATCATGTCGTTAGTTCAGATAAGTTCTGGTAAACTTTGTCATAGTGTCGTAGAACTGGAAAACTTTTGTCTTTGTCATCTAGAAATAGAAGGCATCATGCTAGCTATATGGACGCTTTCAAGCGTTATCTCCGCTTTTCCTCCAGTGAAAATGTTGTGGCAAATGCAGCCGGTGATAATGAGCTGATGAGTTGAATCAGATGTTGTTAATTAGGGAGACAAAGAAACGTGCAGTGTTGGGGTACGCTAGGACAGGTTTGGGAACCACTGCAATAAGATAAAAATCCAATATAAAAAAAATTAAGTCAAACATTTAGATGTCAAACATTTTTACAAAGCATTCTGTTGCAGCTGAATAACATGAGCAAAAATAAAGCAGCCTACAAAACTGTCATGATTCTGCCTTCATGTCCTGATTTTCCTCTGGTCTTGAGGCAGGATAATGACAGGCCCTTTTTAGTGTACAAGCACATGGCCTTGTCTTTGGGCCATGTGCTTGTGTTGTCTCGCTTTCCCTTGTCCCGCCTCTTGTTATCCTAGATTGTTCATTATTGTCTTACCTGTGCCACCTGTTGTGTCTGGATTAGTCTTCCTATTTATATCCCCTAGTGTTCTCTGTCTTGTGCGGATCATTGTGATTCTGTGATATATTGTTGCACTAAGAAGAAGAAGCGTTGTGAGTCCTGTTATTGTTTATCTGTAGTTGGTGTTCTTGTGTTAAGAGTCTTTGTTTATCGTGTCAACCTAGTTTTGTTAAATCATCTTGTCCTTGCCTTAGTGTTGTTTTCCCCTCGTGGGTTTTGTTTTCCCCTTTTTGTCTGTAATAAACCCTCTGTGTAGTGATTCCTGTCTGCGATTGAGTTCCTCCCTTACCTCCACATGACAGAATGAACCGCCTAACAGAGAACTCTGCAGACAGGATGTCTTATGAACCTCAACGATAGTTGGGAGTTCCATAGGCAATGCTGGTTGCCATCCCCCACTGACAAGAGGAGTGTCACCCTCCCAGTGTCGCCCCAGGGCGAGTGGATCTTGAATAACTATGCCCGGCTATGGGAGAGTTTCTCCCAGGAGGAGCTGCAGGTTACCCCTCGAGATCTCCACCATCTGCCAAGCTGCCAGTGATCCCAGAGGGTCAGTCCTGGCCGTTGCTACACTGGGGATCAGGCTCTTCCTCCCCGAATCCTCGAGGCACCTTCCGCCACCAATAGTTCTCGGCAAGAAACGAGGGAGACTGTTCTGTGGGAGTCTGCCTCGAGTCAACCCCTGCTTGAGGCTGAACTTCCCCAACCAGTCACAGACCCAGCTGTGGCCTCTGCACCGACCAATGAGAAAGAGGAGGAAGAGGGGTTCTTCCGGTTATCCGCCTCTGTCTCCTCCTGAGTCGATGCCCTTCCAACCCACAGCCAGCGGTGAGCTGATCCCAAACCAGCAGCCATGAGCTGACTGAACCAGCAGCCGTGAGCTGATCCTGAACTGGCTCCAGAAAGAACTGTGTCTAAGTCAGCAGGCGTGAGCTGAGGAGAGAGCCTTGGCCGACTCTGCTGCAGAAGCTGCCGTGGCGCTGATCCTGGACCAGCAGCCGTGAGCTGATCCGGAACTGGCTCCACGATGTTCTCATGTGTCCAGAAGATGTTGTCTTTGCCCTAGTCGTTGATTTCCCCTCGTGGGTTTTGTTTTCCCCTTTTGTCTGTAATAAACCCTCTGTGTAGTGATTCCTGTCTGCGATTGAGTTCCTCCCTTACCTCCACATGACAGAATGAACGCCAACAGAGAACTCCGAGACAGGATGTCCTCTGAACTTCAGCGACAGTTGGAGTTCCATAGGCAATGCTGGTTGCCATCCCCACTGACAGAGGAGTCTCACCCTCCCAGTGTCGCCCCAGGGCGAGTGGATCTTGAATAACTATGCCCGGCTATGGCCATGGCTGATCCCAACCAGCAGCCATGAGCTGATCCCGAACCAGCAGCCATGGCGCTGATCCCAACCAGCAGCCGTGGGCTGATCCTGAACCGCTCCAGAAAGAACTGTGTCTAAGTCAGCAGGTGTGAGCGGAGGAGAGAGCCTTGGCGACTCTGCTGCAGAAGCGTGTTGCAGTCTGTTTCGCTCGTAAAGAGATGCCTGTTGTCATTGCTGCCAAGACCTTGTCAGATTATTTGTCACATCTAGTTCAGATCCTAGAAGTCCCTGCCAGTCCTGTCTTGTCCCCAGAGATCCAGAGCCAGCCGCAGTGAGCTGGATCCCGAGCCAGCCGGAGTGAGCGCAGTTCCTGAGCCTGTCTCTGTCTTCACAGATGTTTTGTTGTTGTGTGTCCAGAAGATGTTGTGGTGTTCCAGTGATTACTCCTGTCATGTCCACAGATGTTGTCCAGAGACCACTCCCCACCCTACACCACCCAGACCTGCCGGACCCTCGTGCCAGCCTTGCCGTCCGCCTCCTAAGACTCCTGCCTCCTCCCGTCTCTTTTTTTTTTGCCACCCTAACCCTGCCATAGTGTATTCATGTTTGCCTTTGTTGTTATTTGTCATGTCTTGTTGGTTTGTGTCTCTGTCTCAGTCAGTCATGTCCCGTGTTTGATGTTCCCTTGAGGAGCATCTGGAAGCTGCTCCTTAAGGGAGGGGTTCTGTCATGATTCTGCCTTCATGTCCTGATTTTCCTCTGGTCTTGAGGCAGGATCATGACAGGTCCTCGTTTGTATACAAGCACATGGCCTTGTCTTTGGGCCATGTGCTTCTGATGTCTCGTTCCCTGGTCCCCTTGTTATCCTAGATTGTTCATTATTGTCTTACCTGTGCCACCTGTTGTGTCTGGATTAGTCTTCCTATTTATATCCCCTAGTGTTCTCTGTCTTGTGCAGTTCATTGTGATTCTTTGATATATTGTTACTCATTGTTGCACTTGCTTACTCATTGTTGCACTAAGAAGAAGACGTGGAGTCCTGTTACTGTTTATCTGTAGTTAGTGTTCTTGTGTTAAGAGTCTTTGTTTATCGTGTCAACCTGGTTTTGTTAAATCATCTTGTCTTTGCCTAGTCGTTGTTTTCCCCTCGTGGGTTTGTTTTCCCCTTTTTTTTCTGTAATAAACCCTCTGTGTAGTGATTCCTGTCTCGCATTGAGTTCCTCCCTTACCTCCACATGACACAAAACACTGCAAGAGGAATTTTTGCCTGTGATAAAAAAAATACAAAAAATACCATAGCAAAAACAACTAGATTAATATAAATTTCAAATATTAAAGTGTTAAAGACAAGTAATAAGATAGGTCAATAATAAGAGAGGGACAAATAAAGTAATCAGCAATATTATAAATAAATACAACTAAATTTCAGGTACAGAAACTGTAATTAAAAGTTTAAAAACGCTGCATATTTTCTTTTAATAAAATAAAGATTAATCAAGTAAAGTTATTAAATATATTCAGTCAAGATCAGTGAATGATTTTCTTTTGTTCTTTGATTAACATTAATGACAGGCAGCGCTTATTAGCGCTTGTCTCTTTAATCAAAATACGCACACGGTGTTTTCTTTCTCAACTGTTTATGTTCACATAAGATAAAACGGCTGCGTTTGTGATGATATACTGATGTAGTTTTCTGTATTGTAGTTTCGACTCTGAACAACCGTTTCTACAGTTAAAATACACAGAACAGTCCGAGAACGGACACAAACCGGGAACCCAGAGCCGACCGCAACCGCTGCTCTCTATGCACGTGCTTGTAGCTTCCATTGCGCTGCACACAAACATGCTATAATAAGTTTTGAGATTCTAAGCTACTTTAGTGATAAATTACAGGTCAGCCTGACAACCAGTTTCTGTGTTCCTCTGCTGCATCTTCACATCTACTGTTTATATGAGTGTTGTGACACAATTTAGCTGCTTGCAACATGGGAGCTCAATATAATAATACACATCTGTTCATCTAATCACTTGAATGTCCAAACCATAAAACAAATACAACTGACAAAGTTTAGTGAAGACGCTAAGGCTCACTGCTCAGCCATCACTATGTGTTGAACCGGCGTTCCTCCTCGTGTTTTGCTTCCATGCCACTGAGTGGAGAGCAGAATCATGTGGCTACACACGCTAGTGTGTTTTTAAAGGGAGCTGTTAACAGGATAAAAAAATAAAATAACTGACATGGGAAAATTACGCCGGTTAGAGGTTATGAATTTCGGTTTGATTATTTTTCGATTAATCGTCCAGCCCTAGTTAATTCCTTATTTTTTAGTGAAAATAAGTGCCTTGATGTGATTATGAGATTTGAAAAGTAAAAGTTAGGCAAAGGTGGCTCCGAACCGGTCGATCATACCAAAAGACCATGGACGTGCCACTGGAGCTGATGATTCATATCCGTTTTTATCATGTTGAATAGCCCAATCACATGTTGGTGGGCAGAGTTAAATGGCCTCTGCCAAGAAGGCAGGCTATTTGCACTAGGTGTAAGACACACGTTATATTAATTATATGTTGATCATTAAATTTAGTTTGTAAATTTAGCCATCAAACTAAGACATAGCCATAACCCATTGCCTAGAGCTGGGAAGTAACTGATTACATGTAATCTTTATTACATAATCAGACTTCAAAAATGAAATCCTTGTAATTAGATTAAATTACCTTTTTAAATATTTGTAATCAGACTACAGTTACTTTTATGGATTTCATAATTACTTATTTACATTATCAATAAATTATAAATAATTTATTGGTTCTCCCTAATTTCTATTCTTCATCTTTACAAATTTCCTTTCTAAAATATCCTATTTGCCTACATTCAGAAAGTCTTCTTATGTACATTCACACAAAGATTAGTAAGACATGCACAATCGCAATTTGACCACTGAATTTACAAAAATCATTTCAGGTTTAAGAAGTGTTTTAACATTGCATCCAATACTAATGAACACTAAAAAAAATTTAAACATGTATTTCTATGTCTTTGGAAGGGTTTTGTCTTTCAAACACATTTAAAATGCAAAATGAACCTAATATAGTTTCAAAATGTATATATTTAATTTGTATGTTCATTAGTTATCTGATGTTGGTTATGGTCGATGACATGCAGGTAAACTAATAAAATATTGTTTTGTACTTTTTTATTGATTTAAAACCATATTGTATTTTTTTTATTATTTAATTAATTATTAGTTTTTAATTAAACTCAAAAAGCCTAGAGTTCCTTCACAAACACTAGTTTGGGAACTTTTGACATAATGTTTAGTGCAAATGGAATATATTTTCTTTCTCTTTGTATTTTTATACCAATATGATACTAAATCATACTATTTAAAAGCAATTTTAAGAACGAGTTAGGTCAAAAGTAATCTAATGTAATGTAATGGATTGTTACTTGCCATGGACCTTTCTCCTCTATGAAATGGATTGGAGTCAAATGCAAAGGTAATTTCCAAGATCCTGTGGATTTTTATTAATATTTTCAATATCACTAAATGAAGAAGTATTGGCCAGTTTTAATTACAAATGGTAAACAATTGGTCATTTTGAAATAATCAAATGATATTCAGTGCTTCCCAGAGGTATGAAATACACTGTAAAAATTTCCTGTAGAATTTACAGGAATTTACTGGCAAGAAAGTTGCCAATAAAACCCTGTAAAATGTTGGTAATTACTGTAAAATTGATTACAGTATTTTTCTGTAAAGCAATTTACAGTTAATTGTTGTATATGAAATACAGTCATTTGTAGTTTTTTACAGCAACATTGAATTAAACTTGTATTTTATTTTACAGCAATATTTTGTAATTTCACTAAAGTACAGTATTTACCTGGAAATAAAGTTGCCAATAAAATCCTGTAAATATATTTTACAGCAATTTTTGTATTTTCACTAAGGACAGTATTTACCTGGTAATAAAGTTGCCAATAAAATCCTGTAAATACCCCCAAAATTCAAGAAGATGCTGTAATAGTTTAACATTCAAAAGCTGAAAAGAATCATCTTAACAGTAACTGTACTCTATTATTTACCATTATATTGATGTAAATGCACTAAAATAAACATTAAAAAACAAGCACAAAGTCAAAGCTGTTGTAGAAAATATTTATTAAAATAAGCAAATTACTGCAAGAATGGTAACAACAATTTAACTTTTTCCAAGTACAGAAAATCTTTTCAAAATCAGTCACAAAATAACAAAAATAACTTGTAAGACCTAGAAGCAAGATTCTGCATTCAATAAAGTTAAAGGGACAGTTCATCCAAAAGGAAAATTCTCTCCTCAATTTGTATGATTTTCTTTCTTCTTTTAAACACAAAAGATGATATTTTAAATATTTTTTGTAACCAGACAATTGAAAGTAAATGGCTACCATCAACTGTTTGATTACCAACATTCTTCAAAAACTTTATTTTGTGTTCAGCAGAAGAAAAAACTCATACAGGTTTGGAACAACATGGGGTCAGTAAATGATGACGGAATTTTCATTTTAGGTGAACTATCCCTTTAAGCTCAACCAAAAGAATGGCATTATGGTTAACTCACATCTCCTGTTAAACTCACATTTTTTCAATTATTTTTTCTGTAAATGTTTGTGATAAACAACACAAATGCTGGTGATTGACAACATTCCCTCAAAAAACATGTAAACTGTTTTAATGTAAAGTACTTTTTTTACATTTTGTGTAGCTTGAACACTTTTTGGCAGGAGAACTTACTGAACGAGATTATACATAGAATTAACCCCTTTACGTGCAAACATCGCTGACGCCCCAGTTTATTATTGTTTCACTTTCACAGCACATTAAACATCACTGTCTTACTTCATCTGGACAAACTATGCATCAATTGAAAGTATAAAGACTCTAGCTTCGATATTTGACCAATATTTTGATAAAACATTGTTGCAGTGACAGATATTTAGTGATTTATGTCAGGAGTGCAAAATAATAATTCCGATGATATCCACATTTTGAATAGAAATTCACCTCTCAGTCATATTCAGTCCGCAAGAGCGGTTTATTTGTGTTCACATAGACTCACTGAACAGCGCAATAAGGATTTACAGACCAAAGATGCATATCTGCGGAGATATATGGATATTTTTAATGATGTTTACTTCATATTTCTTCAGACAGAATCGTCATTTCTATTCATTTTCCACGATTTACGATCGGGATGATAAACAGTCTCTCCCAGCGATCTGTGTATGCTGTGCCGCAACTCGTGCGGTGTGTGACTCAGACTCTGATTGGGTCTTCCCAAATGTCAATCTGAGAGTGTAATATCTGGACACCGCCCATCGTGTCACATGCTTCCTGCACACTTCCTGGTAGTTATCTGGCCAAAACAACACTGAAACACCTCTGTACACACAAAATATCCAACAATAAACCCGATTGACATAGTAAAGCTTGGTATGAGAATTTCTTGAGATCTGGGCGTTTTATAAAAAAATCGAAATGTACATCGAAATGCTAACTTGTGCAGCGATGAAAAAGGCTACAAATAACATATTTTTACAACAGTAAACGACCAAATTCCACCCTGATCGCTAAAGGAAGTTATTATAAACACTTCGATCGGGTTTAAAGTGAGTTTTAGTAAAAGTGTACTAATAATTTCATAAATTGTCAGATGTAGCTTGATGCTAACGTTAGCACCAATGCTACTAATAGCAGGTGCTTTTCTTCTTCATAATGCATTTTTGTCTCCAATAATTCCACGTAAGGTCGTAAGAAAATGTTTTGTTGTATTTTATAGTAAGACTTTGATAAGCTAAATGCAAAGAGAGACTGAAGTGAGATCGCTGTTTGTTGCTTTGTAAAGCCTGAAAAACCACAATCAAGGCTAATAAAGGTGGAATAAAAACAAAAGAATAATGATAAAAGAATAATGCGGATAATGTGTCATACTTTAGGAGGTGTGAAAGACCTCGCTTTGGTGAGAACCATACAATCATGAAACGGGCAGTTTCTACAGCCAAACACACATATAAAACACACATCAGTGTTTACATGTGAGATCTTACGGAGATGACAAGGGCCATAAATCAATCTGATTATTTCTCCTAAAAACACACATGACTATGGCCTTAGAAAATATTTCATAAAATTCACAGTTTTACAGATTCGATTATGAAATTTTTTTATGAAGTCTTGGAAGACTTGTGGCCTTAGCTACACTGTGTTTTTCAAACTCATTTCCTACATCAACATTTTTTTAAATACATTTAAAACATATGTTTTTATATTTTATTTTTGTTTTTATGTTTGAGCTTATATATCTCTATTATCATAACAGTCTGAGTGATTCTGATTCCTGAACAGTAAACTTTAAAGTGTCAGCTTTGTGAACAAAGGTTGATTACGATATCTAGTCAGAAAGAATCATGAGCAGAAACCTTTTATTTTGGGTATGTAATTTCGGTCTCCATGCCAAAAGGGGGTTACTAGTAAGGTTAAGTGTCATTTTAAAGACAACTTTTTTTTTTTGACAACTACATGCTTAACCACTCAAAGTCCATTAGCCTTCTGAGAAGAGTAGACACATGAGGATTGACTGTGTTGTTCCTCTTCTCTGAGGCCTTCCACATTTTGACTGTCTTGGTACCAGTGGATGGGTTGATTCCAACAAAACATCTGCACAAAAATCAGTCAGAAAAACACAAAGCAAAGCTTTAGGATCATGTGCAGTCTAATGAAAACATACCACTTTACAATAAGCATTCACTGCTCTACTAATGTATTATAAAGGGTTAGTTCACCCCAAAATGAAATTTCTGTAATTAATTACTCATTAATCTGTCATTAATTAACCACTAACCATCATTCATTTCCAGGCACATTAAGATGTTTTGATGAAATCAAAGGGTTTCTGAACCACACATAGACCACAACGTCATTACAAATTTCAAGGCCCAGAAAGGAAGTAAAACATCCTTAAAATAGTCCATGTAACTCCAGTGGATCAACCTTAATGTTATGAAGTTATGAGAATACTTTTGTTCTAACGTAGAACCTTGAAGCTGCTGCACTGTGTTTACTACATTAACAGCATCAGAGACTGACACGGAAGAAAGAGATTGTTGAATAAAGTCATTATTTTGGGGTTTTGTTGCATAAAAAAAGAGATATTATCGTGGCTTCATAACATTAAGGTTGATCCACTGTAATCACATGGTCTATTTTAACAATGTCTTAACTGCCTTTCTGGACCTTGAAAGTTGTAATGATTTTGCTGCCTATTGTGGTTCAGAAACCTCTCATATTATATAAAGATATCTTAATTTGTGTTCTGAAATGAAGCGGTCAGTAGTTAACTAATGACAGAAATATATTTTGGGGTGAATAAATCCTTTAACAAACATACATTTATATTAAGTAAACTGTTACCTCTGAACAAATTCAAGTGTGCAGGATGCCCTGCAGGTACAGCAGATTAAAGTTGTAGTTAGCTGCAAACAAAGCAGCAAATCCAGCCATAAAATTGGGGTGTTGATTCATAACCACTTGGCCCTCAATACTCAGCATCCACTGGGTTGCAGTGAGAATTTCACCTAAAAATAATAAATGTAAGAAACACTTTATAAAAAATGTATGCTAAAATACAATAGGCAAAATGTATTAAGTAATTTAAAGATTTTGGACGATCCTAAGACAATCAGTCTTGGAGAGTCTGGAAGTGTAGAACTTTTTTCCACATCAGCTGCTGTTGCTGACATCTTCAAGAAAAAAAATATAAAAGGAAAAAATTGTAAATGTAATTAAATGCAGTATATGAGAACAAAATATAACCCCACAACAAAATGTTATAATAGAAAAGCACTATATATGACTTACATCGCTCTGAAGAAAGAGTGCTTCAGGTTTTTCTTTTGAAGTGTGACAGAAGCAGAAGGACCACACATGAGATTAAACAGGATGCTCCACTGTCATCATACTTCATAAGTATGCGTTGCATCTCATCTGTATTAGTCCCTGCTGGCATTTGTCTGAAAAACTGAAGTATCATCTTTCCTTTTCTTCCATAGACTTTCAAGTTTCTCTAGAATGGTTATGTTAGTAAGAAATTTAAAGTGGTTGTACAATTCTTTGAAGCTGAAAAGATAAGCCAGTCATTTTTCAAGTCAGCAATCGATGGTGGTGGGCAGGCATTGATGGATTTCGTTGTCAGGTAGTATGTTGCCTTCATTAACTGACTGAGATGTCCTCTCTTTACCCCAGCTGGCCCCTCAGTACTGTAGAGGTCTTTCATTTCTTTTTTGTTTTCTTGGAGACTCTCCTCAGATTCTTCTTGGACACTCAGGATGCCATCTCACACAACCATACTAGTCTGCAGGTCCTGGGGCAATGTCTTCTCTTGATGAATTTGAGGTCTTTTTTGTAGGCTCCCATGCGCTTGACACCAAGCAGCCACAATTAACATGCTCCACTCTTGTTTTTAGGTTGAGTCAAAAGAAATCCATAGCCAGTCCCAATTCTTGTGCCATCTACCAGGACATAAGCAAAGCTTTGTGAATACTGTTTAACGATCTTTTCACTAACAATCAAGCACTGTGATTTTGATGGATTTAACTCTGTCAGTCTCATCTCATCCACGACAATTCTTATCATTCTCTGCGATCTTTAGCTGTGGGCATTTTCCCAGCACAATGGCTGTTTTAATACCAGAAGGCATCCTATTCCAGGGAACTTCAAAGTTTTCAGGCCATACACTGAAGTCCACAGTTGTACTGGAACTGTCTGTGCTCGAGACACTTGGTGTGCATGAGGAACTTGATGATGGAAAGTCCTTCATTGTGGTATCAAAGACTATTTGTGTGGATTCTAGAGGGTTACTTTGACACAGTTTGTTTGGTCTGAAAAAAAAAATGAAAAAAACCTGATACAGCTCAGCATCCACACACAATTAACACTGAAGTGTTATCAAAAATAAAAAGTACTCAAAATGATTCTCTCATTATTTACCCCTTATGTTGTCTCAAATGCAACTTAATGTCTTCTGCATAACACATATTGTGTAGTAATTGTGATGTTTACATCCATACAATGCAAGTCAGTTGGGTCCTTGCTTGAAGGGACAGTTCACTAAAAATTTAAATTCTAACATCATTTACTGACCTCATGTCGTTTCCAAACCTGTATGAGTTTTCTCTTCTGTTGAACACAAAGATTTTGAATAATGTTGAGCGGTTGACAGTAGCCATTGACTTCCATAATAGGGACAAAAAATACTATGTACTGTAAGTAAATGGCTACCGCTCAACTGTCTGGTTACCAACTATTATTTAAAATATCTTATTTGGTGTTTAGCTAGAAGAAAGTAACTCATACAGGAGTTTGGAACAACATGACGTGAGTAAATTATGTCAGAATTTTCATTATTGGGTGAACGATCCCTTTAAGGTCCTAAACTCTCAGGCTCCAAAAGGACGTAATGGCAGCATGAAGATAATTCATAATCCAACATAATCAAGGATGTGTAATCAAACTTCAAATCATAATCATGCCAATGAGGACCATTTAAGTCAAGATTTATACTGAATAAAGTTGCATTTTACTCAAAAATGATAATATGTATCAGAAAACATTAATTATACTCCCTCATATCTTTATGATGTCTTTAAGTCCTTTATGGAACTTCGAAGTGTTGGATGACATTGACATACATTGTATGAACAAAATCACATCTCCACCAATTTATTTGTTTATGTTTCACAAAAAAAAATAAAAGTTGTAAGAGTTTAAGGCAGCATACAGGTGAGAAAATTATACATTGTCAGTGAAGTCTTCTTATTAATCTTTCATGTCAAGTACTTTTGCAGTAATGGGAAGATGACCATGACATACCTTCTACATTCCAAGCATTGAGGAGGCTGGCTGACACTGTATTAGGCGTGATGTGATCAGGCAGATCCTCCTCTTTAACTAACTGCAGGTCAGATTTGGACTCAACTCCTATGCTTGCAATTTGTTCAGAGAGACAGTAGTTTCTTCTCTTGCAGCCCAGGTAGGACTGCCAACACAGCATCTCTACATCCTCCCCTAATCGGACATATTTCTAAAAATCTGAGAGAGAGTGATGAAAATAATCACTGGTATGTCATTCATCTTGTACAGCTAATGGATAAATCAAGGAGATTATCTTGCTTTACACACATGTAGTTTGAATCTTGAGCGGTCTCTGTTAGAAAATGGATACCCATATCAACAAGCTCCACAGCCTGCTGCCTCTTCACAACAAAGTAGACAGAATCATTACAATGAATTAAAATCAGCTTAAACTCACCCATGTGTAGACCTTCTTCGTCTTGTTTTAGTGCAAAATACATGTTTTTCTTGTACTTTGTGCCTTTGTAGATGACTTCATTTGCAGCTACAGTGGAGTCATGAGTGAAATTAAATGCTAAAGTTGCTGCCTTAATGCTTTCATTGTAGTCACCAGCATAAAATTCATATCCTCTTCCCACCTGAACTACAGGTGGAAATAGAGTCCCAGCACTTAAGTATGCTTGTAAGAGCTGATGTCTCTCTGCTAAAGTAGACACAGGTTTTTAAAGTTGTGCAATTTTCTTGCACACTGTTTGAAGTAAGTGTGTTATTTTCAAATCTCAGAGTCCAAAGACAGATCAGAGGCCCAAATTGGATTATAAGCTCTGGATAGTGACAAAGATAGTGGTGTTTTGGTTTAAGGTTAAACTCTGGAAATAACTCCACTCTAGACTGGATGTATTCTTGATGAGGACACCCAAATAAGCAACCTGGTCAGAGGTAATAGCTGGTGAACACACATGCACAACTATTTCTCTTAGGAGCAAAATCAGCTTCCACACACTATTTTCGGTTGGTTGTTTTATCCTGTCTCCAATCAACAAAGGGAGAACTCTCAACAGACACCAATTTTGGACTGCATATCCATTTAACTTCTCACTATCTGGACAAAACTCTGAGGTTTGTCATCTGCTTCATTCCCAAGGTAATGTAAACTGACTTATCCTTCTATTCAGTTCTTCATAAGTGAAATGCTTCTCTTTGTTTTACCAGGTAGTTGATGCACAATGCCAAGTCACAGGAAACAACACCCCTCAAAAAAGGTCATGACCTAGACATGGTGGGAGACCAGGTTGGCAGATATGAAAGTAAAGCAGATGACAGCTTTGTTCTTTTTGAACCAGCTGACCATGGACTACCCTCAAATGTTTGTCTGTCTATGTCACAAAATCTACAAAAAAAGTACTCTTGCTAAAGTTCTCCTGGAAGCCACCAATACTATGTGACCCCAGGTTGTCTCCTGCTATTGCACAGAGTCCCTTTAATAACTTTTACCATCCTTCAGTGCAATAGCCACACTTCTCTAGGTCTTTTAGGTCTTTAATCAATTGATTAAAACAACATCCTGTCCAAAATTCTTGAAATCTTGTTCCCTGCAAGAGAAGAACAAGCTGCATCTGATCAACATTGGACCTGTTGTATGGTAAAATGTCACCAAGTGTCAAATATACTGCCAAAATCTTGTGTTTTTTCCGACCTGATCCTAAAGGATTTACAACCTGAAAGCATCTTGATAGAGAATAAAGGCCATAGATGATTTGTCTGTTTTAAATGAGGCATTATTGGCAATATTATGTCCATCCCAAATGTCCTCAAAGACATCTTTGTTCGGTAGTCGAGAATGAGATGATTCGTTATTGCTTTTGAAATCCTTTGATTCAAAAGGGCATTAAGAGTTTCCTTTATAGGTACGTAGCTGGGCAAAGCATTCTTTCCCAGAGTCATTGGTACCTAAATACAAAGGCATTGGCTCCACGCGTATTAAAGGTAATTGATCTGTACCCAACATATAATTGCCTGCCTTAAGTAAGTCATTCTTAAGGTCTTCAATAACATTATTATTGTGTCACTAGACACCCCAAATTCTGACAATTTGTCCTTAAGATTTGAGTAGACACTTGCCTGGGCCAGATCATGAATTCCTTGACTTCCTCAATGATGGTCTGAATTACAGATGAAGGTAAAAGAAGCTTTGCTTGCAGTTTCAAGAAAAAATCTTCATCTACACTTTCAAAGACCTCCATGGCTGAGGCCCCTCACTCTCATCTTGAGATGTACAGGGCTGACACTCATGTTTTGTTGCGGGTTTGCAAAAACTGCTTCATTTAGAAGCTCAGGTGGACTGTTTTTGTGTGTTCTTGAGATATGAGATGCAAAATGTGGATTTTACACTTAATGTCCTCTCACAACTCTTAAAGGGACATTTTATTTCCTGCCCTTTTAATATGGTCTTGTAAATGTCTAAATAAGTCATTCAGAGTTGTACATGAAATGACAATATCAATCTAGGCAAATCAGTGTTGTTTCTATTTGTTCAAATCTGACCTTTACTAGACTTCTGATAACCTTATGGTCTCTATATAGATGAGACTTAAAAGCTGCAAATTTAAAATGCCCGGAACAGTCAGGTACACCACAGGTAAAACAGCAGTTTGGAACATTACTGTGACCTTTCTATGCTTAGTAAAACCTACAATGTTATTGCCTCATGTTGACACAATTTACAGTGAAACATTTCTCATTTAGATTTAGGTTCAAGTTATATTAAGAAAGCGATAACTATGGGAACTTTGAACAGAAAAAAAAAAGATCTTTTGTCAGTTATTTTGAATTTAGCTATGGCCTGAGGCCTTTGTTAAACACTGGTTTTACATGCTCTCAATAAAAATCAAACTAGTGAAATAAATGAGAGAAAATAGTTAAAATCATATATTCTAATGTTTTTTCATCAGCAAAGCTAACTTCGTCGCATACTTTTTTCTCAACAGCACTTCATTATGTCTTGTCTGCCAAACTGCAAATGCTCAAAAAAAAAAAAACTCTCTCGAGAAAAGTGAATATTCATATTCATCATTGTTTGCAGCAAATTGATTAATATGAATCACTTAAACAGCATTAAGTAATACATTAGGATTGTAGTATTTATGGACATAAATCTAAGTTAACTTGCATTAAATTTATTTATGATGCAGGCCTTTGTTAAACACTGGTTTTACATGCTCTCAATAAAAATCAAACTATGAAATAAATGAGGAAATAGCAGCATCCACGAGTTAAAATCATATATTCTAATGTTTTTTCATCAGCAAAGCTAACTTGCGTCGACGCATTATCTATCTCAACAGCACTTCATTATGTCTTGTCTGCCAAACTGCAAATGCTCAAAAAAAAAACTCTTGAGAGCAAAGGCAAATATTCATATTCATCATTGTTCGAGCAAAATTGATTAATATTGTTACGTTAACACAGAGACCGGATGTAATCGCTAAGGCGTGTTTATTGACAAACAGCACAAGAGTCAGATATACTAGATGAATCACAGGAAACACAGGTGAGTGGACACAAGGCTGATGGAATGGTGACACAGGGACTTCGGTGAACAACAGATGGTGGTGCTTCGGTCCTGTGATGATCCTGAACCGTGTGTAATCACTGGACGGTGCTCGGTGTCCAGTGCAGAGTGAAGATCCAGGAACAACACAACAGGAAGACTCAGGCAGGAACTAGGGACACTAGGAAACAAGTACGGAGTACACCGGGAGAAACTAACTTGATCTGACAACATGAAACACAGGTTACTGAACTTATATGGTGACAAACAATTGAAACCAGCTGTGCGCAAGCTGATCATCGCTGATCAGGTGACCATCCACGACACACACACAACAGCACGCTGCAGAGCGAGAGAGAGAGTGAATTCATTAACCGTGACAGTACCCTCCCCTAAGAACGCTCCTGGACGTCCTGGAGATTACCTGACGATTGTAATCATCTATCAGAGAGTGATCCAGATGTTCTACAGGAACCCAACTCTACTCGGACCGGTAACCCTCCCAGTCCACCAGGTACTGAAATCCGCGTCCCCTCCTTCTGAGTCCAGAATACTGGCACTCAACCAAATAAGTAGGTTCCCATCTAAGGAGCCTAGTGGGAGAGGAACCGGGACAGGCGATTAATAGGTGCCTCAAAACGGTTTGATCTTTGATACATGGAAGGCGGTTGAATTCTCCCGATCGTAGGAGGAAGTTTGAGGGACTAGCCACGACCACTGATTTTGGTGACAGGAAACGGCCAATAAATTTGGGAGACAAGCTTAATAGAGCGAGAGAGGAATGTTCTTAGTAGAAAGCCACACTTTTGACCAACGCGCTACTGGGAGGCTTTTGACTGGTGGCGATCAGCCTTGGCCTTAGGTCCTTCCACTTGGAGAGAAGAGTCTCACGAGGCTCTAGGTCCAAGTGTGGTGACACCTCTGACAAGGCTGACCGGTGGGGACAGCGACTTGGATTCTGTACTGGCAAAAACTGGTGGCTGGTAACCTAAACTACACTCAAACGGAGTAAGGCCCTAGCTGACACTGGTAACGAAGTTGTGTTGACTCCATCATAGAAAGTTGTTGGCTCAAGAGGAAGGATTCTTGAAACCAAACATCGCAATACTCTCTCCAGATCTTGGTTGGCCCTCTGATTGACCATTGCTTTGGGGATGAAACACAAACAGAGCAAGCCAAAAAAAACTACGGATATCACAAGCCATTAACGCCACTAGAATCGTTGCTTAACCAAAAAAGCTGATATGATTAACTCCTGGATGACAAGCTATACTGGAGCAATGACCCCACTGAATGACTTCAGACCGATACTCCTCAGGCACAAATAACCCGCTTCGGTGGGCAATCGGCAAAGGCATTACCCTTCTAAGGCCTTCATGACCTTCGATTCAACCTCCCATCTGAGAGTGGAGACCACTACATGTCTCCGGGTAAAATACACTTGGAGTGGACGGGCGTGTCAAAAACGAGATAAAGAATCGGTTTCTGCTTTTGGAACCCGGCGGTACGACAGAGAAAAGTCAAACGACCGAAAAGTGCCCACCGCCTGCATAGAGTTGAGTCTTTTAGCAGTTAAAAAGAGCGTATGTATTCTAGGTTCTTGTGATCGGTCCAAAGCGATAAAAGGTACCCCTGACCCTTCTAACCAGTGCCGCCATTCCTCCAGTGCTAACTTGACTGCCAACAACTCTCTGTTACCACTAATAATTACGCTTCGGCAGGTGATAAACGATGAGAAAAGAACACGCAAGGGTAGAATCTTATAGTCTGTGGCAGAACGTTGGGAAAGAACTGCTCCTACCCCACCTCTGACTGCTCGACCTCCACCGAACTGGACGTGATGGATCAGGGGCAACGAGGATGGGAGCAAATGAAGCGGCTCTTAAGTTTGCAAATACAGCCTCCAGCTGTATCCGACCACCTGAACGCGTTCTTGGGGAGGTCAAAGGCGGTCAGAGGAGCGGACTAGTTGGCTGAAGTTACAAATAAAGCGTCAATAAAATTGGCGAATCCCAGAAACCTCTGTAGGGACCTACGGGAATCTGGACTTGGCCAATCTATCACAGCCTTAACCTTGTCAGGATCCATAAGCGCACTCCCTCAGACGACGATGTACCCTAAAAGGGGACGGACTGTGCATGAAAACACATTTCTCCGCTTGACAAAAACCCATTCTCTAGCAACCTCTGAAGCACTCGTCTGGCGTGCTGAACGTGTTCCTGAGAGAAGAGAAAAATATCAATATGTCATCCAGGTAAACATATATGAATTGATAAACCATATCTCTCAGCAGTCATTCGAGTGCTTGGAAGACTGCGGCGAGTTGGATAGCCGAAGGGCATAACCAAGTATTCAAAGTGCCCTCTTGGGGTATTAAATGCAGTCTTCCATTCATCTCCCTTCCTTATGCCAACCAAATCATAGCGTATGTAAATCCAATTTGTGAAGATGGATGCTCCTGCAACCATTCGAAAGCTGAAGACATCAACGGCAAAGGATAAGTATTCTTTACCGCGATGTTGTTCAACCCTCGATCAATGCACGGTGCAGAGACCCATCCTTCTTCCCACAAAAGAACTCCCACTGGAGATGAAGAAGGTCTAATGAATTTGGATGCTAGAGAATCAGAAATATATTTCTCCATAGCCTTCCTCTCCGAACAGAAAGTGAATATAACTTGCCCTTAGGCGGAGACTCACCTGGTACTAAGTCTATGGCACAGTCATAGGGATGATGTGGAGGAAGAGAAGCATGCACGAGACTTACTGAACACTTCTCTCAGGCCCTGGTACTCTTCGAGCACGTTAGATAAATTCACTGCGCTCCTGGAAAACAGACACAGATGTCAGGACGAACACGCAGATACTAGACATGACTCATGACACATATTACTCCACATAGTATTGAAATGTGCCCCACTCGACTCTGGTATTGTGTTGTGTGAACCAAGGATGACCAAGTACAATGGGTGCCAGAGGTGAGTTCATGAGGAGGAATGTTATTGTCTCATTGTGGTTTGCCAGGACGTGAGTGAGAGTGATGGGATCGTAGCATGAGTAATGTTGGCCTTGGGATCTCCGCCGTTCTCTCTCCTTCCGGGAAAGCCGAAGCTCTACCCACCTGCATGGGCTCCGGATCGTAAGAGGGACTGACTGCATCCAGGAATTCCGGACGTCCTGGTCTCCATGCCACGCAACTGGATGTTTTGTTGGAACGCCCATTCTGCTCAGGCTGAGCATCCACTCGAAGTGCTAATTCTATAAGTCCATTGAGACTAGTTGGAAGGTCCAGCATATAAATCTCCCTCTGAACGGTCAGCCAACCCATGCAGGAATCTGTCCCACTGCGCCTCCTCGTTCCATCAGCACTCTGCAGCCAGGGTGCGGAACTGATGGAATACTCCGACACTGAACCGTAACCTTGGTGGAGATCAGGCAGTAGTCTGGCCGCCTCCTACCCACGCCACCCGATCAAAACCCTCCTCATCTCTTCGAGAGTGCCGAACGCAGGCTAGCATGGGTCTTGATTCTCCCACACTGCCGTTCCCCCAGAGAGCCGCCCTGCCGGAAAGTAGAGATCAGCACAAACGCCACCTTGGATGGCTCTTGGTTGAACGCCTGAGGGCTGCAATGCAAGTGCATGGAACATCGGGTCCAGAAAAGCCTGCAAAACTCTGATTCACCTGAAACCTTCTGGTGTCTGCAGTCTCGTTCTTGCCACTGCGCTCTGGAAGTTAGGGGTGGGTCGGCGGTATGGGTGGCGCAGTGGAGACTCGTAGCTGTTGTATCTGCTGGGTGAGCTTCGGTACACTCAGTCCTACAAGCACTTGGACCGCCCTCCCTGTGAGTAAGATGTTCTCTCCTGGGTATCCATTCTAGCGATGCTTGAGCCATGCAAACTCATCCGACTGGAGCGCCTGCTACATCCATAGTGGTCAGATCATTATGTTACATATACAGAGACAGGATGTAATCATAAAGGCGTGTTTATTGACAAACAGCACAAGAGTCAGATATACTAGACAAATCACAGGAAACACAGGTGGCGGACACAAGGCTGATGGAATGGTGGACACAGGGACTTCGGTGAACAACAGATGGTGGTGCTCGGTCCTGATGATCCCTTGAACTCGTGTGTAATCCTCATGCACGGCTCTGTGATCCAGTGCAGATGATGAAGATCCAGGAACAAGCACGAACAGGAAGACTCAGGCAGGAATTAGGGACACAGGAACAGGTACGGAGAGAACACACGGGGAGTACAACAATCTGACAACATAGAAGCACAAGTTACTGAACTTATATAGGTGACAATTGAAACCAGCGCTGGCTGCTGAACATGCTGATCAGTGACCACGCTCTACAGACACACACACAACAAGCACGCAGACGAGGAGAGAGAGTAGATTCATGAACTGACAAATATGAATCACTTAAACCGCATTAAGTAATACATTAGATTGTAGTATTTATGGACGTAAATTTAAAGGGGGTGAAATGCTGTTTCATGCCTACTGAGTTTTTTACACTGTTAAAGAGTTGGATTCCCATGCTAAACATGGACAAGTTTCAAAAATTAAGTTGTATGCGTTTCCGGTTACGCTTGTTACAGCTCCGGTTTGTGACAAGTTCGGAAGAGTTTTTCGAAGTATGGCTCTGTGTGACGTTAGATGGAGCGGAATTTCTTATATGGCTCCCAAGGGCACTTCTGCCGGAAGCATGCGACGCTCCCGTATAGCAGAGCACTGAGGAGGCTGAGCACAGACATTCACTGATCAGAGCGGAGGTGTTGAAAAGTCACAAAAAAGTGTGTTTTTGGTTGCCAGGGCAAGACAACCTGCACAGATTACAAAAACAGCATTAAGGGGACCAGTGGATGGAGATTATTTTTACAGAGCATCAACGAGCTGTGCAAGTGGTTTTTGTTTGTTCCCTGCATTTGAAGATGCTTGTTTTACAAACAAGGCCCAGTTTGATGCGGGATATGCACATCGTTTATTTCTTAAGGATAATGCGTCCAAGCGAAAAGGGTCCGCGATCATGTGTTGGAACGCAGGCGGTGAGTAAAACTGCTTCAAATATCTCTGTGTTGTTAACTAAGCTTATCGTAGCGTAAGCACATCAAGTAAACAACATGCGATGTTGTCATCAAACTGCACTTTCCACATGTACGGGTAAAAAAAACAAAAAACAAAAGAGCGACATAAAGTGGAACTTAGTCATTTTCAAAACCGCTAAGCAAATATATACAGTTTCAGTAGCGTACATACCACATAGAGAGCGTCCAGGCAGGTGCCAGGTAGGCTCAACCTGTGCAGAGCACATCTCTTTTGCCCTTACACTCAGGTGCCCTTTTATTGGTGTTTTTTTTTTTTTTAATCAATGCTATTGGACACCCTTTAGTCTGTCTGTCTGTTTTACAAATATTTAGTAAAAGAAAGTTCTTAAAACAAGCTGTGTAAATCTTATTCGATCCTCAAGCTGTCACCAGCTGAACCAGCCTATAGACAGTAAAGAAATGGACACAGCGACCCCATTGGAATTCAATTGAGACAAGTGAAGCCCATTTTTTGCTTTTAGCACTTCCGTTTCTGGCGAGACTCAAGCAAGCTGCCAGATGTAAATCTTCTAGTAGCTGGTGCAAACTGCCATCGTAATCTTGCAGAGGCGAGCTGAGCGGGGAGTTCTTTGGCGTGAGTGAGCAGGAGTAAGTATTCCTGATTAATTATTTTGTATAGTATTTTAAAATGTGATGCCAGTACGCCATATTAAGTTAATTGCCTGCAAGCTTCTCCTCCTCTGCATGCGTTAATCGACAGGAGTCAAGTGGTTATGAGCATCGTTAGCCTATTTTTTACAAAAACTGTTTATAGGGCCAAATGTAACATAGAAGGTAATGGAGCCCTTTATACATTTGTGTATCTTTAGAAATAAATCATGGACAAGCGAGGTCTTTAAATCCTCAGATGTAAAGTTATTAGCTGTCAAGTGATGCCAAAATGAATGGGTCAATGGGAATGCTAACACAGGAAGTTCTGCTAAAAGATGGCAGCCCCACCCACTTCAACTTCCGGATCGAGTTCCTTGCTGCACTCGACCCCCTCTATATTCACTGAACCAACTGAAGTTCCACAGCAGCTGCACAGTGACAACAGCTGAGCTGAACAAAGTTTTGGGAAGGGGAAATTAAATCTTGTTGTTTGAATAAGTACTACTAAACACTATGTCTATAAAGGCTCATATTTTATTTATTTGATGTCTGACTGACTCACTGACTCAGACATGTGGAGGGTAGCCTGAGAGGAGAGGGCTAGCATTTGCCATCAAGTCATAAGCTAATACATAGCCAACACTTAAATAGCCTGTGTATCAGGTAGCATTTCATCTTTTATAAAATGCGATTTGGCCAAATCATTTTACCACAGGAAAAACTGAGCTCGTCTATATAGCAACAAAACTAGTTTGTAACCTGTAGATGAAAATATAATGTGATGCCGTTTTTTAATGCGGACAAAAAAAATAAAAAATCACATTTGACACATTCAATGGTCAAAACTATATATTATAAAGTAAGTTTTCATTGCTGGCTTATTTTAGGTTTGTCAAAAAATACTTGACTCATTACTCACCTTCCCTCTACTCAATGTCATTCATAATCATGTTAACCAAATAATACAAATTAGCTTATAAAACCAAACAGAATGGCTAAAAAAATTTTTAATGCACATGGCTCACAGAAGGTTGCTGTTGTAATTAGGTTTAAAGAAGCCCTTAAAACCCTGTTTATCCTATATTATCTAATTATCTAATATATTATTATGGTTATTATTAATCGTGAATAAATCTAAAGTTTTTAGCACTATTATTTTGTGTTATTGAATTTGATTTAGTGAAGATGTGACCATTTCTTCCTTTTATGCAGGCTTACTAAATAATCTTGATATTAAAAAAAAGGTGGGTGCCCTTTTTCATTTTCAGCACATGCCCCTGAAAAGGTCTGTGCCGCCCTGGAGACATCCGTAGCTGATGCTGCTCTTGTTAAATTTCAGCCTCAGGATCTGATTCTGGATAATAAATCATACGCTAGATCGGACTGTTAGCCATGCTCTCAATGCTCTCAATGCAAAGCCTACTTTGGGAAGTGGTGCCTAATGGTTCAGAGGGTTGGACTCCCCAATGAGGTTGTGAGTTCTAGTCTCCGGCGACCGATGTGGGTGGGGGAGTGCATGCAGTTCTCTCTCCCACCTTCAATACCACAACTTAGGTGCTACCTGAGCAAGGCATCGAGCCCCAACTGCTCCCAGGCGCAGCATAAATGGCATGCCCACTGTCGTGTGATGCTCACAGTGTGTGTGTGTGTCACTGCTCTGTGTGTGCATTTTGGATGGGTTAAATGCAGAGCATCAAATTCTGAGTATGGGTCACCATCTGCTGAATGTCACTTCACTTTCACTTTTTTTACTGGCTCATGATTCTTTAGCTCCACCTCACATGTCCACGCCTCCAGCCGGTCATATTTTTCCGGTAAAAATCGGTAGCAGAATATCTTTCTCTTATGAATATAATAAAACTAAAGACTTTTGGAGTTATGAAGGATGCATTACACTCTATAGGTACTCAAGATTAACAGGATATTAAGTGAAAACGAGCATTTCACCCCCCCCCCCTTTAAGTTAACTTTGCATTAAATTTATTTATGGCACTGAGCCTTTGTTAAACACTGGTTTTACATGCTCTCAATAAAAAATCAAAACTAGGTGAAATAAATGAGAAAATAGCAGCATCCAACTATGTAATTTCATTTATAGGCTAGCCTATTCTAATGTTTCTCGAATGAAAGCTAACTGCATGTGATTTTTTAAAATGATTAGTATTTGATAATCTCATGAGGTAGTTTTTTAAATATCAGTCTGCATTTGTGGCTACCTTCTTTACATTCAACCATTTCCATGAACTGATTAAATACCATTTATACTTTACCAGCTTGCTTCACTGTATGGCACCCACAATGTCTTGAAAGACTACAAAATTCCATAAGCATTTTTGCCTCCAAATATTAAACACATTTCTATGCATATTAAATGTTATTTTATAACACTACTTCTCAATGTTTCTTCAGAGTGCATCTGTGTCAGCTGATGAAATTGAAGTAGATGAAATGCATCTGAGGGAATATGTTCCATTCTGCATCTGATACTGAAACGGACAGTGAACAGGAATACTCAGTCAGTCCACTGGATGAATCACGGCTATGACAAAAGCGACACTGGATGCAACCATATATGGACTACAGAAATTGACAATACAACCTCTAACACAACATCACCAGTTGTTCAAAATCCAGTATACCAAAGCTGGCCAGAACTTCTGCTTCATTTGTGGAAAGCACAATCAAAATTAGCGATATTTTAAAGTACATGCCCAAGAAAACATGGAAGTAGCTTAGCACTACATCAGTTGGATCCAAAAGAAAACAACTTTGGAAAACTGGGTATTGTTTTACTGTAAGGGAATGTTAGTGCATGGAACTGTGGAGGCACATCACGATGCAAATGCAAACCAGCAAAAACACATGTGGCTACTGGAGGTAGAGAGAGGATTCTTGGCATGGGAGTGTGAAAGTCTGCATTCTCTGGAAAAATTGATGAAGGGTTAATAAATTATCGAGTCACATGGCATGGATTTCAAAAAACAAAGCACAAGTATATACTAAAGGTTCATGAACTGGGAAGATTCCTAATAACATTCGGAAACTATTTCCATCTGCCACTTTGGAAGATGCCAGATCCAACAAATTTTATGAGTGTCACTACAACAGTTTAAAGAAACTGCAGGATTTCCTAAACACACATTCTTACCAATCTCAAGCCTGCTTAAAAAAATTGGCCATTCCCTCTTAAAGTTTGTGAAATTCTCCACTGAAAAGACATCGAGACACTACACGTCTTGTGAAGCTAACAATGACCAGGATCATCCTTTTAATAGAAGGCGTGTTGGAGGTCTCCAAGATGCCTCTAAAAATTTCCTTCAAAGAGAGGAGTGTATGCTTTTGAGGAGCTGGGACTTTCAACATATGAGAAGCGGCTGTGCAAATATTTCAGAAGAGTTGAGCTGAAAGACAGATCGAAAAAGTTGCTGTCCTGCTTACACCAGGCGTCCACTAAAGCTTCTTGTTGAGAAGCGAAAGAATGTGCTGTTCCACGAATGAATTCCTCTTTGCAATACCAAAGTGCACTAGCATTACAGAGGTCATGACTGTCTTAAAAGATTTGTGCTGAGTGTGGACAACTCATCCACAGTACCTAAGATCCACACAACTGAGAAACAAGTCGCTTCCCAAATTCTGAATCTAAAAAAATTATGAAATGGATCAACTAGCAGACTTTTAGGCCACAATATTAATGTGCATGTGAATATTATAGATTACCTGATAGCGGTTCAGGTGGCAAAATTTGTTTAATTAAAGTTTATATATACAGTTGTTCAAAATAATAGCAGTACAATGATAACCAGAATAATCAAGGTTTTTAGTATATTTTTTATTGCTACGTGGCAAACAAGTTACCAGTAGGTTCAGTAGATGTCAGAAAACAAACAAGACCCAGCATTCATGATATACGCTCTAAGGCTGTGCAATTGGAGCAGATGGTTGAAAGGGGTGTGTTCAAAAAAATAGCAGTGTCTACCTTTGACTGTACAAACTCAAAACTATTTATGTCAAACATTTTTTTTCTGGGATTTAGCAATCTGTAATACTAAACTAATATTTAGTTGTATGACCACAGTTTTTAAACTTCTTGACATCTGTGTGGCTAGTCAACCAACTTGTGGCACCTCTCAGCTGTTATTCCACTCCATGATTCTTTAACAACATTCCACACATTCATTCACATTTCTTGGTTTTGCTTCAGAAACAGCATTTTGATATCACCCACAAGTTCTCAATTGGATTAAGGTCTGAGATTGGGCTGGCCACTCAACATTAATTTTGTTGGTTTGGAACCAAGACTTTGCCGTTTACTAGTGTGTTTTGGGTCATTGTCTTGTTGAAACAAACCATTTCAAGGGCATGTCCTCTTCAGCATAGGGCACATGACCTCTTCAAGTATTTAACATATGCAAACTGATCCATGATCCCTGGTATCGATCAAATAGGCCCAACACCATAGTAGGAGAAACATGCCCATATCATGATGCTTGCACCTCCATGCTTCACTGTCTTCACTGTGTACTGTGGCTTGAATTCAGGTTTGGGGGTGCCTCACAAACTGCCTGGCCCTGGACCCAAAAGAACAATTTACTCTCATCAGTCCCAAAATGTTCCCATTTCTCTTAGGCCAGTTGATGTGTTCTTGAAATTGTAACCTCTTCTGCACATGCCTTTTTTTTAACAGAGGGGACTTTAGGGGATTCTTGAAAATAGATTAGCTTCACACAGGCGCTTCTAACTGTCACAGTACTTACAGGTAACTCCAGACCTTCTTTGATCATCCTGGAGTGATCATTGCTGAGCCTTTGCCATTCTGGTTATTCTCCTATCCATTTGATGGTTGTCTTCCGTTTCTTTCCACGTCTCTCTGGTTTTGCTCTCCATTTTAAGGCATTGGAATCATTTTAGCTGAACAGCCTATTCATTTTTTTGCACCTCTTTATAGGGTTTTCCCTCTCTAATCAACTTAAATCAAAGTCGCTGTTCTTCGAACAATGTCTTGAACCCATTTTTTCCTCAGCTTTCAAATGCATGTTCAACAAGTGTTGGCTTCATCCCAAATAGGGCACCTGATTCACACCTGTTTCTTCACAAATTGATGACCTCAGTGATTGAAATCCACACTGCTATTTTTTGAACACCCCTTTCAACTAATTCAATACTGCCCAATGCACAGCCTTAGAATGCATTCATGAATGCTGGTCTCATTTGTTTTCTGAGAATCTACTGAACTACTGGTAACTTGTTTGCCATGACTAAAAAAAAATACAAAAACCTTGATTATTCTGGTTAGTCACATTGTACTGCTATTATTTTGAACAATACTGTATATATTATATATATATATGAGGTACTTAGTAAAACGAAAGAATTGAAGATAAACATACTATGCCATTGTGTGTTTTAAGATTTTACAGATGGGATGGACGATGGATGTTGACAGTGATGAAGAAACCAGTGGAGGCAACCTCTGAAGCTTAACTCCAGACTAATGGTATGTTTTTAATGGGCCAATTCCATTAAAAATTTTAATCTATTGCTGATCAAGGCGATTTGAAGGATGATGTTTTATGTAGATAAAGACAAACAGTATATAATAAATAATATTTTAGCATCCAGATACGCCGGGAACATGGATTTGGATTTGTGCGGATAAGATGCAAGGATCAGCTTCAATTTAAATTAATTTGTTTTGGATTGAAGTTCTTATGCCTAAACTTGTTTTGTTTTCGAGAGAAACTAATAGCTGTTTTCATAATGTTTGTAAACATTTTGTTTAGACTACAAGGCATTTTAGCCTCTATTATTTATAAGTAATAGGGCTAATAAAATGCAATGCTGCAACTTTAGTTGTTTTTTTCACTTTCAAAACGCAATCTTTCATCCTTGTTTTTTTTTTTTTTTTTTTTTACAATGCACCAAATATTTTAAATATCTTAAAAAAAACTTTACGCTTTAAAGGTTGATAGATTTTTTTTAGTAGCTACATTTGACCAAAATCTAGAAAAAAGATGACTAACCACAAAGGTTATTGACTGACGTTAGATCTCTATTTATCTCTCATAAATAAAACGCACTTTATTATTATTATTATTACATATTATTGTAGGGAGTGAAAATTAATGTTACAATTAATGTTCTATAACTTTAAATAAGATACACAAGGTAATATCATCGAGACAGAGAGACCCTGATTAGAACGCTGTAGAGAATAGTTCATGCCGAGTTATGAGAGGTAGAGAGAGAGAGATGCGACACTTCTGTGGCTAACGATTTCTAATGTTCACCTCTCATCTTTAATAAATCAAGATGTTATGATCTGCGAGCTCCCTCAAAAATGTTCCTTTTCTTTTATTATTAGTTCTGGTACACACGAGGGGAGGGATGAAAATCAAGGAGGCTGGGGCTAGCACAGTATAAAAGCACTTGACAATTTTTTTTTTTTTGTCTTTCACAGAAAAGCGGTCAATAATTATATTATAGCATTAAAAATAGCTTACTACTCTTAATAAAAGCCCTGACCATATTGAGAGGTCTAATCAATACAGAAAGCTAGAAAAAAATGTTTTTGTCTATTACCAATACCATGGTTAAGATCAGCGTCACAAACCTCCTGCACCTGAACGCATAAATACAAATTGTAGTTTACACAAACAGAAAAAATGTGAAGGAGCCAAACTGACAACTGCTGTTTGATGTTCAGGGCAAATAGAAGAGTCACATCTCAAATCACTTAACACTGAATGTACCTCTTGCTCTTTACCAACAAATACTTAAAAAAAAAAAAAAAGTGTTCGTGAGTGCAAGTCGTAGAGAAAAACAAGTCTGAAATTGTAAGTGCATATCTGCAGCCAGACCTATTGGGAGTACCATTTAGAAAAAGCATGTCAAAACAGTAAGTCAGTAAGTTTGACAGAAGCAGTATATCATACTAAAGCCTGGTTTTAGGTATTAATGTCCCCTTATAGGTCTGTTTTTGTTACAAAAAAAAAAATATCAGATTACCCGCTTTTTAATTAAATTATCCAGTAGATTACTCGACACCAACATAATCGCTAGTTACAGCTCTAGATTAGTTAAAATATTTCTAAATACAACTGCATTGTTTAAATTTTAGTAATTGAAAGACAAATTTCTTAAATACTAGTTCTTAAAAATAGTATTAAAACATTGTCTTTTTTCTTTAGTGAACAAGTATCTTTATTTTGGTGAGCTAAGTGTATTGTTAGTGTGCTCTATTCAGATTCAAACTGAAGCTGCTTGAATACCAGACAGAAGAACCAGAGGGAATAAGACATTAATCACCCCAAAAAAGATGTGATGTGGGTTGAGGATTTGAGAAATGGATTTCATCAGAAAAAAAAAAAAGAATGAAGCACTTTATTCAGCAGAGATCATAAACATGAGTAAGTCTCTTTTTATTTATTTATATATTTGTACTAGTTTTCACATAAGCGTGTAAACATTTTACTAGTTAGACTTTCTCCAAATACTTTTCCAAACTATAATTCCTGTCTAAATGTATAATCAAGTGAAACATTATGAAGTTTCAGGTAACAATATACAATAATATACCATTCAAAAGCTTGATGTAAATAATATTAATGTAACAAATAGATAACTGTAACAAATGTAAAAACAATGCTGTTCTTTCAATTTATTCTCCCTAAAACCCAGAAAAATATTCTCAGCTCTTTTCAACATTAATAATAATGATAATAATAATAACAATAAATGGTTTTTTTTTTTTTGGTAGAAAATAAGATTGTTAAAAGGATTTCTGAAGGATTGTGTGACTGGGTAGGATGCCAAAAATTTGTTTGAAAGTCAACTTAGATTGTTTCTAATAAACTGTTTAACTGCTCCCCAAGTGTTTATGTTATGTTGTGGGATAATTAAATATATTCTTAATAAACTACAAACGTGAAAATTAAATACATTTATTTTGTTCTCACATTCTTTCTTGTAACTCCTCACTCACAGTGGCACAGTTGAATGAGAGGCTCATTATGCAGCTCATTACGCAGGCCTTTGTCTTCTCAGGTGTAAATCACAATGATATTCATGATAGTTGACTTACCTAGCTATGTTTTACCAACAAAAGTGTGTTTGAAAATTTAAATTAATATATTGTTTTCGAGTGAGTAAACAAGATGATTTTCACATAATTTAGAAAGAAAAATTCTAGGCTACAAGCTCCAGTTCTCATGTGTTTTTATGGCCTTTTCAAGTGTTTTAACATTTTTAGTTTTCATAACCACGATATTTTTTTTCTCAAAAACACAATCATGTACATACATGCATTTCACATATTATTATAGCCCAGTTTGTACTGGATTACAGTGAGAATAGACTTTTACCCATTTAGATATTTATAAGAAACTGAAAAAAAAGACAAATATCAGGGCATGACAAAACTTCAAGGCCCTAAAAATCTGTTTAAATAAAGAAATCAATAACTTTATCATGGTATCCTTTCAGATGTTAAATTGCATCAGTCATTACATGTGTTGCATGTGCTGCCCCTACCCAAGCCACTTTAACCACTGGATGTAGTTTTGTGATTGCAATAAGTGGAGTGTCCCATAAGTGTAACTCTACCACTGAGTTAATGTTTGACCGCTTGTAATTGTACTAGAAAACAGGTCCGTGTATCATCCGATCATTCAATTATTCCATTAAATCTGGCAAACCAAAAACGAAATAACTAATCAATATTTGTTTTTCTTTTGAACTAAATATGAAAAAACTGCGTTTGTTTCATAGCTTTCAGCCGAAACGGAAATATAATAAACAAGAAACCAAAATGAAATAATAGATCAAATTCACGCTTGTCCAATTTTTCTTTATTTGTTTTCCATTTCCCACCGTGCCAACAATTGGTTTTGTGCATGCCTACTTGGCATCGGATGAATAATCTCCAGCAGCTGGAACAGGTAACAAATCTGACAGTGTCACCTCAGTTCTACATTATGGATCCATGTTGATTTTCAGCGCCAAAAGAGTGACGCTTGAGAGAGGAGGACTATGACGTGGAAAAGATTTCTAAAATATTTCAGGTATGGCAATCAACGTTGCTTATTAGTCTCCACACTATCTCCCAAAGATACGTAACATTAGCTAGCTAACTAAAGTAAACGAATGCTAGCATTATGTGTGACATTGGGTGAACTGTAAATAGACATCCATATAAGATCATTAACTAAAAAAAAGTTGTTTTAGGTTTAGTTAGCCTTTGAGGCAATACAGTTCAATAGCACCACAAGCTCCATCCCTCAAAACTCATACAGTTGATAGAATGCCTCTTTAAAAACAGTTTCCAACAAAAATGTATAACTATGACTTTATAACTTTTGCATTATAATAACTGTACATGCTTTTTTTTTTTTTTTTGCAGGACTGTTGTGTTGGATTACATTAATTTAACGTTAGGGCTAATCGAATAAACTGGCAACCGATAGTAGTACTGGATTTATGCACCTAACAATAGTGGATAAGGTTATTGAATTCCATCACCAGGATTTTGCCTAAATCTTCTTTTTAGGTAACCAGCCAGAGCCTGTACCTCACTGCTATACCAATGTGGAGTTTTCCCTGAGCAGAGGGCCACTCAGTTCATTCGACCCAGGGACACCCAATTACAACGGGCCGCCGTGCGATGCAGGGTCGTGTTTCGGGGCCACCCTACTCCCTTCCACGAGCAGCCAGTTTCGCTTCTCCAGGTTGGTTAGTTCAGCAAGCCCTTCAGTGGCAACCCAGGCTCAATCTCTGAAATACTTTACAAGGTAAGGCACTTTTTTTTTCAATTTCCATGCCCTTGTCAATAGAATATAAATGTTCTCTTCTATGTTCAAAATTTTTTAATTAACCAAATTTAATTGTTCTGAATTCCAGGACTGTCAGTCTGGGAGGTTCAGAGTGGAAGCTTGTGAATGTCACAGGTGGAGGCGGACCACAGATGTTGCAAGTCAGCCCTTCCTAGTTTCCACCTCGTGGAGGTCCCAAAGCCACCCCAATGACCAGACACACCAAGCGTAAGTAATATTAAAAGCAACTTTATTTAAATTAAAATAATTCAGGGAGGGGGGTTCAAAAATTATCCTCTCTGTTCAGAGGAGAAAGGGCGGAGAGGACTATCTGAGGGTTGTATGTCCACAGAGGGAAGAGGGGGGCTCTAGTCCCTTTCAAAAAACCTTAGTCTTCCTCTTTGGGCTTTGTTGACTCATGGCCTTCTTTTCTCCCTGAAGGCAGAGTGGAAACACACAATGTATTCGATCCCGGTGAGGGTGGCTACCAGTTACTGGGTCCCATCACTGGCTGATAAATGACTTGTTCCTCCGATCTCTTCAGACAGGGTGCTGCGGCCTCCCTTCTGCACACCCGGTGGAGCCAACCCACACACAGAACTCCAATGGCACTGCAAGAGAGGGTCACTCCAAACCAGGGGGACAACACAGGTAGGTCCACAGGCACTGGGGCTCTATTCTCACTTTAGTGATTGAGCAATGGACAAAGGGAAGTATTTCACAGGGGATTTTTCACCTAGAATACTTCTCCTGGGTGACTTCGGTGATTAAATATGCATCAGTAAGTGATGAACTGTTCAGACCTGAGTAGTAAATGTGGGCAGGCCTCCACAGGGGATTTTCCTGCGGGGGAAAGTTAAACACTTGCATCCGAAAGAAGCCTTCCCTCTCCTCTCTTCTATTTGCAGTTTAAGGGATCTGGACCGGCAACCTTGAAGAGGCTCCACAACAGGAAAAGTAAATCCACACAGCTAATTGAACAGCAAAACTTCCTCCTTGCTATAGGTATATTTTGGCTTTACTCACACCAGTCTTGCTTACGTGTATTCTTCACCACCGTTCCACAGAGCCAGGGTATTCTGAAAGGGTCTAGACAGGGCCTACATTTGGGTCTCCATGCAGGGGTGAAATGGCATATAGATGAAAATGGGCTTCACCAGCTCAACGGGTCACTGGTCTCCCCACACTCATCCAGTCTAGGGTGGCTACTGACAACACAACCACAGCATAACACTGAAGATTTCAAGTGTAAACACTCACAGCAAAGGGACTCACCCACTGCACTCCACCTTCTCACGAAATAGGTCAGAACCACGGTTTACTAGACTTATCCTGGGGTTTTCAGGTGGGCGTTTGATAGATGAAGGGCGAGGAATAATCGCTGCTGTCCACTCTTGGGCTTCCTGTACGTGCTTCCGGCTCACCCAAAACTCTGCTCCGTAATGGGGCCGCTGGCCTATTTACCAGATGCTCCAACATACGCTGGATAATGCACTCTCCCAATGTACAATGACTGTCCAATAGTACCTCACAAATGAACGTAACACTCTTCCTTTGTCTCCTAGCTGTCCAATCCTCTTCACACCATCAGTTTTCCTGCTGGAGATCGCCCTTGCGTACTTCCGTGAGTACTTCCCTATGACTGTGACTCCAACACATCAGTAGTTTATATAGAGAGGTCCTCATCAAACATCGATAAATGTTGTATACTCAGCCCAATTACTAGTATCCTTGTCTCCTTCTTCACCCCAGTGAATATCCTCTGCCTTCACCAATGCTGACTCTGCCCAAACCTCTACACTGCCCGCGGATCGCTCTGAATCGATTCAGCTTCAACTCCTGTTTGAATTTCTGAGACTCTTTTTATACCCTTCCTGTTCTCTCCTGGTCCAATCCACGATCGCCAGCATTTATTGTCCCTCACCTGTGCCTCATTGACAGCCCAATTTACCTCGAGTTTCCCGGAAGTTCGGTGTTTGTAATATACTCGGGCCGGGCGGGAAACCATCTTAGGGAACCAATCTTGCATATTTTGGTTCCGGCTTCCCAAAAGTCACAGTGTGACATGAACAGCAGAATGGTGGTTGTAAGATTTACTGAGCAGGAAGCCAGTGTCCCATCCATGATTGCCAAAGTAAAAGATGCCTTAGGAACCAATGAACAACTCATCCTGACAGACCACAATGGAGTGGAAATGTTGGACTCAGAAGGAACAAGAGGTGCGTCATTTGAACAATTTTATGTACCATCTCAAATGATAGTTTTGTAACCCTGTCTCTTGAAAATGTACTGACAATAGCATGAACTTTTAAGTTGCTTCACAGCTAAGTGGCAAATATATTGGGCTATTAATTGTCCGTCAACATTTATAAAGTCTCTCATTTTAAACTGGAGCCATAAACAATGTCAAACCTTTGCAATTTCATATAAAAACTAAAATGAATATGCATTCACATGTCCGTCTTCAAGAGTGAGCTTTTATTCTTATATACTGTATATTTTATACTCAATTAGGCACCTTTATTGGAAGCAAACTCGCTCATGGCTGTACCAGAGGTTGATTTCCAAGCTGTGCAACAAAAGAGGCGAAGAATCTCGTAAGTCACACCCACAAAGGCTAAGCATGGCCTGAATTAAAGAGCAGCACTGGTCTGATACAACATATTCAAAGAGACTACATGAAAGCACCCTCACGTTAAAATAATGGCACATTTCTCCCTCAGTCTGTCCAGAAACACTGCCATGTTTATCTCAGTCTTTTCTTTGATACAACTATATTTCCTACAATTGGACACCTTCAGTCAATGGACACTTCATGCAATATTTGATTGGCACAAAAGCAATCATTTCCATAATCAATCTGAATGTAATGGCATGTCACATCATTTGCATACATTAACAGTTTCTAATTTAATATATACATGTGACGTTCTCTTTCACAGGCAGAGAGATGACGAGGGTGGACTGGACAGTGTGTTCGAGAAGATCGAGGAGCTTGTCCTGGCTGCTCAGGGTTTATCTGAGGAGACAACTGCCATTCAGGGACTTTCTGACTTGGTCCATCGAAACAGGAACACAACATTGGTACTGACTGATGAACAGTCCAGGAATGTTAGGGATACATTCACTTGTCTGGTTTGCAGAGGTAAATCTTTTCCTTAGGAAGACAAAAAAATTATGTATTCAACCTGACAAACATATTTTTTGTTGTTTGGTGGAATTTATGATGTAGTGGTCATTTAAAGCTTAAGTGTCCCTCCTGGTGTTCTTTGTATAGGCAATTGAGATTAAGGAAACCAGTCCATAAAACAGAGCCATTCCTTAAAGTCCTCCTGTAAAGGCAATTCTAAAAAACAATAAAAATGTTAGAAATGTATTGCTAAAACATATTACAAAGACTGTGAACTGTGAAGTACTGAATTGTGAGTTAGACCACTAAACAGTTTTTTTCACCATTGCTGTGTTTAGAATTTTTTTGGGGCTAAACAGGGATTGATGCGACTGGAGCCCTGAGCTCCTGGACAGCCCTACTACGGCTGTAGACAGAGAAAGGAATTTGTTATTCTCCTTAACTTATGCCATACATAGACTCAGTTACATAAAGGATGCTTTTGAAATGCTGTCTGACATTCAATTGGAAAATATTTTAATTCTTTAAATAGTATGTCTTGTATTGTGTTTTCAAACCTCTAATATTTATTTCTGCACTGGCAGGAATCATGGAAGATCCAGTATTTGCAGCATGCTGTGGAAGTTTGGTTGGATGCAGATCCTGTATTACTGTGTGGCTTCAGAATTCCTCAATGTGTTTGAAGTGTCGAGCAGATGATTTTCCATCAACATTCACAAAGTCACTGGCCTTTCTGGTGTAGTAAATGTCATGAGAGAGCTGGCACGGGAAGAGTAAATGCTGCTTTTCTGCTTTCCACCAATCCTTATGTTATCTCATGTTATAAATTCTTTCGAATTGAGGATTGATGTTTTTTATGTTGCCTTGATGTTCTTAGCCCTGGAGTTTTAAGTGCTAGAAAATGTCACAATGTTTTTATGTTACATCATTGTTCCCACCTCACAGTAGTTTATAAGAGCTAGTAGTCCTAAATGTGCAAGATGTTTTATGCTACATCATTGTTCCCAGCCCACAGTAGTTTATAAGAGCTAGTAGGCCTAAATTGGCAATATGTTGTGACAGGCTCTTCTGTGGAGATTTGCAAAGCTGGACTTACTTTGTTTACACAATTTATGTGGTCTCTGATTATTCTTTCTGTACAAAAGCAAAATAAAATTTTTTTCTTTATAAAACGACCCTGTGAATAATGTCTAATATAGATACAATGACAGTAAAATGATTTATTAATGGTAACAAAATAGCAGTTGACATTTTTATGGTGACACTTATATCCACATATAAAGTAAAACTTGTATGGTAAATACTATCAGGGTATACTTACACCCTCTACTTTTGTAGTAGTAACTGCATAATGGTGTCCACAGACACATATGTCCAAGCAATCTGTAACAAGGCTCCTCACAATCCACTGCACATGAAATTAGGAACAAGTCTTCAGTACATCAATGAGGTAGATCAAGGCCTCTTTGAAGGGAGCATAGTTGTAATTGACAGCACTGTCAAAAAATAACTGAAAGGATCGGGTAATCGTGCAAAGTGCTGCTCTGCCTCACTTGTCAGCCTCAGAAGAAAGGGATCACTCTCGAATGAAGATACTCTGGTGAGGGGAGGATCCCATGTCCCTGTCATACATGTCAGCTGCAACTGTGGCATCTGGGTAGAAGATCGGTTGTGATTTTTCTTGGTGTTCCAGTCCCTGCTAGTGTGATTTGGTATCCCTCTTTCTTTAACACAAAGAAATGTTTGTTGTGATGTCCAATGATAAAACACTTGTAAGGGAAAAGTGACATACCTGGAATTCTGTGACCATTCCATGATTGCACAAACTCTGTTTATGCCAATTTGGCCCATCTGGCAGGTCAAGATTAGATGTGCAGAACCTTGTCAGACTGTCCTCCATATCTATTGCTTCCTGATCTTGTAGCTGGATGAGGGCCTCCTTTAGTGGATAATTCACTCTGTTGTTAATTTCTGGCCACATCCTTTCCACTGTGTGATTCTGTGTGTGTGGTTTTTTTTTAAAAGGAGATGATAGAGGTCTGTTAACAATGTGTTTCTATGTTATTAACAGTTGGGAACTAGTGAATAGACTTAATAGAATAGAATAACCTTGTTGTGTAAAAATCCCCAAGACCACACAATGTTTAAAACATCATAAGAAAAAAGTTCTGACACAAAATCCTAGAATAAGTATTATCCAGGTACTGATTGTAACCACTTTGGACAATTGGCAAGGTTATTGATATTTTGAAATTATTGATTACCAGTAGTAGAGTAAAAGTAGCAGGACATGAATATAATCAAGTAAAGTACAAGTTCCTAGACTTGTACTTAAGTTAATTATTTGACTTAATATACTTAGTTACTTTTCACTAATGGTGTAATGTAGATGCAGCGGTTAATTACCCTTGTTGACTGTGTTTGGAGGTATGGCTGCTTTGCTGGTTGTGTCTATATTCTGACAGGCGCTCTTGCATGTAGAGGCACAGGTAAAACTCTTGCCATGATCCACACGAGTTGATCCCACATTCCATAATGTGTTACTGCAGGTCTACATAAACACATATGAACGCCAATTATTAATATTTACAATTGATAAAATATTTCGATCAAACATAACATAAACACTGACCTGTACACCTCTTCATAGATGGCTAGATTGTTTTTTACAGGCATAGTTGCATTTGCAACAATTTCTTCTGTATCCATCCACAGCAAACATGTTTCCACAGTCCAGTCACTCCAAAACATGACCAATTTCTCATTTTGGTCCATGTGATCTTTGTGTCCCATATACTCAGCATTATATGGGATTGGGTTAAAGTTACGGAACCCTATGCAAGCAAGAAACTATATTAGTCACTTAGATATAAGGCTAGGTATTATTAGGTATACATGCGTGTATTGGCTACATGGGAAGGGTTGCAGCAGACCTCTGGGACCATCCATCTGTCAGGACAGAAATTACATCAGAAATCACCCAAAACTCTGTAAACTAAAGGTAGCCACTGTAATACATAAACAGTTCATGTCAAATATTTAAGTTGAAACAATAATGCAAGAATTAATTGAAAATATTATCTGGATGTGCATGGTTAAAAGGCCACAAAACACAAAGACTAATTCCATAGATTTCACGACTGGTTGACTGTGATTCAGAATATGTTAATAAAGATATGATTTAAAAATACTAGTTGTGAAAGTATTTTAACCGTCAACTTTAATGTTAACTTAAGCTATATGCGTTTAATGATATGACTTTGGTTGGCTCATGAAATGCACAGGAGTGTATCATCCCAATCTGTTATCTTAAACCTTTATAAGAAAGCCATCTAAACATTTATTCCTTAAAAGCATTTAGTCTCTATTTAAAACTACTAGTATTTTATTTATTAGCTACTAGTAACTATCCCGTTTTACTAGCAATTGATTACATACTAGTCCTTTTTTTTTGTTACAAGGACTATTCCATTAGTTACTAGAATATTTTGGTTACTAGTCACTAATTGCACATTTTTTCTATTCTATTCAATACTATTTGAATAGTTACTAGTAACTAATGAAAAGGTGATCTCTACAGAGCCCCATAGATTGAATGGCAAAATGTTCAATAAGTTACAGTAACTAAAATATTATCATACTAGTAACTAAAACATGCTAGTATCTAATCAACTGTTACTAGTAAAACGGGAATACATTGTGGTAATGGAATAGTTAATAGTAACTAATAGTAAGTATAGTAGCATTTAAATAGCAACTAGTAAGTTTTTAAAGAATAAATGGTAAAAGGTTGCCATAAAAAACCTTGACAATTACATCCTGACAGAAAGATGACAGCCAGAATGCCTTAGCTCCACTAGGAGGTCTGCAGTCGACTCTATTGGGCAAAACCCTGTCTATTATAAAATATAAAATTCAGGGACTAGCCTATTTAATACATACTTGACGCCAGTCTTCATGGTAAGGGTATGGGCTGCCTCAGAACGCTCCCAAGCGCATTCCCCTGCACATACCCCAACTGAGGACAGGTAGCCTGTCATCATTTTAACCATATTGCATCAGTCTGTTAAAACACACACATACACAGGCACACAATTGTTTGTCTACCATCAAATAGCCTAGGGTCTAGTACAGTGGTGTAGTCTAGTTCTTTGTAGGTGGTATACTGTGATGTTTCCCTCCCAGCCTCATACACCCGTCCATAAGCACCACTACACTCACTACCTACAGTATGCTGCAACGTTACATGTAATATAGAGCATTCTGAAGGACCCTGCTTAGGCTGTGTTTCAACCCCGATAACTTCTACTACTGTGCACCACACACACACACACTCACGGCCATGGAAGCAAACTTCATTTCAGTGCTTCACACCAGACGGGTTAATTTATGAATGAATGACTTAAAGTTCTGTCACAAAACAATGTGGTTACGTGATCATCTCGCTTATTTTAAGTGGGTAACGTTAACGTTACGGAAATCTCCGACCACTAGTGGGTATACAGTGTAACGTATACAGGCTACCTGAATATCGGGGTCACAACACTGGTTCTAGTATGCTACATGTTTTACTTTTTTTATATCCGCTAAGCTTACCTCATTTATTGCTCGGGACACAGCAATGTCAAGCTCTGGAATCAGAAGTGTGTCCTTTTCTCGATATTATGCTTGGCAAGTAGTCTCCGAATGCTGATCTCAGAGCATCCACGCTGGACACCCATTTCTATCTTTACTGAGATCTCATGATAGGCATTCCATTAATAAACATGTCCTCAATAAAAGAGATGTATGGTTGAAGTCCATTTGAACTGGAAAATTTGACCAACTGGGACCGGACCCTCCGCTTTGGCCAGCACCTACTCCTTGAAACTATCCACTGCGATGCCAAACAACAGGCCGGCACCGTGGTAATATTAAGACCTACCAACAAATAAAGAAAAAAATTGAGAAACGTTTGATCCATTATTTGTTTTGGTTTCTTTTGTTTATTATATTTCCCGTTTGAAGCTGAAAGCTATGAAACAAACGTCTTTTTCAATTTGGTTCAACAGAAAAAACAGAAAACAAAATATTGATTGAATTCCGTTTTTGGTTTGCCAGATTTAATGTAATAATTGAATGATCGGATGATACCGGACCAAAACAGCTATTATTTGTGTTTATCTGCTGTAAGGTATACCTAGTGTTTTTGTTTTGCCCTATGGAAATGAGCTTTGATAGGCAAACAAAATATGATACTCTTAATGTTAATATGCCATGAAATTTGGAAAACATTTGTAAAACAGTTTTTTCAATGCACTTTAGGTCAAAATGCAGATCAAGTTAGCAGAACAGCTACTTCACATACTAAAGTTAAAAGGTATGGCTGGTTTTGAAAACTGGCATTGATTACTTTTCTGCACATACTGGATTTAACCATGTTGAATGTTTTTTAACTATTTTTTATAGCACTTGACAAGCAAAAGAAAAAAGGACCTCTGTGAAAGACCATGGGCTACGTCAGAGGTCAAAGCAGTCATGAAACACTTTAAGGAACACATCGTAAAGGAAAGCTGCAACTTTACAAGAATGTGAAACTTGCAAAGCAGAGACACCCCATTCTTGATTCTGAACAACACAAAACATAAGAGACTTTGTTGGAACAAGGGCATAGCTCTACAAGAGACAGTTGTTTTAAATTTGTAAATTCTGTACTCTTTCACACAATATGATTTGTTTGCCTTCAAGTTATTCCAAACCTGTAGGAGTTTCTTTCTTCTACTGAACAAACAAAAATATATTTTAAGGATTATGCCAGTTTAAACCAGTTTCTGGTCCCGTTGTGAGAACACAGAGCACCCCATTCTTAATTCTCAGGCGATTCAAAACATAAGAGACTGTATGGAAGTCAAAGGGGACCAGGGGGCTGTTCCATAAACCAAGATTAGAGTATAAACCAGGCTTATGGGTTATTCAGGCTTATTTTGTTGGATTCGGTTTCATAAATCAAACTTAAAAGTTCAAACTCAGTTACCCGGCAACTTATGCTGGCAAATTAACCTGGTGCAGGGGCAGGCTAACTGTCAGGCTAAGTCTGAGTTCAGGCTTACGAGAATACCATTTATACTCACTTTCGATGTCATTTTATTTTACTTAACCACTATTAATACGTTTTTTTTTTTAAATAAATAAATAAGAAATGTACTTTACTAATACATGGAAGAAATTATAAGGTATAAATACACTAAGAAATGTTCAAAACTTGTGTGTTTAATTGGTGAGTTTGGTTAATGAGTTTGGAAATAAATTAATTAAAAGTACATAAATAGGGAGCTGAACTCGTCTCCAAACTTAACCATGGCGTGTCCTTTCATAAATGAGGTGGTGGATGAGGGAGCTATAGTCTTGTGGAGGGGCATTTAGAGAGATAGAACTTTCAGAGACAGGTCAGACCCATTGGCTTTTAATGAGGAGCTACCTGTATGAGCAATATAGGTTCTCAAGAGATGGGATTGCACATTTGTAGATTACTAAGCCCATACATTGCAAGTAATACACCGCCATAAAAGAGCTCACAGTCCCACAGGCGTGTGCATTGCACGCTTTTGCCAGTGGAACATTTTGTACACAGTTGGAGATGCAGAGAATATCAGCAAATCATCAGTTTGCCGCTCTGTACGAACTGCGTAGCTTTCTTTAAAAGACTACTCGAAGTGTTCATCACATTCCCTGGCCACAAAGCTATTGCACCATTAAACATGCCTTTTATGGAATAGCTGGTAAGTTCAAATAACTATAAACATGGAATTATTTCTTGACTGTTGATTTTACATGGGACATATTTAAAACAAACAAATAATATTCCTAGGTTTCCCAAATGTTATCGGTGCTTTGGACTGCACCCTATGTGATTAAGTGTCCGTCTGGTCCACATGAAGCGGACTTTGTGAATAGGAAATCAGTACACAGTATCAATGTATAGATGCGCGTCCCACTGAGATGATATTGAAGGCTATGTTCTAGCACTGAGTGTTCTGCTGTACTAAGCTGGGCACCAGTGTTTAGTTCATTGCAATTAAAATGTAGTGACCTACAGGTTTAATTTATTTTAGATGATTAGTGATGCAGATTGCATCATCACAAATGTAGAGGCCAAATGGCCAGGCTCTGTCAGCATGACTCCAGAATCTTTAGAGCCTCATCTCTCTACCAGCAACTAGCAAGAGTAAAACTTGCAAAAGAGCTAGTAATCACTTAAATGCAAAAAAGTCTTAAAAAAAAAAAGAAGGAAAAAAATGACATTATATATCTATATATATTCATACTGTCTATACAGGAGAATTCTCAGGAGTTTTGCTTGGGAGACAAGGGATACCCATGCCTCCCTTACCTCTTGACTCCCTATCAGGAGCCCCAGACATAGGCACAGCACCGGTACAACATTGCCCATGCAGCACAAGAGATTCAGTACAGAGAGGTGGCATTTGGGCTGATAAATGTGTGTCATTGTAGTTGCTTGTGTGGTGCTCCTTAACATTGCTTGTCTGAGGAGAGAGAGGCAACCAATTATTGTTGAAGAGGAAGACTGGGGCAATGAAGCAGTATTGGAAGAAAAGCGAAACAGGCAGACTTATACGACACATATAAAAATAATTATTTTTCTTAATATGGTCTAAACCATGTGTAGTGCCTTTAAAATTTTCCACTGGCCCCTCAACTTTCTCCTTAGTTGAACAAACACACAGAGAGTCAAAGTATTTAATGTGATTTGTCTTTATTCAGAGTGAATCTGCCTGTGAGGGGTGAAAACACTCAAATAAATGTTGTGGAAAGTGACCAAAAATGTAATGTTTTTTTTTTTTAAACATGGTAGTTCTACTTGCATTTTTCTGTAGCTGTTGAATTTCCAGCTCAACTTCCTCCCAGACAGCAAGCTCTTTCATGGCCCAGATCCGACCCACATGGATTTCATACTGGGCCAGATCTTGCAGGCGGACTTGAGCCAAAAAGAGCTTGTTGTCTGGGACTAATCTTCAGTTTTTTATACTGGATAGTCAGATATCAATCGCTTCCATTTGTTTAAGGAGGTAGTGTTTATTCACTCCTTTTATGTTTTCTGGGTTCTGTAGCAACATAGATTTAAGTTATTTCATTGAATACTCGTCACGATTGTTTTAATTTCTTTCCTCTGCAGGGAGCTGGCTGGTGGTGGCCCTCCTCCAGTGCCAGCAACCAGTTCTTCTTTTTGGTCGCTGCAATTAAAAAAAAGATACATAAAAAAAACTGAATGTTGTAACTTCAAGCTGGCATTGATTACATATATACATAACATATATACATACCATTAGATTTACTTACCATTTTGAACTATATTTTTTATATTTTATTTTCAGCTGCTGCCAGGTTATTTTCCTTCAAGTTGCTGTTGCGTGAAAGCAATTCACGTTACTGTTATTCACACACAAAGTTTGCAATGTTTTGTGACATTCAATGTTGATAAAGTATTTTAAATAGCTTACACCGCTACTTACGCGATTGAGGCGATCAGCAATTTCCTGCCAACCTTTCTCTCTTGCTTTATTATTGCGCTGTATTGCCTTTTTTGGTGATGACAGCATTAAATTCTTCATATGTTTCCAATAGCAAAGCGCTGTTCCGTTGCCATGAACATCAGCTGCTCTATCTTTTCCTTTTGTTGCCATGGTAGCCCACAGTAAATCGATTTACCCATGCTTGACTTTTCAGGACTTTAAACAATGGCGTGCGCAGCGCCAATTATCTAGACTATTTAAACCTGACTCAAATGAGTAAGATCAAATGATCCTCAACTTACTGTTATGGAACCAATTTAAGCGGGAATGTTTAGCTTCGGCTCATTCAAGTCAGGTTTTGGACTTTAATCCCCGCTTTTCTAAGCGGCTTTATGGAACAGCCCCAGAAACCATTGGGTTACCCATGTTCTTCTAGCAGATCTTTTTTTGTTTAGCAGAAAGAAACAAACTCAAAGCAGGTTTGGAACAAGCGTTAGTAAATTGACTAATGTTTATTTTAGGGTTTACTATCAATTTGTGAACATGTCTGTACATATTCTAAAGCAACTTCAAATTTAAAGCCTAAATTAACCTAGTTTGTTTATTCTTCCTGGTAAGCCAGTGCTGTCAGTTCAGTAGCCAGACAATAGGATACTTGTTTATATTTCACTTTATGAGTTCACTAAGTCTATTAAGTATTTTAGATTTATTCTAGTGTTATGCAAATCATATTGTGCAGTGTTTAAAGCACCATGTTTTTTAGTAATTTTTAAATGACACTAGTTTGATGGTCATTTTTTAAATGACACGAGTTTCAGTGGTCACTTTTAAATGACACTAAGTTTGTGGTCATTTTAAATGACCACGAGTTTAGTGGTCACTTTTAAATGACATGAGTTTGGTAGTCACTTTTAAATGATATGGGTTAATCAAATGTTCTGTAACTAATGGCATATTTAATGAAAAGGGAGTATTTAGAAGTTCTGTGGCAGTCCACCGTTTAATAAAACTTTTTTGTGCCATTAAATACTTTTTTTTTTTTTTTTTTGCCATTTTCTGTAAGGCCATATTATATTTGATTATGCAAGTTAGGGATCTCTCTCAGTTTTCAAACTGCATACTTTGTTACAAGTTACTGTTTCTTTGTCCATTTTATCCAAAGTTTTAGACTTGCTTCCTTTTATTTTACATAGCTTGACACAGTTACTGTGAACTGAAGATTACAATTTAAAATTGCAGAAACATAAAGAAAACATGACCCAACAGAGAGCATGTTTGCCCCAGGTGTTAAACATTTAAAAACTCAAAATGTTACAGCTATTTCATGCTGTTATCAGCATGAATGAGTATAACCCTCTCCGATCAAATACATAAGATTTAATGATCACCAATATAATTCATGGGAAGATGGTAAAATGTAAATGTATGAAATATATATAATTAATATCTATAAAATAAGTAAATTAACCAATTTTTTTAACTGATGGGTTGAAAAAAAATGAGTGCACCCTTATTTAAATTCCTGAATTAAATATTTTAGTACTTTGTATGTCCTTCATAACTCCAGGTATTCTGATCTCAGCCTTCTTGAGTACAAGTTCATGACAAATTTTCCAATCTATCCTGTTTAATCTTGTGGAAGATGACTTCCTGAATTTCCTTGATCTTTAGGCTTTCTCAATGTCAAGGATACTTCCTTGGTAGGACTGATCCTTCCAAGTCACTTCCTTCAGAGGCTAGGTGAGAGTCCCTCTTTAGCATACGGAGAACATGTAAATGGAACAGGCTAGCAAGTGCATGACAGTAGTTGCGTCATTCGACAGTGAAAAGGTCCGTTTGAATAACGAGTGAATGATATCATTAAATTACTTTGGACAACTTAACTAGTTATTTATAAAAGAAATGCCATGACAACCAATTGTTAAATGACAGGTTCAGTTCAGGTAACCATTTGTATAATTTACAATATCAATCGGTAGTAATTTTACTTGCATTTAAACGCAAACTTTACTTACATTTACTACAGTTATAACAAATGTTTGTAATGTAAATAAAACCGTTAACGCTCCGACTAGATTAACGTTCAACATTTTAAATTTTTGAACTAACGCTATATAGCAAAAGCTGCTCTGCATAGGATTGTGGGAGATTTGAGAGCCTGAAGGATACACATATGCATCCTTTCCTGTGTATGGGATATTCTTCGAACGAAGGACTCAGTTCTTGGTTGAAATTCAGGTTCCTCAACATTGGAACAGTCCTTCGAAGGATGTCGATGCGTAGCATCCTCGAAATACTGGCTTCCGAGGATCCTTCCTTGACATTGAGAAACAACTTTTATTGGGAGTGCTGCTCCACTTGTCTCCACAGAATCCTCCAAATGTGTTCCTAGAGTGTTGAGGCTCAGTAAAAAAGCTTGTCCACTAAAGCCCCTTTCACACTGCGATTCCGCAAATACCCGGTTAAAGTGATCCAGCAATTGTTGAATGCTAGGGGCATCTCATTATATACCTTATACAGGGCGCTTCCAAATGAGTCAAACTTTTCTTTATGTTTACAATTGTCATACATCCCTAGAGGGAAGAGGCCCCCTCCTTTGGTATAGACAAAGGCCCTGTCTGAATATCTGACCACATGTTTCTCAGCTGGTCTGTAAAATTTGGCCCTGTAGGCATATTTCTTTCTATAGTTAACCTATAGGCTTATAATGGAATAATAACTAGCAACAAAAATGGCTAGATTCACATTGATTATACTTGATTGATTAAAATCATTTTAATAAAAATCTTCCACACATATTTGACACCTGTTTTGTTATCCGCTAAGCGTGTTAGAAGTTTTAGTTTCAGTTTTGAAATGAACTTCTGTTTTTTCAGTTGTTTGGTTGTGATCCCTTTATCCCTGATATTTGCTACATCTTACTCCCTGTTATAGCATTATGTGTATGTACTGATTGCCTTTAACAATATCTACGATTGCAGACCATTATTTGGGGACAGTTTTACAGTTTAAAGAGCTCATTGTTAAAAAGTCTATCATTTTCTATCTACCTCACTATTGTTAATGATTATTTCTTTGTGGTAATGGTTGTAGTGTTCCTAGACCATTAAAAGTTCATATAAATGCAGTTCAGATAAAATAGTGATTGTGAAATTGCATACATGTTAAATTTACATACATACATACATACATACATGTTGTATAGTGTTGATTATGTTTTTGTATGTTTCAGTTTTACCTTTCTACACAATGTCAATAAACCTGTGGATGAAGAGATACTGTCTTCAGAATCTTGATGTTTGGAAAGAGTTTAGCAGTCTGTCATTTTATATACAGAAGATATACTGAGGACAGCACAACACCTATAGGTACAGTATGTCTTTTACAGTATTTGGTAAGTATGCTCAATATTTTATCTTAGAAGTTAACTGATCAATATTATATATTTAATATTGTAATAGAGAAACTCAGATTGAATCTTAAGGAGCATTAAGTCTAGGCAAGCCTGAACCATAAAGCAATCACCTGACAAGTGTCATTTTATATATTGTTTTTAAAAAATCCCCTTTTAGACTCAGTCCTCGATTAATTTACTAACTGCTTGTTCTTAAAAAACATAATAGCTTCTCTAAACATTCTGTATTATATCCATTTGTTTTCTTTTATTATATTATCATAAAATTAACAAAAGCAAAACATTATATAATAAAAAAAATCTTGCTATGTGTATTGAGTTAAGATAGCTGAGAATTGTAATTGCACTTGCATATCATAGCCTCTTGTTGATTTTGATTGCTTCCATTATCCTGATTTGTAATTCGCTTTGGATAAAACCGTCCTGCTAAATGACTACATTTATAAATTTATATTTCCCACCTTAAGTAAAATTTTGTCCTGTCTAAAACCTTCTTATTTAAACTAGATGAATAGCATTTCTAGAAAGATACAAAACAACTTGACAAGAAACTGCAAATCCAAAAAAGTTCACCTGTTTGAAGTTGATCTTCCAAAACAAAGTTGTTACACTAACTGGAGGTCAGACAACAGGATCAGTGTCTTCAAGAGTTAACTGAAGAACTTTTAGAATAAACAACACAAGTCATGATCAAGCAAATGAAAAATTTGAATTACAGACAACAGTCCTTAGAATTGCAGGAAGATCCAGGACTAGTGTAGATACAGGCAAAATAACTAAGAGGTTGAAGATTAGCGAGTGGGTGAAAGTGAAAGTGACAGTGAAAGTGACAGTGACGTGACATTCAGCCAAGTATGGTGACCCATACTCAGAATTTGTGCTCTGCATTTAACCCATCCAGAAATGCACAAACACAGAGCAGTGAACACACACACACACACTGTGAGCACACACCTGAGCAGTGGGCAGCCATTTATGCTGCGTGCCCAGGGAGCAGTTGGGGGTTGATGCCTTGCTCAACCATTGCATCTAACCATTAGGCCACATGACTTCCCAAAGGTCAGTCAAGTCTTGTACATAAGGCTGTAGACAAGACCAGACAATATGAGGGGCTAGATCAGGGCTGGGCAGCTTCGGTCCTTGCATAGATTAGTTCCAACCCTAATCAAACACACCTATCCCTATGCTCTAGTCCCTTCAAAGGGTTCACTGTCCAAAGTGAGAGCTTCAAAGAGATGAAGTGGTAAAAAAAAAAAATATGTATTTCGATTAACTGTATTATCTTAATGAGACGATCCAGGAGGTGCATTTGTCACACATTTTGTATGCTGCTGACCTCCAGTAGTCTTTTACGTTAACCCTTAAATGCATACCTCGGGTCTTTAGCAGCCTGGGATTCCATTCACTATCCTCTCCCTCCTTCATGTTTTAAGTTATACATCAACTTTCCTAGCTATTCATTATATACAATATAAGATAAAAAAATGTCTATATATATTAGTGGTGGGTTGTTATCGACGTAACGTACTGCTTAACGTGAGACTCTTATCGGACGATAAAAAAAAATATCGCTGTTTTATTCTCAAAGTGGGGTTGAGAGCTGGGTCTATACTATGCGAAGCTATGATGACTTTCACCTTGATATTTTAGTGCAGATGTATACCCTAGCAATTGCATTGTAGGAGGCGAGACGAGTCTTCGCACCTGTGTGTATTCCTACTGTGAAATAAATGACCACATCAAACGTGACTTGCTGAACATGGATGCAGCTGAAGCCGCCAGGTTTGCTTCAGGTTTTTTTTTAAAGAAGCTTCCCAATGGAAAACTCAACAAGACTCATGCCTGTTTCATACATAATCCGCCTGCAGTGTGTATGCAGTCCTTGTGCGTTAGATCATGGAGCAGAAGCAGCACGGACTCACTCATTGTGCTTTCACACAGGACACGCTTGTAGTCCGCTACTGCGACGTGAACGATAGCTGCATTGCTGCAGATGCAACGCTCCTGGAACGCGATTGACGGACTCACAACAGCGTGAACGCTGGAATCTGTTAACATGGGTGCTATTACAATCCTAGGTATTTGTTTTGTGTGTGTGTTGTTTTGTATATATGTGCAGGGATTGGCTGTCTCTGGGGAGTCTGATTGGTGGATCTACTGATTGGACGATTTTAAAAGGTGGCACTTGCCCAAGAGATTCTGGCGTTGGTTTGTTGGCGTGAAGAGCTCCGATTCCTCCTCCGCCAGCAGATCCCATAATCTTCTGTTTATTGTGTTTGTTTGTTTATGATGATTTAATTTGGTTCTGTCTTAAGAAGCGTAGGGGTGTCCTGCCATTTACTTTGGTCTGGTTTGTGATTTGTTTATTTATAGGGAGTTAGGGAAGTTACTTTGTAATTTTGTTTATTCCCTGATTAGGTAATTTATATATGTTTGGTTATAAGTTTATTTTGTTTATTATTTTGGCCTTGGGGCACCCTGAAGTCGTGTCTTAATTTAAATATTCCTTCCACTTTAAATGAATTATACTTTTGTGGAACTTAAGCTCGCTTCACATTAATCCGTGCCTGAAGATGCTAAGCGGTCCTTAATGCAGATCGCATGTTGCTGAAGCAGGAAGTAGCCATTATGCTGCTCACATCAGCACATCGTTGCAGTCGCATTCTGAGACCGTCTCGAGTTTCTGCTTAACCAATATAACAATGGGTAAAAAATTTTATTCTGTGTATACGATAACGTAAATGCATATTGTAAATGCTAAAAATATTGTGAAAAAGATTCATCAGCATTACATTACTTTATTTATTTTGTATGTAGTGCGTGTTGTTGACAAGAGAAAGGCGCCGCTCTTTATGCTGTTATGAAGATTACGGAGGAGTAGAAGACGAGTGTGGGTTCACTCACTCAACCAGTGGAGAAGACAACTGGGAACATATCACCACCTTGTCTCTGAACTCGCTCAACAGTGACCGGCACATGAAATCAGAGCCTCGACGGATATATACCCGACCGATATATCGGTCGGCCGATATTATCGGCCGATATGAGCTTGTTGCATTTAATCGGCATCGGCGTTTATAACGGCCGATGAAACATGAGAAACAGAGTCTCATGCTTTACTCATGTTATGAGTGTTGCATAGTTTGCCCACCAGAGGGAGCTCTGCAGCTGCAGAGATGACAACAGCGCCAGAAATCCACTAGCTAAGAAAGCGATCAGCCAAGCCACGAGTTGTACTGTTTTGACGGTGAGTCTGTCGTTCGTCATGTAAAAATTACTTAGTTCATACACTGTATATAAAACGGTGTGGTAGTTCTAGCTAACGGTCCTATCATTATCACTTCTAAATATTCTATAACATCACTTACAGCCACTAATGCATTGCTATATTAGATTAGTCACAAAGCTAATACCATGTTTATCAGTATCTTATCAGTATTATCAGTATCTTATCTTATAATAAGAGGTCAAAATATAACGTTAGCGTTATCTTATTCTAAATATATCTGCAGTGTTTCCCACATAATGACCGAGTAACTGTGGCAGGGGAGCGTGTAATCAGTCAATGACTAGAAGTTATGTGCAGCGTGCCTCAAAAAACAACAACTGTTATGTTATTCTAACGCTAATATAGCTTCCTTTTAGCAGGCCCCTTAAATGCTTGCTATTAACTTGTCTGAATGTGGTTCTTCTCAAAATTGACAGCGTGTGTTCATGACACTAACTTCGAATTGATTCCGTAATCTTCCGTGTAACAGTAGGCTAACTTTACGTCGCCAGTGCATGACGATGTTTTGATTCAGACTGCACAAAGAGAAGAGAAGATATACGGTCCGTAGTGAATGTGTCTGTGAGAGCAAATATAGTGTAGTTACAGTAACTGCAGTAGGTCGTCCAGAAATTATTAAACCAGAGGGGACATGTAAATAAATGTGAGCTGAACAAGCGCTTTTTTCTTTTAAACAGATTGTTTCAAAGCAGCTTTACAGACATAACAGGAAAATGTTGTAATAATATTGTTAAATATAAGTAGGTAACAGTGTTGGGATAGTTACTTTGGAAAGTAGTTAGTTAGGTTACAACGCTACCATCAATTAAAAGTAATAAGTTATGATACAGCGTTACCTATTCATAAAAGTACGCTTAGAGTACTCATCGCTTACCAAAAATTAAAAGCCGTTTGCAGCGCTCACACATGACAGACATAGCCCCTGGCCCCTTTAAATGCACCTAGAAGTCGTGGACTCCGACAATGAATAACGCCAGTCATCCGACTAAATTAACACTGCAGGATAACAATAACAGGAAAGACAGTCAGCAATCGGCTATTCCACATGGCGTTTATTTATTTATTATCACAGAACATATTATTCATCAAAATTGCGACCTACCAGTCCGGGTAGCCTAGGCTACTGTATATTATGAGCACTACAAGATAACTCCTGATATTTCTTTAACTTTAAATAATGAGTTATCAAAGTACAAGTATGCTTACTTGTAAACACAACCTTAAACAGGCTTGCAGATTTAAATCCATTTAGAAATGATGAACAATCAGCCAGCCAGCGATCTAACAGAAATTAACAGCTGCCTGTCAAACAAAAATGATAACAAACCAATTAAATCATTCACTGCCACACAGGCAAATGACAAACGCTTAATAGCAACTAATTATTATTAAAGTGTCACTCACAGTGTAACGACAGACAAAAGAGGAGGAAGCAATTGCAGGCAATCAGATGTTGTTTATTGATAAGGAATGTCCAGAGTGTTGGCAATGGCAAGGAAGGTCTACGTGGCGCAGGAAGAGCGGGATGGTGAAGTCAGCGGTGCAGGTGAAGGTGGTCAATGGTTAGAACCAGGAACAGACCGGAACACTGACACGCGGACGACAACACAATCCAACCAGCACACAAACACGGAAGACGGTAATCCAGTTTGTCAGATGGGAGACATAGAGAGGATCTGACAACAGAGAGAGAGCGAGGTGAGTATAAGTAGCAGAGGTATGATGACGATCAGCTGGAGCGAGACAATCAACACCCAGGTGATGACAATCAACTAAACGAACACATAGAGACAACGTAAGTACAAAAACAATAACAAAACATGACACGGAGGAAACACTGGATTTCCTACCGTGACAGTACCTCTCCCTAGGGACGCCACCTGACGCTCCCAGCCTGCTTTACCTGTAGATTGTAATCATCTATAAGGTGGTGATCCAATATGTCCCGAGCAGGAACCCAACTCCTCTCCTCCGACAGACCTTCCCAATCCACCAAGTACTGAAAACCGCGCCCCTCCGCTCTAGAGTCCAGAATACGATTAACCAAATAGGTGGTTTCCCATTAACGAGACAGGGGGGAACCGAGCAGGGATTAAGACGGGAAGAAATCACCGATTTAATTTTGGAGACGTGGAACACGGGATGAATCCTCCTGACGGAGGAAGGCTAAGACGCACGGTAACCGGATTAATAATCTTGGTAATAGAAAACGGGCCAATAAATTTGGGAGCAAGTTTGTTAGAAACGGACCGCATAGGAATGTTCTGGGTGAAAGCCACACTCTTTGACCGACGACGTATCGGGAGGCTTCGACCGGGGCGATCGGCCTTAGCCTTGGTGCGACCTAGCCTGGAGCAGAGCTCTGCAGCTCTGGTCCAGGTGCGGTGACACCTCTGGACTAATGCGCAGGGAGGGGACCGAAACCTCGGATTCCGTACTGACAAAATTAGGTGGTTGGTACCCTAAACTACACTTAAATGGAGACATGCCCGTAGATGACACTGGCAAAGAATTGTGTGCTCTCCACAACTGAGAGTTGCTGACACCAGGGACGAAGGATTATTGGAAACCAAACATCGCAAAACCCTCTCGACATCCTGATTGGCTGCTCGGTTTGACCATTGCTCTGGGGATGGAACCCGGAAGAAAGACTAACAGTCGCCCTAACAATTTACAAAACTCTCGCCAAAATTTGGACACAAATTGGGGACCCTGTCAGAAACCACGCCTGTCGGGAGGCCATGTATCGGAAGACGTGGTCAATGACAGCTACCGCTTTTCCTTGGCTGAAGGTAATTTGGGCAAGGGAATAAAATGAGTCGCCGTAGAACCGGTCCACTACGGTTAAAATCACCGATTGCCTTTAGAGGGCGGGAGGGCGGTGATAAAATCTGCAAATGTGGGACCAGGGTCTTGAAGGGACAGACAGCGTAAGAGTAACCCATCTGGAGGTCGATTGGAAGTCTTACCAATAGCGCAAACTGAACAAGCCAAGACGAAATCGTGGACGCCACAGCCATACCAGGCCTAAAATCGTTGCTTGACCAGAAATCTAGTTCTACTAACCCCTGGGTGACAAGCAACACTGGAACAATGACCCCACTGGAGAAGCTCTGACCGTAACCTCTCCGGCACAAACAATCGGTTCGGTGGACGAGCGGCGTACCCTTCTAAGGCGTCAACACCTTCGATTCGACCTCCCATCTGAGCTGCGGAGATAATGATGGTCCCCGGTAAAATGGGCTCGGGAGTAGCAGTCGATCGGACGCTCAAAAAAGACGGGATAAAGCATCGGGTTTGATGTTTATGGAACCCGCCGTAAGAAAGTGTAAAATCGAACGACGAAAACAATGCCCACCGAGCCTGCCTGGAGTTAAGTCTTTTGGCGGTTCTAATGTATTCGAGATTCTTATGGTCTGTCCATACAATGAAAGGTACACCCACCCTTCAAGCCAGTGACGCCATTCTTCCAGTGCAAGTTTGACTGCCAACAACCTCGATTGCCAATGTCATAATTAACTTCTGCAGGAGATAAACGGTGAGAATAATACGCGACGGATGCACCTTCCGCCTGAGGATGCGCTTGGATAACACTGCTCCTACCCCCACCTCTGACGCCGATCCTCCACTATGAATTGACGAGAGCATCAGGGGTGACAGAATGGGAGCTGAAACAAAGCAGCTTTTCAGTTTGGCAACGCAGCCTCAGCTGCGCCTGACCACCTGAACGCCAAACTAGGGAGGTCAAGGCGGTCAGAGGAGCGGCTAGTTGGCTGAAATTGCAATGAACGCCGGTAAAATTGGCGAACCCCAGAAATCTCTGCAGGGCCTTAGGAGACTCAGGGGATGGCCAATTTACCACAGCCTTAACCTTCTCAGGATCCATGCAACACCCTCAGTCGAAATGATGTGTCCTAGAAAAGAAACAGACTGTGCATGAAAACGCATTTCTCGCTTGACAAACAATCCATTCTCTAGCAACCGCAGAAGCACTCGTCGCGTGTTGCACGTGTTCCTGGAGAGACGAAGAAAAGATCAATATGTCATCCAGGTAAACATATATGAACAGATCGACCATGTCTCCGAACACGCCATTAACGAGTGCTTGAAAGACTGCCGGCGAGTTGGTTAGCCCGAACGGCATAACGCAGTACTCAAAATGGCCTCTAGGGGTGTTAAAGGCAGTCTTCCACTCATCCCCTCCCCTGATGCGGACCAAATGATAAGCATTACGTAAGTCCAATTTAGTGAAAACGGACGCTCCCTGCAACCTCTCAAAGCTGAAGACATAAGCGCAAAGGATAGGTATTCTTTACCGTATGTTGTTCAGCCCTCGTAGTCGATGCAAGGTCGCAAGGATCCGCCCTTCTTTCCCACAAAAAGAACCCCGCCGCTGAGAAGAGGAAGGCGATAAACCCTCTGCTAGAGAACTGGATATATATTTCTCCATGGCCGCCTCTGGAACAGACAAAGAATATAACTTGCCCTTAGGGAGAAGTACCTGGCAATAACTCTATCGCACAGTCATAGGGACGATGAGGAGGAAGAGAATCAGCACGAGACTTACTGAACACCTCCTTCAGGTCTGGTACTCAGGGCACGCTAGCCAAATCCACTGCTTCCCCTGAAACACAGACTCAGAAACATTAACACCAGCAGACAAAAGACAAGACAAATGACATTCCTCGCTCCAGCTAACCACAGATCCAAGGCCAATTGATGCTGGGGTTGTGTTTCTGAAGCCAGGTGTGACCGAGAACGATGGGGGATGAAGGTGAGTCCGTAATGTAGAATGATATCTCCTCTGTATGATTGCCAGAGGTGGTGAGGGAAACAGGTAAGGTGGTCTGAGTGATGACTGGAAGTCTGTGTCCATTGAGAGCAAAGGGTGCAATGGGGTGTTTGAGGGAGGTGAGAGGAATGTTGAGCTTACTAGCTAACTGGAAGTCCATGAAATTACCCTCTGCCCCAGAATCCAACAAGGCGTGATGCTCGAGTGCGTGGTGGACACCGTAGACTCACCGGAAGGAGTGTCGATGTAGAAGAGGTCTTTCTGGCAGAGATCCCACCCGATAGTAGCCTCCGCCTTACTATCGGGCTTGGTCTTTACCGGACAACGCTGGATGTGATGTTCTTGACTGCCGCAGTATAAACATAGTCCCAGGGATCTCCGCCTGATCCTCTCCTCCCGGAGAGCCGAGCTCGCCCCACCTGCATGGGTTCAAGATCTCCCGGTGGGCTGACCGCAACATCTGAGCTGATACTGGGCCTCCGGTCTGTTCGTGAGAACTGCTCTCCCCTCCGCCTGGTGGCTTGATCGAGTCGATTCTCCACTCTGATGGTTAGGTCAATCAGACTGTTGAGAGAAGTGGGGAGCTCGACGGCGCTGGATCTCCTGTTGGATGCGGTCAGCCAACCCATGCAGGAAGTGATCCCACTCGCCTCCTCGCTCCACTTACACTCCGCGCCAGGGTGCGGAACTCAATCGAATAGTCAGAAACGGACCTTTCCCCTGGACGTAGGTCCTGGAGAAGCTGCCGCTTCCCTCCCGGCGGGCGAGCTGCAAGACCCGCTCATCTCTTCCGAAAGTGCGTGGAACGAGGCACAGCAGCTGTCTTGGTTCTCCACACCGCCTCCCAGAGGGCAGCCCTTCCGTAAGTAGAGATAAGACGAATGCCACCTTCATTTCCCGTGTAGAACGTGCGGGCTGCAGGGCAGTGCAGAGAACAATGAGACAAAAAGATCGACAGAACTCTGGCTCACCCGCATATTTCTCCGGGATGGGGAGGCGTGGATCGGCTGGGAAATCCCCGAGACGATCGGCGGTGTGGGTGGCGGGAGGCACTGGTGACGATTGTTGTTGTTGTTAGCCTGGAGAACGAGCTCGGACACCTTCGCACCATTGCTTGAAGGCTCGACCCATCTCATCTCATCGCCTTGTCTTGGCGATCCATACACCCACAGCTCGTTGCAGAAATTCTTCGAGATGAGATGGGAGTGACGCTCTGCTTCCATGATGGTCAGATCCTACCTGTAACGACAGACAAAAGAGGGAGGAAGCAATTGCAGGCAATCAGATGTTGTTTATTGATAAGGAATGTCCAGAGTGTTGGCAATGGCAAGGAAGGTCTCACGAGTGGCGTCAAGAGCGGGATGGTGAAGTCAGCGGTGCAGGTGAAGGTGGTCAAGGTTAGAACCAGGAACAGACCGGAACACTGACACGCGGCATAACACATCCAACCAGCACACAAACACGGAAGACGGTAATCCAGTTTGTACATGGAGACATAAGAGAGGATCTGACAACAGAGAGAGAGCGGTGAGTATAAGTAGCAGAGGTATGATGACGATCAGCTGGAGCGAGACAATCAACACCCAGGTGATGACAATCAACTAAACGAACACATAGAGACAACGTAAGTACAAAAACAATAACAAAACATGACACGGAGGAAACACTGGATTTCCTACCGTGACACACAGTCACAAGCCTAAATTCGCTTTAACACAGTCCTCTTACATTTACTCTTCAAAGTAATGATTAAAACATAGCAGAAGCAGATTTTCTAAACGCTTGTCTGACAGTCGATTTCTTTCTTGTGCATTTTACCGTTATGTTCTTTTCTTTTCGCTGACTAATTGAAAATTATGTGTGTACTTCCATAAACCAAACGCTTGTTCTTCTGCCATCTTGCGAGTTCGAAAAAACCCCACACACGCATCAGGGTCAGGGCAGGGCACAGGCGTATCACAGCCATTGACTTTACGATCACAGAGCTCGGTTCCGCTTGATACATCCGCAGGGTGGCATCAGTAGACCCTAGGCCTACTGTCTGACAAAAAGCAGGCTGCAGTCTGGGTTTTCCTTTCCTTAAAATAACGGATTACTTTTTTTTTTTAAATAACGAGTTACTGATTACTTACTACAAACTATCGCGTTAAGTTACACATTTCAGGAAAAAGTAATTAGAGTACTCTAATACCCACAACACTGGTAGGTAATAAGTAATACCTATTGCTTGACAAATAAAAAATAAATAAATTTTATATATATATATATATATATATATATATATATATATATATATATATATATATATATATATATATATATGTGAGTGTGTGTGTGTGTGTGTGTGTGTGTGTGAGAATGTCTGTTTTCTGTTAATTTTTTTTTTTTTTTTGGTGTATATGTCAATATTTATTTTTAATAAATGTTGAAGCTAAAATTAATGCAGCATTTAATTTACTGTTTTGGTAAAGTAAGAGTCTGCATGGTTGTGAATTGTTTTGTGAATTTTGAGCTTAGTTTTCAGAAACCGTGGATATCTAAAACTAATCTTACTTCTGCATTTAAGCAGTGTTTACATATTAAATTGCAGTTTAAGACAGCGATGGACCAGATGACGATTTGACCAAGCCTGCTTTCATGAATGTCATCTAGTGTAGTAATGGCACCTAGTGTTCACATTTAAAAATACGCTCTTCAACAGAAAATAAATATTTGTATATGAACTTGTGTTTTTTGTTTTACTTTTATCTCATTTGCTTTCTCTCACATATTTATCCTCACTATTCATCTCCACTCTTGTAAAAATGCCACAAGTCAAGTGCATATGATGTAATCTCATGATAACTTTTCAGTGTCTGTAAAATTAATAATCAGTGTCCTAGAATAATAAAATATAAGTTCAAATAAAATTATATATTTTGTGAAAAAGTTAGTAGAATGTTGTCAGAAATGTTGAAGTGCCATAAGTAGCTGAGTTTATGTAACTTAATCAGAGTTTTAGGATGTTAAATTTCATCGGATCCTTCCGCACAAATGACAGAAAAGCAGGTCATACCAGTTTAACGCCTGGTATCATACCTCTTAACACGCAAAGATGCAGACAACCTCAGATTATTGTTGTTTCACAATCACAGATAAATATATCTGATACATGAAGCATATGGAAAATTTGATTTACAGATAACAGTTCTTAGTATTGCTGGAACTTCCAGGACTAGCGTAGATACAGGCAGAATAATTAAGAGGGTGAAGATAGGCGAGTGGCTAAAAGGTCAGTCAAGGCTATAGACAAGACCAGACAATATGTGGGGCTAGATCAGGGCTACCATCGCTGATAGAAAATGACAGAAAAGCAGGTCATACCAGTTTAACACCTGGTACCATACCTCTTAACACTGAAAGATCGCAGCAGTTTCAGATTATTTTCGTTTCACAATCACAGAGAAAGATATATCAATTAAAAATATATATATATTTTAAAATCTGATACATGATGTCGGATAATTTACGCATAAACTCTGTTGGTGGGTGTTGTAGAACAACAGAAATAATGTCTATTCAATCAAACACAAAAATTGACAATAAGAATAGTTTTATGGTTTTAAAACCCAATGAGATCACAATATGAGTTTTGTGGCTTTTACTTTATGAGCCTGTGAACTCCTTTAATAAATGAGCGCTACCATATTCTACTGAGAAAATGGATTGAAAGATTCAACCAATTAAATTGGATCAGATCGCTGGTCAAGATGTTTAGAAATTTGGGTATCTAAAGAGACAGATTATCAACTGTTCATAAAAGATCACATTTATTGTAAGGTAAGTGTATTTACAATATATTTTATATAAAAAGGGCAGGAGAATTCAGTAGTTCCATATCGCTGTTATTTTTAGGCTACTACAGTAGGTGGACACCCAGGGACTGCAGCAGTTAACTGCTAGTCAGTCACATGTTAAAGTCATTCATGAAACTACCCCAGGTTGAGCAAAGGGACAGTTTGCAACTGACTGGAATTATATTTTGTTTTGTAAACAGATCAAATAACTAAATAAAATATCTTTATAATTGTTACATGCTCTGACTGTTCCTCCCCTTTTGTTATGGGTTGCTGTATTCCTCCCCTTGTTATTGGTTTCTTCCTGTTTTCCGCTCTCGCTGTTTCTCTGTTTTTTAGGTGCTGTGATTGGTGGGTAATGTGTCCATCATGATTACCCTGGTGAAACATCCAATCATTAAAGGTGCAAGATAAAAGCGCCGTGGAGAACAGAGGAGGAGGAGCTTGAGTGTTTGTTGGCGCTACCAGTTTGTTTGAAGCTGCTGTTTAGTGGTGGTTACTTGCTTGTTGTGTTTGATGCAGAGAATGTATTGCCTGACATAAACTTCACCAGCCGGAGATAAAGGAAAGGGAAGTATGTCACGTGACTTACATTGAGCAAACATGTAGAATTAATCTGTTAGACACACTAGGGAAGGAGGCGGTGCAACCTTGTGTAAGTTTTGTTTTGTTAGCGAAGCTTTAGGTATGCTGTTAAATGCAAGACTTCTTTATTTTTTGGGTTTTGTTTCTAGTTAGTTTAGAGGACAGAGAATTAGTTAGTGAATGTTCTGCTTTTGTTATTTTCTTTTGTTTGGCACTGCTCATTTTTCTTATTCTCCGGGCTTTTCAAATTCATAAAAGGAGATTAAACAGCTAAAACTGCGACATGAAAATCTAGAAATTGTACAAAAAAAAGTAGGATATTAACTTAGGAATGTTTAGATTACATTTCAGGAGGTGTCATTATGCCATAAAAAATAAAATGATTGAAAAGTGTGGCTTATTGTTACGTGTTATTGGCTAGGCCTAGTTCTAACATATTTTGGCATTATAGTTGCATAATGTCAAATTATGAAAGACTTGAAACTACCATTTAATAATTGCTTATTTATTTCAGCAGTTTACATATTTATTTGTTATCTGACTTTTTTAACACATTTTATTCCCATATACAGAGCCCATGACATGTTGAAAATTATGTCCATGAATTAAGAAATGTATAACTTTTTTAGTTTCTTTGTATTAATTAAAGTGTGTTTAATTTAAATTAAATAAATAAACAAATAATCGGTTTCAGTATACAGAGTTTGGTCATGTGGGAGATTGTGGGAATCCATAAAATGAGCATGACAGGCATAAAAAACTATTTATAGTTTGGGCTCATAAACATTAGATCACTCACACCCAAAGCAGTTATTTTAAATGAAATGATCACAGATAATAGTTTTGGACGTACTCTGACTGAAACCTGGCTAAAACCAAATGATTATATTGGTCTATTTGAGTCTACTCCAACAAACTACTGTTATAAGCATGAGCCCCATCAGACTGGTCGTAAGGGAGGTGTTGCAACAATATATAGTGATATTCTCAATGTTACCACGAAAACAGGATACAGATTTAACTCATTCAAAATACTTCTGCTTAATGTTACATTGTCAGATATACAAAAGGAATCTATTGTATCTCTTGCTCTGGCTACTGTGTACAGACCAGCAGGGCGTATACAGAATTCATAAAAGAATTTGCAATTTCTATTTCAGATTTATGGCTCAGCATTACAGTCTGGGCAGAACTATTGTTCAAGCCACCAAAGACAGATTGCAAAATAACCTGCCTGATTTATCTCAACTGCTATGCGTTCCCAAAAAATACACATGAACTAGAGCGAAATGACTGGCAACATGGGCACTATTTTCTTTAATACATTAGCAGCTGTTGACACCATCAAATTGAAAAGGTTAGAGAAAAAATAGAGTGGGTATAAGCAGTACACCACTCTCTCAAGAAAGAAACTCGTAGTCTTGAGGACAAATGGAGAAAAGCGAACTTGGAATTCTTATAATTGTGTGGAAAAACAATAAGTCCAGCAATAGACAGGCCCTTAAAACTGCCAGGGCGAGCATATCCATAAACACATTGAAAGTAACAAAACAATCCAAGGTTTTATTTAGCACAGTGGCTAGATTAACAAATAAAAGAGGATACTTCAGCATACTCTGTAAGCGGGACCTGCAAAACCTATTAGCAGGTCCAGCTAGATTCTGAATTTTGCAGCACCAACTTGGGCCGGTTCCACAAAACATTCTTATCACCAAGTAGTTCTTAACCTATTCTTTAACCTCTCTCTTAACGTTATGGCACAATTCCCGACCCATTCATACGCTAAGTATATAGTCTGTAAGTCACACTTTGGTAAGGTTGGTCTGGACCATTAGTAAGCTCTCTCATCGTTGTTTGAGCTCAAGAGCGCTAGTCACCGCCACTGTGCAGCAGTCTTTAAAATCAGCTGAGCGCAGTAAAAGTTAAACTATGGTATGTTGACAATGTTGTGGCTCAACAATGATTTTATGTTATGGACATTTTAAGACTAATAATAAAATATGTTCGCAATGAACACAGGCCTATTTATGAAGTTGACTTTATTTGGTATCAGAACTAATAGGTGGTAATTAACCTAGGCTATTTCGTAATGTCATTAAAGCATTTAAATTGGCAATCACTTTTGATAATTAAAATCTGGCAAACAATTTGGCTCTAAATGGCTAAGATCTATAAATGGGTAAGCATGGTGGTGTCCAGTAAGTGACCAACTATGGCAGCGATCCAAAGTGTCCTTGTAACTGAATCAAAGACGCCAGTCGCTGAGCCATTTAGTCCATGTCAATGTTTTATTTGGCTTAAGCCCTTTTGACATTTTGCCTAGCTGGCTACATCAAAAATCCGCTGATTGGGAACAAAATCACTATTAATGGACGGGATGGGAAAATGTCAGCAGAGTGGGAAGAACTTGAGTGTGATCAGTACAATCAACGTGGAAGCATTAGCTTGAACTCGTCCGGCCACAGATTTGTCCCTCGATGGGACCAAACAGACGCTCAGCCATTGGCCGATCGAGCATTTAGGAGAGAGAACGCTTGTTTCTTTTAGACTACATTTCTTTTAGACCCATTTCTCCATCGGGCCTGTTTAGGCAATCTGGTTAATACAGTTGTCAACAGGTTAAGGGAGGTGAAGAAACATGAAATAGCGTTTGTTCAGTTCCTTTCTGCACGACTCAAAGGGAAGGGTCGTCAGCCACCCAGCCTTGCCCGGTCCTTCAAAAGCCAGGGAGGTTAAGAAGCAGAGGGTGTAACCATGCTCCCCCTCGTAGGGATTGGGGACAGGTTCCGGTGCTCAGCAACCTCCCAGGCCAGACATCAGGACTGTCCTTGATAAGAAGAGGAAGTCCTGGCGCTCTGGTCCCCTTGCTGGGGGGTAGTCCCTCCGGGATGGATGGCACTCAAGAGCTTTTCAGCCCTGCCCGTACTCCTCACAAAACTCCTCCATCCCGCCACTTTGTGTGATTGGGGAGGTGGTTTCCAGCAGGTGTTAGATAAAACAGGAAATCATTCTTCCAACCCTGTCGGTGTTTCAGGGCAGCAATCTCCGGCGATTCTCTCAGTTACAGCCTGGAAGCTAGCAGCTAGGAGGCTCAGCTACCTCTATGGAGGTCTCTAGAGCAGCTAGTATGGTTGTCCCCTGCGGTCCGCGCTTCACGCACACCGAACTAGTGGCTCTAGGCGCACTGAGCTTCATCCGAGCCACAGATTTGTCTCCCATGCGACTAGGCAAGCGGCCATGTGCCTTGCCATTCTATGTGCTTTAGTCAGCATGGGGAGGCATCTGTGGCTAATTTGACTGGCATTGAAGAGGCATTCATCATTTCCTCCTGCTGCACTCAAGGGGAGGGCCATGCACCACATTACCGGTGCCGCTCTTCTCAGTGCCTTCAGGAGATACTATTTGAAACCCCTTGTCGGTGTTTCAGGCCACACAATCTCTGGCAGCAATTCCCTCAGTTACCACCTGGAAACTAGGGTGCTAAGAGGCTCACTACCCATCAGGAGGTCTCTAGAGCAGCTAGATGCGGTCTTCCCCTCCCAGTCCGCTGATTCAGGGCACGAGTTAGTGTCATCTAGCTCGATTGGCACATCAATTGGCCATATTTCCTCTATCATTTGAGGGGCTGTCATGTTCTGAATGCGGTGGACAACACCAGGTTGCATTCCAGGGCGTTTGAACAGAAACTACCAATGGGGAATGGAAACTCCATTCAGAGGTAGTGAGACAGCATATATATATATATATATATATATATATATAGGTTGCTCCTTTTTCTTCTATTAAAGGGATAGTTAACCCAAAAATGAAAATTTTATTCAAATTACTTCCAAATTCTGTCCTTCATTCAAATTTCTCATAAGCTTAATTGATTTGGTCTAAGAGAGAAGAATTAATGATTATTTTAATTTGAATACTACATTTAAAATAGGAACCAAAATAAATTTTGGTAACTACAGTTTCGCTAAAACTATTGACTAAAAGTAGCAACTTAAAGTTGATTAAAATGCAAATGACTTTTGACTAAAACTATGAAAGACTCAAATGACTAAAATGTGACTTAAGACTATTAACCCTTAGTGTCACCCCTTTGGGGGTAGAGCTGAAAAGGGCATGTCCAGATTCAAATTAATGTAATTCTGGAGACGGTTTGGAATATGAACCTAATTTTGGGCTCGTTTTAAAAACACACTTGGAAGTTTCTTGTACATGTGAAAGAAGTTGAATAAAATGTAAAATAAAAAAGTTATAGGTGTTTAAGTTTGTTGTAATAAAAATAATAATTTAATATTTATTTATATTTTATAAAAAAAAAAAAAAAAAGTATGTGTTGAATTTAATTTCATGTCAAATGAAAAGCCTAAAATCTAAAGAAGTTGTGTTCAAATTTGACATTGATATCACAAAAAATGAGGTTTCTGTGTTATTTTTAGTTGCTATACCAACAATGTCCACTAGGTACTAGTCATGCTCCTTGTATGAATTGTAATGGACGACTGATTTGATTTTTTTTTATTCAAACAGCAATAAAACTTTCTAGATAGGTTGTAAATGATTTTTTAATCAAACATAGCTACTAGAGTGTTGTTACAGAAACTTCATACATGATCATGATCATATTATCACATCATATTATGATCATACATGAAATTGACATTCATTAAATTTTTTACTGAATACTTGCAACATCAATCATAGATATACAAATATACATATTCAATTTATTCTCAAATTTTTTTATAAAACTAGAAAAGATGTTTTGTCTGAATTATTGGCAGCCAAAAATATAAGAAATATATACTTTCAGTGATTGTATATGTATGTATCAGCTTTTTGTAACAAAAGGCAACTACTTTTTTTTTTTGCTAAATTTTCTTGTCACAAATTTATGAATTACTGTCACTACATAATTTTAAATATAAAACAGTGGTCAAATATAAAACATACAACCTCTAAGGTCTCCAATGATATATAGTTTGTCAAGATTAGTTTAGGTTTAGTATAGAATATTACGGTTTTAAATATGCAATGGCTTTGGGCCCACCGGTGGGCCAGTGACACTAAGGGAGTTAAGCATGATTGCCTCAAGACTAAGGCTAAATCAAAATGCCTGCCAAAAAATAACACTGTTGAGGTACATGCAGTGTGTGGAATTTTTCAGTAACGGGTAATCTAACTAATTACTTCTCCCGGCCGTTATAACGCCGTTAACATTACTGGAGCGCAAATGCGGTAAGCGTTACTATGCATTGATTTAATAAATTATTTAATCGAGCGCACCCCTGGCTCCACGCGAGTGAGTAAGTGGGTTAACTAACGAGATTAGCTCATATGATTGGCTAAGGCAGAGTAATGTGTTTCATGGTAGCCAATCAGAGCCAGTGTTTTTTATGCCAGCGGGCAAACACTACGATACGCACTCTCAGAGTCTGCTCTGCCCCTCCGCGATCACGGATTCAGCCACAGAGGAATAAACTGTTCAAATCTTCGCCAACTGGATTTGTTCAAATGGATCTGCCCTCATTACCTGAATCTCATCTGAATATGGCTCTAGTAAATGCTAGGTCTGTGTGCAACAAAACTTTTATTTTAACGACTTTTCTACCAATCATGATTTGGATATTTTATTTTTTGACAGAGACTTGGGCCAGTGTTGGTGAATCGACAGTATTCCAGGAACTCTGTCCACCGAACTATAGTTTTATTAGTACCCCAAGGTCCACTGGCAAGGGCGTGTGGGGTTGCTATGGTTTTAAAAAGACACTTAACGCATGGACAGTTTCCGTTAAAGCCTATTTGTCATTTGTGGTTCAGTGTGCCGTGTTAGAATCAACTACTTCCACTTTATTCTGTGGCCTGACTTATAAGCCACCTAACCTGAATCAGTGCTTTTATTAGCGATTTTTCAGAATTAGCTTCTGTATAATCATATGTTAATTTTAGGTGACTTTAATATACATCTATGCTGCCCATGTCAACCCTTTCCTTTGGTCTAAGTCAACACATAAAACCAAGCAACACATGTCCTTGGTCATACTCTTGACCTTATATTGTCATATGGGACCGTATTGATAATGTTAATATTGAAAATGCTTCCTTCTCTGATCACAAAGCTCGATTGTTTTAATGTCCCTGCTGTAAGCTCTGGTGTGTTAATTACATCTATTGGGTACTACTCCCGCTTTATAAACTCACTTACTGCTTCTCAGTTTAGTGAATGTTATCTAGCTAATGCTGTTGAATTATCTATCTTAAATGCTGCGAGTCTTCCTCTGGGCCCATGACTTGATTACTTTATTTTATATATTTTGTTCTAACAGTTTAGATGCCATTGCACCCTTCAAACTGAAACAACCAAAGCAAAAATCTTATTACTGGCTTGATGATAATACTTCGTTCTCTCAGACAGGCCTGCCGTGAAAGCGGAGCCGGAAATGGAAGGATGATCATTTAACTGTGTCCTTGGAGATTTTTAAGACTGTCTGTTCAAGTTTCAGCATGCTGCAAAATTTGCTAGATCAAGGTATTTTTCTGATTTAATTGCCACACATCTTCATAGGCCTAAGATTTTATTTACCACGATTAATTAAATAATTAATCGAGTTGCCTTAATTTCATGGGGAACCCTCTTTTTTTTTTTTTCTGACAAAGTGATTGCCATCCGTTCTTCCTTCACTTTACAGTTCCCAGATCTGACTTTGAATTGTGGCATACTCAGGTATGTTTTTATAGTTTTCAGCATGTTTCTTTAAAGGATCTGGGTGATCTGGTCAACCAAATGAAAATAACTTCCACCTCACTTGATGTCCTTCCCTCAGAGATTATAAAGCATCTTTCTCTGAAATTGGCCCTCAGTATCCAAGTATTGATAAATTCATCTTTGGATGCTGGGTTATTAGTAAATTGTTTTAAGCATGCTGTTGTTCAACCTTTGCTTAAGAAACAAGGTTTGGATGAGATTACTTTAAATAATTATCGCCCTGTCTCTAAGTTGTCTTTCCTGTCAAAGTTGTTAGAAAAGTTGTGCAATCACAATTGATCCTGTTTTTAAATTAAGCAAATTTATTGGAACCTTTCCAATCTGGCTTCACTGCTTATCATAGCACAGAGTCTGCTTTGTTAAAGGTATCTAATGGTATTTTACTTGCAGTTTATGCTGGTAAAATGCTGTTTTAATGCTACTAGATCTTACAGCTGCATTTGATACAGTTGATCATGGTGTACTTCTTTGGACGTCTTAGAGCATTTGATTGGTATCAAGGGTACTGCCTTACAGTGGTTCACTTCATATCTTAGAGACAGGTCCTTTTCTGTATCATTGGGTAAATTTTCTCTTCTTCAGCTCCTATTATTAGTGGTGTCCCTCAGGGTTCCATTTTGGGCCGCTCCTTTTTAACTTATATATACTTCCATTAGGGAATATTATTAGAGACACAATGTTTCATTTCATCTATCGCTTGATGATACCCAGTTGTATATCCCATTGAAAGCTGCTGATTCCATTCAACAGTTGTTGGACTGTCTTGATGTCAAGAAATGGTTAAAAATAACTTTCTCCAAATTAACAGCTAAAACTGAAATTATTGTTTTGGTCCCCGAAATTGAAAAGCGGTTTATTAAGGAACTTGACAATCATTTCCCCTCAGGTCAGGAACCTTGGTGTCATCTTGGACTCTGAATTATGCTTAACCAAGCAAATAAATTCGTTGTTAAAAATAATTTTATCAGCTACTGGATAATTTCTAAACTTAAATCATTCTTGTCGCTTTCAAGATTTGGAGAAGGTCATTCATGCTTTTATCACATCACGCTTAGATTATTGCAAATCCTTGTATTTAGGCCTTCCTCAGTCAACCATTTCTGCCTCCAGATGGTTCAAAATGCAGCTGCAAGGATGTTAACCAGAGCAAAGAAATTTGAGCATGTCACCCCATCTTAACATCACTCCATTGGCTTCCAGTCCATTTCAGAATTCAGTTTAAAAGTATTTTGTTTGTTTTAAAGCTCTTAATGGTCAAGCCCCTCTTATTTAAAATATCTTATTATCCCACATTCATCTAGTAGATCCTTAAGGTCTGCTGATCAGTATCTTTATATGTCCCTCGATCACATTTAAAACCAAGGGCTACAAAGCTTTTTCAGTTGCTGCCCCTAGCTATGGAATCAGCTGCCACTGGATATTAGTCTTGCACCTTCTATTATCATTTTAAAAGAGGCTGAAAACATATCTTTTCTCCCAGGCCTTTTAATCTAATCTTAGTACTGTGTTTTAGTATATTGTCTTCCATGTTGTTTTATTCTTATTTTATATTTATTTATTATTATTGTTCTTTTTTTATACTCTGTGCAGCACTTTGGTCAGCTATGCTGTGTTTAAATGTGCTATATAAATAAAATTTACTTACTTTTATCCTCCCCTTCCTAATTCCCCTGTCACCATCCAGCTCTCCACCTGATGCGTGGTTAGGTGGAAACTTCTTCATAACAGTCTCCCTATGCCGGACCTGTTTTTTATGGTTCTATGTTCATAGCAACTGATAGTCCAAACTAACAGGAGGCACCCCTTGAGCGGGCTCCAGTGCAGGAGGGTGGGTGAGTAAATGTAACCCTCTCTGTATACACTTGTGTATTAAATTGCTGGTAGTTAGCGTGTCTACTAATAAACTCTGTGAGTTTCTTCTGCAGTACTCAGTTAAAGTGTTTACTAAACACTGCCAGCACCAGCCATCCGCTTCATGTTCGGTATTAGGCGCAGGAGATCACTGGTTTCTGAGGGAGCCTCCTTGATCATCAGGCCTGGCACAGCAACTGCAGGAATTTCATGGATGTCCAGCCAGGTCACCCTGAGGGGTCTCCCTGGCTGCTAGTGGTGCTGTGCATCTAGTGGGAAATGGAGGTAGCAGTTACAGAAGTCTTTTGTATATGCTGCCTCAGGTGATGCTCCCCTGCCCGAGGTTTGTAAAATTGAGCTTGCCTCTCCGGGTGCGATTGGCCTCTGCATGCTTAGAACCTTTAAGTACACACGCTAAGCTTTGTGTACTTTCTCAAACCCACAGTGGTTAGTGTACACGCGTGAACACTTTGCCTTTCTAAAATCCACGTATGGTAAGTTTCCTGCATAGACTCAGCGAGCTTTCTGAAATCCTTGCAGCTAAGTGTTACAGCTCGCTTGTCACTTTCTTGAGATGATTAGACTTTGGTTCCTTGGCTCCATTCAGCCAGTTTGTATTTGTTTATATACCTCAAGCATAGCTTCCCTCTACATGAGGGGCTATTTGGGTGATTCTCATGGTAATTTAGTAGTGCTCCCCTTTTGAAGTTTTTAGAGTTCTCCAGTATTGTTTCCATAGATTGAGTTGATGACTCTCAGTCATACTGTTTTGAAATGCAACATTCCATCTATGAGCTGCTCTTTCAGGGTGCCACGAGAGCCCTCCCTTAGAACAGTATTTGAAAATCCATACTGTGGTAAGTTGCACATGAAGTCTTTGCACACTTTCTGAAATTTCGTGAGAGCATTGCTAAATGAAGGCAACTTTATGCATAACAACGATCTCCTGAAGAAAGGAACAGTTTTTCTCAAAGTAAACCGTTGTTTTATAAAACCACGTTCTGTAGGCACATGAAAAGGTGCTTGCTCAAAGAGAAAAATATCGAAACAATCAAGGCAGAAAAAGTGCTGGAGATTGCTGCAGTGCCAAAGGCTGCATTTTCAGGTACTGTTTCAGATGGTGTCTTAAAACTCCCGATTATGAGAGAATGATGAAATCATAAGTGTGGTCTGGTGAGCTTGGCAGATTTTGAGAAAATTGAGAGAATTTATCCATTACCACCTGGAGGATGTCAAAAGCCATTGAATTTCATGGCTACTGTTGAAGCTGCTAAAATATAGTTGCAGGTTATCAGGATGAAAGACGCTGAAGGACCAAGTTTGCGTTAAGATTGTACAGCACTTACTCCAAGGAGGCTCCAATCATCCAGTGCAATGCAATCACTGCAGGGTGATAAGGAACTCAGAGAATCTGCAGAAGAATTTCAACATTGGACGGACAAGTGGACGAGTGTGTATCTTCGCTGCACGAGTGTCTGCCAAAGAAAGAAGTACAAGAGTCTGTCTCACAAGAGTAATTTTCTTCAACCAATGCGTCTCTGGAGAACTTTCTAGAATGCAACTGAAGAACTTTATTGAAAGAGATTCCTCATCTACTCTTCCAGAATTTGACTTTCTAAAAGTAATACTTCTTTGTTCCTACTTGAGTAGGGTTGAAATCAAGGGAAAGAAAGACTGGAAAGTTGCTGTTTTACTGACCCCTATCTTGTAAACGCTGAATTTTGGGCAATGATAAAGGGTTCACAGGGATTGTTACAGACTCACTGATGCAACAGTTCAGGTCCCAAAAATTTCCAAAATGCTTTTAGCATTGGAAAAAGAAAATAGTTCTGAAACTTCAGGGAAAATCTCTCGATGAAATCCAAGGTATGTACATTTTGTAATATTTAAGCATTTTATTTGAGTCCATTATTATGCCTCATCATTAGTTTATATATTAATACTAAATACTTGGATTTCACTTAGGTCTGTTTGTATAACTTTGCCATAGTATCTATTCAAATGTTAAAGTTGTCACAGTCATTGCATGCTTTACATTTGCTGCCCGTCTTATCCCGTCCTAGAAGAAAGTTCTGCATTTAATAAAGTGAAGCTCTTTATTTAATAGAAGTGAGCTCTGTGCACTTAGAATTGAACTTGGCTTGAATTGAGAACTGCTGCATTACAGAAGAAAGTTCTGCATTTAATAAAGTGAAGCTCTTTATTTAATAGAAGTGAGCTCTGTGCACTTGAATTAAACTTCGCTTGAATTGAGAACGGCTGCATTACAGTATAGGGAAATATATTTCTGAAAATATTTTTGGCCTGCAAAGTTTAGCTACAACCCTGATAAATCTCACCTGGCTTTAGCATTTGCTAATCCTGCTAGACCTTGATTAGCAGGTTAAGGTGTGTTTGGTCAGGGTTGAGCTAAGCACTAGTAGTACAGTGTAGGACAGTGCCCCTCCAGGATCAGGTTTCCCCATCCCTGCTGCAAGACAAAGCTCAAACTCAATTCCTGAAAAGCCACAGCTCTGCAACGTTTATCTCCAGGCAGCTCCAACTCACACCTGCTTGGATGATTCTAGTAATCCTGAAGACCTTGATTAGCTGGTGTATTTGAAATTAGCAGGTGTATTTGATTAGGGTTGGAGCAAAACTGTGCAGAGCTGTGGCCTCCCTGAGGTGAGTTTGAGACCAAAGGAGATATCCAAAATGTGTAGTGTCGGGGGCCACAGGAATGTGGTAGGGGACACCTGCTGTATAGTATGAGAAAAATGTGTTGTGAAAGCAAAAGTCATTTGAATGTATTCTAGACACCATTATTTAAATAAGCATATTTTGGCCACTTAAATTAAAATCACATGTAAATATTGTTCAGCCAAGAATAAGATTTGTGGGTGTGTTTGTAACAATAAACTTTATTATTTAGTATATAGTCACACAATCAGATGCAAGTTTTATAACCATTATTATTATTATTTTTTTTTATTTGCATTTGTCCATCTCATCTAGATTTTGCAGAAGTCAATGAGAGTGACAGTGAAGATGAGCAACATCTGGATGACACTTCTGATGTGTAATGAAAGTTCAAGTCTGAAATTATTATTAATTCAATGTTCTTGCAATGTTTATTTAAAACACATTTCAATTGAAAAATACAAATCCTTGCTGCTATGCCAAATGCTTAATTCAAAAGACAAACATATTTATAGTCATGTTAAATCTAGGGTTGGGTATCAGTTGGGTTTTTATGATACTGGTGCCATTTCAATACTTTTAAAACTGTACCGTGCCTAAAGCGGTGCCAGAACCTATACTTTAAAAAAAAGGAGTCACAAAACTATGATGACATTAAAGAACATTACAAAATATTTAAAATAAATCCATAGACTTTCACACACTCCTTGGATGCTCTCATTTCCCAAGAGCTTCCTTACTCTAAGCCTAATAAATGTATTTCATGATCGGTCATTGTTTATGAAAACCACACATACATATTTTTACTGTATCTCTGTTAATCACTCTGATATTTACAGTTGTGGCCAAAAATATCAAGCACACTTGGTAAATATGATCAAAGAAGGCAGCGAAAATTCATCTGCACTGTTAATCCTTTTGATCTTTTATTTAAAAATTCAGAAAAATGTATCCTTTCATTGTATAATAAGAATTTATAATGGGGGTACCATTATGAAATAAAGGTTTTCTCAAATACTCATTGGACACAATTATTGCCACCTTAGAAATTCTTATGAGTAAAATATCTCTGAAGTATATTCCCATTCATATTCAAAATTTTGAGCACTCCAGCATGATTATAAACATGAAATCATCCAGCTCTGGCTTCCTGTTTCACAAAAATATTAAGAGGAGGGAAAACAAAGCTCCAAATTCCTTTAATCATCCATCACAATGAGAGAAAAACCAAAGAATATATTTCTGAGTGTGCAGCAAAAAAAAATGTGAGCTTCACAAATTGGTGAAGTGGCTATAAGAAAGGGCTAGAGCAGTGGAGAATTCCCATTTCCACCATCAGGGAAATAATTAAGAATTTCCAATCAACAGAAAATGTTACAAAACTGCCTGGAAGAGGAGCGTGTGTCTATATAGATCCGAATGCATGAAGTGAGGAGGTCAGTTTGAGTGGCTAAAGACTCTCCAAGGATCACAGCTGGAGAATTGCAAAAAAAAAGTTGAATCTCACATTCAGAAAACCTTTGAAAAAAAATATAGTCAAACAGAACCTACATCAACACATGTTGTTTGGGAGGGTTACAAGAAAAATTATCCTAGCTCATCCAAAACAAACTCCAGTATATTCAATTATCAGACAAGACTGGAACTTCAAATGGGAATGGCTTCTATAATTAGATGAAACTAAAAATGAGCTTTTTAGCACGCAAAACTCAGATGTATTGGTGACACAGAGATAAAGTACCCATGTGTACAATGAAATATACAGCTGAATTTTTTTATTTGTTGGCCTATATTTCTGCTTGAGGTCCTGGACATCTTGTTTGAGACACATGGCACATCATAGATTCTATCAAATACCAACAGATAAAAGATCAGAAAGTGACTGACACCGTTAGAAATCTTACAATTATGAATAACTAAATAAACAATAAACACATTTAATAAGAAATTAAGGAATAAATGAGCGTGACAAAACAGATAACTTGTTTTCCAACGAAAATGTAATCCTGATTTATTTGTCTGTATTACCTTTTGCTTTCCTTTACTATTATCTGCAATTTTACATGTAATTATCTATGAAGATTGGGAGGCAGCGTCAGATGCTTAGCCTAATCATCACAGGTGGACCACAATCAAGTAATCAATCCACATGTATAATATCAGCTGACTTACCTCTATCCATTGCGGTTTATCAGCATCCCTCTCCACCCATCTCCTCACTTCAAGTTCACTTTACAATATACGGGAAGGGGGTACTCTAGACTTCGGGCAATTCCCGAGCTCAGAGCCCTTCCCGGACAACCAGTACAGCATACCATACCTCAGCTAATTATATGTAAGCGTGAACTAGTGAAATACTAGCATATTCCTTTAGATAGTCCTTGCATATCTACAGTGAATCATTGGTTAAGAGGTCACACATAGAAGCATCAATTGTCAAATCTAACTAAGGAATAGAGATCAAAGTTTGCTATATGGATCTGGAGAGTTCAACTGGAGAGTTCCAAGTTATTTCTAGGTTGATGCCACCTAGAAACCCAGACTCCCTGTGTTTATTTTATAATCACAGAGAAAAGTGTAAAAGCCATTGGTTGGTTGTGAAATTAACATTTTCTTTCAAATGACCAAATAATAACATTAGAGTACCAACCTACAATTCACTAGGTGGCATCATCCCTGATTATGATGATGGTTCTGGTCTTGATTAATATGCGTGGAAAAGGATCACACAGTAAACTGGATACAGCATTAATTTTAGCAGGCATTTTTATTTTAGTCTTAGTCTTGAGATGAAAATCTGCCACAATAGTCTTAAGTCACATTTTAGTCATTTTGAGTCTTTCATAGTTTTAGTCTAGTTTTATTCAACAAAAGGCAATTGCATTTTAATCAACTTTAGTCACTACCTTTAGTCAATAGTTTATAGCAAACTGTAGTTACCAAAATGTATTTGGTACCTATTTTAAATTTAGTTTTCAAATTAAAATTATCTTTAGACAAAATCAATTAATCTTATGAGAAATTTAAATGAAGTACAGAATTTTGAAAAACTAGAATAAATTATTGACAGTTTTCATTTTGGGTGAACTATCCCTTTAACAGAAGTGAAAAGAAGCAACTTATATATAAAGTAATTACTGAAATAAAACCGTTATTCAAATAGCGCCGGGCCTCTTATAGTGGCGGGCCTGGTCAACATGGGACAAATAAAGGCGGAAACTTTGTGCAGCATAGACAGATACGACGTACATGGCCACTATCGGGCGTTCTCGTTCTCTAGTTTATAACCCGTGCATCGGTTTGGGATCCCCAGTACACTGAACCGAGACGGTTTATCTCGAACCGATCGATTTGAGAACCGAGGAGCTGGTGATACTGCGCATGCATGATTCAGCGTGAAGCAGACTGACACACAGAGTGTCTGAACGAACTGGTTCTTTTGGTGATTGATTGTGAACTGATTCTGTGCTAATGTTATGATATTTGTCCACTGGAGCAGCTATCGATTTTTAGTTTAAAAGCGGGTTATTTAAAACAATTACTATCAAACAGATGGAATTATAAATAAAGGCCTGCCTCTAATAAAAGCCTGCTTCAAATAAAAGCCTGTTAACTTAGTATTTTGTGTGTGTGTGTGTGTGTGTGTGTGTGTGTATATATATATATTTAAAGATGCAAAATACAAATACAATAGAGAAACAAATTAAACTCATTTTTCAGATACTGTAGGTTTTACTTAACATGTATACATTTATCTAACATCTTTTGTTGGTTAACATTAATGACAGAGGGCCTATTTTACGATCTGAAGCCTAAGTGCAAGCTGTAATGAAAATAACATTAATGGGCGGTCTGGCTGTTAGCTATTTTCCGGCGGGATAAATGGCTCTTAGCAGTAACAATCTAAAATGGGTTGGTCTGAAGTAGCTTCATTATTCATTGGTGTGGTTTGGTAGCGTGAAATAAACCAATCAGAAGCGTCATCCAACATTCCCTTAAGAAAGCAGGTGCAAGTTCCATTATAGATTGCTATTATTATAGATGTACCAAGGCATCCAGGAGCGGTTCACAGCCGAGGAGACTGATGTTCTTGTAAGAGCAGTGAAGACAGAGAAGTTGTGTTGTATGGGGATGGGAGAATAATTAGCCTGAATAATTTGTAAACTAGATTTATGCCTATTTTTCACATCTTAGGTGGCACACCACAATGATTTTAGTCATCTCATGTGTTAATAATTTTTAAGTGTAACAATTTATGATTTGCAAAAATAACTGTTGCATCTGTGTAGATTACTACATGAGCACGTGTATCTGCGTTATTGCCGCTATACATTATGGTCAAGCATCGCTTAAAATAGCATAATGAACAAGCAGGCACAGCCACTATGACTTTAGACTAGGTTTTCTGGTCAGTGGCGCAATTGTTTAATGGAACAGCAAAATAGCACCAGGGATTGTTTGCTGAACACCTCCTTTTTGCTGAACCGCCAGGGGCGCAAGTTCATTCACTAGTTTAGCGGCGTGCTTCTGTGGAGGAAAAGCGTGCTTTCGCGGGTGCAAAATAGGAATGACACATGCGTCGGTGTACAAAGTAAATTGAGCTGGGTGCAAGATGGGCAGATACACTTTCAGTTTTCACACACCTTATTCACGTTCACTTAATCCATCCAGCCCAAGATGGGGGGCTTTACTCAACTCAAGAAGGAGACGAAGCCCTCACCATATGGATTTTAGAAGAATGCAGAATACTACGTCTGAACTTACCTGGTGTGGATTTTTAGAAAGTGTGAAAGGCGTGCACACTTACCATAGCATGTATTTTCAAATGCCCTGTTCTGAAGGAGGGCTCGTGGCACTCTGATGAGCAGGCCATAGATGGAGTCATGAGAGGAGAACTTTTTTGGAAAAAGTGGGCGCTAAATTACCGGAATCACCAAAATAGCCCCTCATGTTGGGGAAGCAATGCTTGAGGTGTATAAACAAATATCAGCTGGCTGAATGGACCCAAGGAACCAAGGTCTAATAATCTCAAGAAAGGGAACAAAGCGGAGCGATAACCCTGATCGTACAAGATTTCAGAAAATTTGCAGTCTTAGCGTGCAAACTTACCACTTGTGGTTTTAGAAAGTGCACAAAGTGTTATAGCAAAAGCCTATAGTACTGCTATTGTAAGTATTTAATACATATTAAGATTTACAGTAAAAAAAAAAAAAAATGTAATTTTCATTTCGTTCAAATCCAAATTTGTCTTGTTGTAGTTTGTTAGGCTAAATTATCTTTTTTGTTTCCTGCAGCACTGATGCAACTCATGAGGATGGCCCCTTGCAGCTGCTTATAAATGATGATCACATAACGCTAATTGTGCCATGAAGAGATTATTTCATGTAAACAGGATTAGATCGGCTTCTTTCAAGCGAGAACTGATACTCAAAATATGTCTGCTACCACCGCTACTTTTATTACAAAGAGTATCATGACTGATCCAGGGACAATAATTTAAAATAATAATCATTAAAAAATTATTTAAAAATATAAAATGCTGTTAGTCCATAACAGCCTACTGTAGACAACCAGTTTACTCACTGAAATATTTATTTGTCATAAAAGTATTACTTCACAATTGTATTAGAGTCGATACCACATGCTAAACAGATAATAGAGTCATGCATTATTTTGAGTGATGACTGCTATTATAAGAGATGTCTTGATGGGCCTTGGAGATGCAGATAACATGATATTGACCCTTAAGAAACTTTCATTAATGCTGTCGCGTTACAAATCTGTCCAAATATAAAAATGAAATGAATAGATAATTTCTACACTGAAATAAAATGTAAAGACTGCTACAACTGTTATAAATTGTGGATCTAAATAATTGGGAATTATGAGAACAATTCTAATAAAATAAAAACATGTATCTATTATCTATTTCATGTATCTATTATAACATTTATGTAGTTTTTGTTTGCTTGGCTTTTTTCTTATAAAAGTCCAGAAATTTGTCAGATTTTTTTTCAGGTCAGGGTGTCATTTTAAATAATATGGCGTCATTACATTCCGTCTTGCCACCAGCCAATCAGTGCACTGCTGATCATGGTTTGGTATAGATACATTATCCCCTTTTAAGCCAACACATGACGCGTGCAATAATCTCAGATAACTCAATCCAGCGATACTAATCATACACAACAGGTGTGTTCGAAGAACCAATTAGCCAGATCATGATTAAGCACGATGGTATCATCTTGGATGTGTCATTTGATCTCCGGATGTAATAAGCGCGTGCGAAAGCGGCGTTGGTTCAAAGATCCAGTTACAACGAATGATTAGTTCTACGAACGGATATGACAAACTGCTTTGTTTTGAACTCTCTCACAACAGACACGGAAGAGAAGCGTAGTTTTGCTATTTTTGGACCAAAATGTATTTCCGATGCTTAAAAAATTCTAACTGACCCTCTGATGTCACATGGACTACTTTGATGATGTTTTTCTTACCTTTCTGTACATGGACAGGTAGTACATACACAGTTTCAATGGAGGGACTGAATTTAAGGACTAAATCTAAAATATCTTAAACTGTGTTCCGAAGATAAACAGAGGTCTCACTGGTTTGGGCAACACAGGGGTGAGTTGATTATATAATTTTAATATTGGGTGAACTAACCCTTTAAGCTCCTTCATATATATCTTGACGAGAAGGGAAGACCAATCGCAAACTCTTGTTACAGCAATTATCTCAGCACTGGGCAAAACTGGCCAAGATCTAGTTAACTCAGGTTATGCTTTTCAATTGAGAAGGGAAGTGTCACAAATGCTGTTGTCTGAATACATCTCCGCAATCCAATCGGATGCTCATCCAGATATTTGCATTAGCCCTCACAGATTTAGAAAATACACTGTCATTAGCCTTCCAAGCATCTAGAAATCACAGCAAATGAGGCAGAAGAGGTTCCAGTGCTTCCTGCACACCATCCATGCAAGAATCGATCAGCCTGCTTATTGAAAATCGAAGTAGTGTGGAATACAAATGAAAATCCTTTCCTCTGTATGCATGTCCGTTTGCAGTAATATGTTTCTCAGAGGCTCTGATTGCATTAGAAGAAATCTTGTCTCTTGCATGCAGCGAAAAAATCATCGCGGACTCTTATTCAACAAAGTTGAGGAAACAGATCGGTACACTTTCTGAAGTTCTGTAATCTTAGCAACACTAGGAAGCTAAGATCAGTTGGCAGACTTTGTGGCCAAGTGAATTCAATGTTCATTGTCAATTTTAAGTTTACCCTGAAGGCACCTCAACTGGTTAAAATTAGTATTGAAAATTCTGGCCTCGAAAAGGATGCTTTGCAGACTTTAAGAGTGAAATCTAAATTAAATTAACATTGAGATCCAGAAGGTACTATACACTAGTATACATAGACACAACATCGATTCAGATTTTGGGAAAGCTTTGAATTACATTACCTTTTGTTTTAATTATATTTCTGTATCTTCTACCTTTAGAGGAAGTTACAGTGGACAGTGATTTGGAGGAGTCCACTTCTAGTCCAAAAGGTAATGATTACATATTGTCCAGTTTGTTCCATTTATGTTTGCCTAATTAATGGGACATTGGATGCCCATTTTTCTTGAGTTGGACTGATTCTTTAGGGTATTCATGGAATGTCTGCAAAATACCTGTCTGCTGACTTTGAAATCCAGAAGCAGTTGAAGCGGATGATGCTACACATCGGCACTGCATTATTACTGAGGAGCGCATGAGAGAGAACAAAAAGCGTGTTCAAATTAGAAGCACAAGGCAGGAATTCGCAGGCGTGAGAAAAGCGTTTATATATGTATGTGTGTGTGTGTGTGTGTGTGTTTATAGCTCTTTTAGCTGAGCACTCCAACCATCTAGAAGTCATTGGCGTCCACTATATGCAGAAATGGTCACAGATCGCCTTGTTTCTTACTCTTCTTATCCACAGCACTCGCCCAAACCTGGCTCCTGATCAGGCACACCTGCACCCATGAGCACTCCAATTAACTTAAGACCTTTCACAGAGTTGCATACGATGCAAAAGGAGTACCCATGGAAGTGCTAGGGAGATGTGATGTGGGACTATGCTTGCAGTTAGACAGGAACTGCTTCAGACAGCCCCACATTTAAATGACTGGATTGAAGGATCCAAAAATGCCTGGAGAACTGGAGTACCACAAATGGCTCCTGAGTGAAACTGCAATCCAGTGTCTCAAAAAGACTTGTATATATGTATTATAGTTCCTTTTTCAAGATTGAGGCATTAGATTCTTTCGATCATGAGTTTTCAGATTTTTTCTAAATAAAACCAGTACAATTTCTTCCCATTTTTTATTTTTTTGTCTATTTAAATTCTATTTACTAACTCATTACACAAAATAATGTACAATAACTGTAATTTCCTGAAAGCCTATAATTTTCTGAAAAAAAAAATTACACCTCACACTTGAAGATACCACATTATGTTATAATTTTATACTCAAAAAACCAAAATGAGTGAAAGCGTAATTTTACATTAGGTTCTAAAGGGTTAACTACAGTATAATTAAGCACAGCCATAGATTTGCAGATTTACATTGAAGTATGACAGCAGTAAAACTACAGTAAATGTTAGGTACATCTGCAGGTCAAATGAAGATACAACTGTAGTTTTCAAAAATAATGAAGTACTGAAATGCATATGTAAACCTAACACTCATACTACATAACTGCAGCTGTGTAGGCTACTACTGTACAGAAGAAAAAGCTATGGACCACTGCTATGCAACATGAACACTTAAGCTATCTTAAATAATACTAATAATAATACTAATAAGTTGTCTTAATCTAAATGGCATGAGACTTGGCGACATTGTGGACACTTGCTGACAAATAAAATTTTCAAATAAAATCAATAATCGGACACAACACAGAAATTAAGATATGCATGGTTAAAAATGCAAATGGTTTGTAATGCGTTCATATGGAGTTATCAAAATGTATCAAAAATTCTCAATATTTTTTTTTTTACTATATTTGTACTAGATTCAACTATAAATTATTTACCCAAAGCATTAATTTTCTCTCAGTCACATTTAACATTGAGATACTGTCACAATAAATCTGATACTGATTATTTGTTAATTCGTTATTAATCACACATGTGATTTTCTGGAGACATTCTGAGATTAAAACATGCAGTTAATACAAGAATATAGTACATTTATATTGAGTTATTCTAATTAATAGATGGGTAAGCATGCACAATGCAGTTTTACTAAATTTGTACTAATGATTCATCCGTAAACATTCTTTTCTCAAAGCATAAATTTTCTCCTCCTACATAGTACATCGAGATACTACAGTAAATCTGATTCTGCTTATTTCTTAATCTCTTTCATATGTGTTTGGTAGGGCAAAATGACAAAGACATCTGGTCTTTTACAATTTCTGGTAATTTGTTTGTTACTTCAGATGGAAGTACTGCCTTGTAACCTGCACAGAATGTGACATTAAGTATGTGAGAATCCATGAAAATTTTGTGAATGCTTGAATTTGATTTGTTAACCTTACCAGTAAAACTGGTTGTCTGGGGTGACATTTGTTTGAACAACAATGTGTTCAATTTTCTGTATTTTGAGTCATACTGATCAGTGGAGTAGAGTGTCCATCACAACAAACCTCTGAAAGTGGCTGGCTTGATGTTGTCCTGTATGAATTCCAGAATCCTGGTAGGATGGAGCTGAGACATTGGTAGCTTCTTTAACTGACCATGACCAAAAAATTCGAGCTACTGACTCTGTGCAATGTTTTTGCACAAGGAATAACTAAAGCGTGATGAAAGCGTATTCATGTCCAGAGGGTCTTCTGCAATGTAAACTCTAGTTGATATTTTTAGCTCATTTAGTCTTCTAGATTCTGAGCTATTTGAAATGGTACATATTGTCTTCCATTGAAAAGTTTGAGCAGTCCATTATGTCCTTCAAAGAGCGAATGTTGAGGTCAAGGACAAAGGTCCATGTCTTCTGACACTCTCAGCTAAGTGGGTGGGAGATTAATGTTGTAAGACACTTCTTCTTTCCATACAGAGACTTGGTTAGAAGTACAAACTCCAAAAGACCATATGAGCCTTGTCGATGTTCACATGTGAAATATGTGAACTAGTTACAGATAAACTGCAAGGCTAGTAGCATCCAGTGGTGGAAATACTGTGTCGGAGTTAAACCCATCAGTATAAATGGACAGATTAAAGAAATGTTCTCTCACTCACCTCCTTCCCATTTTGCCTTTTTTTTTACAGATTGTGGCAGACAGGTTATTATCTGCTAGGTGTCTGGACTGATTTCAGGCGTTTGTCTATCTTTCAAGACCTTAGATTTTTGCGTTTACTTCTAGCACTTTGTTGTCAAACCACAAGCCTGTAATTTGGCGCATTACTCCAAGAAGTACACTATATAAATAGTCTGGAACAAAACTTTCTGCCATGTCAAATGTAATGTGGTCAAAGACTTGGTCCTTTAACACCATGACTGGTTTTACAGAGACCAGTTCTGCATCATGGATCATGCCTTCATGTGTTCTCAGACTAGAATGGGTAATGTGAGTGGGTAGACCCTGGTAAACCCATCACCCTTTCCACTCTCTCCAGAATGAGTGCAAAAATTACAGCCATGTGCCCCACTGGATGATATGTTGCACTGGAGCCACTACAACAGAGTCAACACTGCATAGAATTGCAGCAACTGATCATTCATAAGTTTTTGTCACATTGTTCTTCAGATTCTAAAGATCTGCACTCTTCAATAAATGGTTTTAGAAAGCTTTCCATTTTTGGCTTGGTTTGCCAAACCAGAGTGCAGCACCAACACAAAGTTTTTTTTTTGTTCAGAAGGAGGGACTTCATTTATGGTACACTGAATTGGCCAAATGTAAAGCTTGAAGAGTTAAACACTTGGGACAACATCTGTATTCCATGTCTAGATATATTACCCTGGTCTCTCAGCATTGGAATTCTCTTATACAGTGTGCCATCACTGATATCTTGGATGCAATCAGAGTTGTTTTCTGTGATAGTTTTCATTAATGTTGTGATTTTCAAAAAGATTTTTAATTTTATATCTCAAGGGGTGTACATCAAATATAGCCTTTACTCAGATGTTCTGATACTTGCATTCTGTATCACTCATTGGGCATAGTACACTCTGACATCTACTATGCCAATGTAAGCTCACAGTCAGAATTCAGACAATGTGATGCAACTGCCAGCTAGTTTGTAAAAAGAATGCTTGAACAGGTAGTTGGTGGAGGGAGAAGCATCTGCAGCAGATGCAGTAAATCTTGACTTCCTGCCTTGGTCACATGGTGGCGGCATGTAGCCCAGAAGTGCAGTCAGACTTTCCCCTTTTGAAAGTTTGGCTCCAGGATACAAAGGCTGGTCTCCATCAATGATACAAGTGGTGGTTCTGATATTTCCATCCTCAAGATTGGAACTGCTTTGCTAGAGATGAAAAATGAGAAGGAAATACATGTATGGTAATTTAAAGTCATTTTACATTCCAGTTGTCCACATTACTCATGCACAACTTAAAAAAACAGTGCTACCAGTGCTTTACTGTAAAATCAAATGTACTTGAATTTTATAGCAAGTACAATCTTTTATACAGGAGTATAAAGGCATTGATTGGATAATGATGAGGTATTAGTGACAAGTGATTGAGTCTTCCTGGCAGAACTTAGGCTAAAAGCTTCCATTTCATTGCACCTAAGTAGAAAAATTATGTGAACTCAATTGATCAGGAGCGTTGAACTGAAGTGTTATTTCGTTAACAGAATTGATTTTCAATTTTGTATTCTTCTGTATATTGTAAATACATATTAATAAAGGATAACTTCATCATAAAAAGAGGCTTAAAAAATTATTGTTTGCAAATAAATGACCGTCAGGCTTACAAAAATATAAAATAAAATGGTAAACTGTAAAAGGATTGGTAACACTTTACAGTAAGATATTTGTAAATAACCATGAGCAATACATTTAATTATTATTTAATACAAATAGTAAGCGTTAATTGTTTTTTTGTAAATGTAGAAATTAACTTTAACTAAGATTAATACATGCTGTAGAATTATGGCTCATTCTTAGTTCATATTAACTAATAAAACCTATTTTAAATACTACCATTGATTGACTGCAATTGACTTAGCAGACAATAAAAATGAAATAAATATTATAAAAAATAATAAGGAATATATTTAAAAATCAAGAGCAAACTAAATATTTTGTAATACCTCGTAGAGTTGCTAGCTGCTCTTCTCTGCAGAGCAGTTAGTGTCTTCTTCAGAGTCAGCATCAACTCTCTGTGTGTGTCTAAAGTAAAAACGAAATTACCTTTAAGCCAGTTGTGTAATGTCTCCATGTACTGCAAATGTGTATTATAATCAATAATAATTAAAAATACTGTTAAATAATATTAAGGAACTGATTTATTTTGGTTGAGATGTATTTATTTAGTTTAACTTTGACTTGATTTATTTTACCTGAGGTGACAGGCTTGCAACATCACCCTCCCTGTTATTTTCTGTACACTTGTGCTCCTGTGGGGTTCTTCTTCATCATCTTCAGAAATATTTTGTACTTGTTTCTTCTGTGATTTTTTTTTTTGTGTGTGTGTGTGTGTGTGTGTGTGAGTGAATATAGTTATCTTCTAAAAAGATAGAAAAGATAAAACAATTTTACCTGTCGGACATTTCACCGTCCACAGATAATTAGTAATACGATAGATCTTCTTTCTTGATCATTGCTCTGACAACAAGTCTGAGAACAGCTGAGAGAGAGACACCGTTTATATATGTGAACTTTCACAAATAAAACACAAAAATATGTCAAACTAAACCCAGGCCATTCATAAGTGGGACATAGAAGGAACATATATCCTGCTAACAGCTAACAGTTCCAGTAACAAATTTTGGCAATTCCAGACTTACCAACTGACAACATAATTACAAGCGTCATGCTCATAATTTTATTACCATCACATTACCAACTGCGATTGTCAGTATGTCGCCTAACGCATAATACCAAGCACTTCCCAGGTACTCATTGGTAATAAATTGGTAACTTCATGACTTACTGCCAAATGTAACTGCACGTTACTGGCCTGTAATTCCATTACGTACATGTCTGTGCATTTTAGTCTGCATACGATTCATAATTTAAAAAAAAAACACATTTATTAACGACCGACAAAACAAATGATGTTCTTGTAACAAGATTCGGAGGAGCGCATCAGATGCCTTAGCCTAATCAAACAGGTGGACCACAATCAGTTATCAATTCCAATGTAGAAATATCACTGACTTACCTCTATCCACTGGCGGTTTATCAGCATCCCTCCTCCACCCCATCTCCCTCATTTGAGTTAAATTTCTGAATAGCGGGAGGGTACTCAGGTTGGGCAATTCCTTTGAGCTTTGAGCCCTTCCCAGACAGCATGCCAATCACTGCTACCATACCTCAGCTAATCATATGTAAGCATGAACTCATTGAATTAATTCTTTTATAAAATTTCTTTTGAGGACAAAGAAAAATAAAGGAGACATCCCAGGCAGTTCATAAATGTACAATGAAAACGACCGTAAATTTGCTATATACGCGATAAAAAAAAAACACACTTTAGACTTTATGTATCAGACATCTAAGCTCAGTGTTCCAGCACCCACCTGCAAGTTTAGTGCTTTGTAAAAAACTCAGACTTACTCAATCCCCCATTATCTCAGGCAAAAGTGTCCAGACACTATTTGTCAAGAACATAAAGGGTTTTCTCCCTATTTGTAAAATGCAGCATCATAAATTACATTAGACAAAACAAGGGCATATAACTATCTATATTCTATCTATCATTTTGCACACTGTATTGGGATGATACCAAATTCAATTATCGACTAAGTTTAAATGCATAATTGTTTATCACCTATAAACTATATGAGTCAAGAAAATTTCTGTCCAGGCGGCGTCGATTAGAGAACTGAGGAGCTGATGATACTGCGGCATGTGATTCAGCGTGACGAACTGACACACAGAGTGTCTGAACCAGTGCTTTAAGTGGGCGGTCCCTGGTATATGTACGCCACTTTCAAATATATAGCCTTGAGCTTACCACCACCTCTCCATGCCCAGAGCGTGCTTTTAGCTGCCGTGCGTTCATTTGGACATCTGTTTAATAGGGTTTTAATCTTTTTGCCTGTGCTCACAGCCAGCTTTTCAGAAGCCCTTCACAATGCAAGCTTGTAATTCATCCCACGATAGCAGAGACTACATTACCCATACTCCCTTGAGTTTTACAAGTGAAGCTCGCGTCGCTTTCCAGCTGTCAGTAAAAACTCAACGTGGTGGAGTAAATGTTGAGAGCGTGCACACTCGGCTCGATAAAAATTAAAATACAGTGAACAACACTTAGAGGTCCCATGACATGGATCATTTCCTTATCTTTAAATGCTTTTAATGTTCTCTTAGGTGACTTATATTGTTAGTATGATTTTTACATTTTACATTTTAGAAATAAAAAGCATTTTAGATCCTGATATTAGCCCTCTGGCTTGAATGCTCTGTTTGAAGGCGTGTCTGCTCTGAGAGCGCCGGTAAACCACAGCTGTGTGATTGCTGACATCTTTGCATTGAAATGCGTTCATGTGGAACCCTCTCAAATATAACATTATATATATAATATATTTACTATTACAGCTTCGAGATTAACAAATCGTGGAAGGTTGATTATATAATTATTTTTAGATCTTTCCCCATCACATGAAGGCTGCAGTGATGAGCATTGAGTAGACAGAGTCTGTTTATCGCGTGGATGCAGTGATCTCATCATTGCAACCGTTATCTCACAAAATGCTTTCACCACAGCTAACAGCAAACACATGAATACAGTAAGAGCTCAGTTGTTCAGCATAACAGCTCATTCATTGTAACGGCAGTTTGGGCAAGTATGCAGATATACTCTGCATGTGTAATAGCTCGAAAAAAAAGTGAGCTTTCTTTGATTGCTCTCTGTAGTTAAATCACAATTTAAATAACAGATTTGTTTCATGCTACTAAGAGAAACTAGAAGTTGATCGATTTATCCGGCTTGATTCACTGATGCATAAACGTATTAACGATTTAGAAAGAATGTCTGTGTGAACGGAATGATTAGCTACCCATCAGAAATCACTGATCACAGATCAGGCATTAATGTACACGTTACTCACTGTTTGTGCCGGTGCTGTCGAATCCATATCATAAAAGTATGTTTGTACGCCTATGCGAATTATATGTAAATATTTGGAGCGGCAAAGCAGAGAAAGGGGAGGTAACAATTCGTTAACGTCACAACGAGGGAGATTCAGAGATCAGCCGGTTGAGCTTCCATTTTCTCAAAGGCAGAGAAAGATAGAAAATCTCGATTTACACCAATTAAAAATTTCTAGAAATTTGGGGAGCATATACAGGCTAGGGGAACTCATTTAATCTAAAAAAAAACTCCAGAAGTGAAATTTCATGTCATGGTCCTTTAATGAGCTTTCCTGGATTCAGACTCTGAGTTAGAGTTGTGGCGTTCCTGACCAACCGATTCTTTGAAGCGGCTCATAAACGATGAATGGCCAGTGAGCGACTGAGAGGAGCCGTTCTCTATCGTTCTTTTCCTATCGTGTTCATACAAATGAGCTCCTCAGGAGACAGAACAGTTATAGGGAGGGCTGACCCAGCAGACCAACCTTTATAGCGTGATGATATTAGTTATTAGTGTGCATGCATTTACATTGCATTTTGTGTTCATTTAAAACTTATTTTAAAATCATTAAAATGTTCTTTGTGTATACTGTACTTGTATAGAAATGTTTCACTAAAAGCTGTTTTCCACAGACATTCATTGCAGTACTTTGTTATTGTTCATTGACTTGAAGGCTGATGTCCCTTTGCAAAGTTTACAGTAGTAATGGTATGCATGTATGACATTTCCATTTTATTTATTCTAATTTTATCTACTTAAAAAAAAATTAGTTTTCTATCAAAATGTTCTTGTGTGATAACAATGTTCTTGTGTGGAGATGTTTGTAGTAAAGCTGTTTTGCACAGAGATTCATTGCAGCGGACTTTGTTTTTTATGTTTATTTGTGAGTAGGTATTGTATGAGATAACATAAGTCAGCGTGGTTTTACACACACACACACACACACACACACACACACACACACACACACACACACTTTGTACTAAAGGTAAATCAAAATAAGTATGTCACTTGTCTAAGCAGAGGATTTGTGCAACCCTATGGAATCAGTGACACATGAGAAATGAGGTAATAATCAATTTCAGAATAATTCAAACTCAGATATTGGTGTGTGATATCTGAGCTTTAATTATTGACTACAAATCTCACCCTCAAATACCTCCCAGTGATATTTCAGGATAAACTGAGATGCTCCCATGCTGGCTTCTTAAAACTGACTAAATATTTAAAAAGAGCCAAAGAGCCATTCTTTGAGCGCTCTTTGAAAGGAGGATCGCTAAGATCCGGATCCCCTCAAAGAGCCATAAATCCATCACTACTCTGAGTACTAAAAAAACATGGTCAGAATCAGCTGACTCACTAGCTGACACCCCATCAAGCCTACATGATATGCTATAAGTCGACAAAGCTAATGAAGTAATGCAGTAGCTCTTTCAGGTAGGTGACCAGAGCGTCCTGAAGATTTGGGACAGTCCCAAATCTAAACTGTTGTCCAATCCCAATCTGGCTCTAATTGTCCCAGAAAATTATACTAAAGCAAAATTTTGAGTAGTTATTGTCTGAATAACATTAAAACTGTCTGCAAAGTTTGATTGTCCTGAAACCAGCCTACCGTGCTCATTGGCATTTTTTCTAAAATGTTCTAAAAAATACTGCAGTCCATAGGCTGCTAGTACCAATTTAGATATTCATTCATCTAATTAATCTATATGAAAAGACAATCAACCTTTTGTCCCTTTTGTTTTAAAGCGATGAAGAGAGCTTAAGTTGCTGCAGCTGTGAGGAAGACAGTGATGCACGTGTACAGGGAGATGATTGACAGTTCGGGCACTGTGTACAAAAAATAAGTTTAAGCTCATTAGCATTACAGAAAGGTCTGATTTACGACTGTTACAGCAGTCATTGTTTTAAGCCGTTTTGTCGAGCACAAAAGAACTGGTGAACCGTTTTCTTCAATCGGTTTATGGAATTAACTGTCGAAAGAACTACTGGTGATCCGAACACGATGCAACCGGTTCTTGACTTCGGACGAGGTTAATGTATCAGCTCATTATCAGGCTCGGCTCTGTGTTTATCTTCAGTTTTCTCTTCACAGCAGTTCAGTAAGTGTACTGTTTGAGAAAATGAATTACTCTGGGATATTGGTTTAACTCAGAGGGAGTGTCAGCCACATTAAGAAAGTTAACAGCAAGTCATTTGAGGATTAATCGCGTATTGGAGGCACCTGTTAAAGCGATTCAGTTCGATTTGGTGAACTGGTTAAAAGATCGGTTACATCGAATGATTCGTTTGGGAACCAGATATCACTACACTCCTTTGTTTTGAACTCTACAAACAACCGGAAGAGAAGACAATGCTGAATAAAGTTGTAGTTTTGTTATTTTTGGACCAAAATGTATTTTCGATGCTTCAAATACTTGACCCTCTGATGTCACATGGACTACTTTGATGATGTTTTCTTACCTTCTGGACATGGACAGTATACATACACACGTTTCAGTGGAGGACTTAGAACTCTCAGACTAAATCTAAAATATCTTAAACTGTGTTCCTTAAGATAAACAGAGGTCTTACTGGTTTGGAGCGACATTTGGGTGGGATTATTTATTACATAATTCTGATTTTTGGGTGAACTAACCTTTAAGAGTTTACATTATCATGACTGGTTTTCACTAATTTCATCTGATTACAGTAATCATGTCAACTAGGACTAGTTTGTAAAAAGTAGGTTTTGGACATTACTCAATTTAGGTACTTTGTCAACCTCTCCCCAAACTGAGCTCTAGGATCTGGCCAAGTTTCAAGTCTCTAGGCCTTTTATGGCAGAAAAAAAGTTCCTAAAATTACAAGAGGGTTCCAGCACTGCGTACTTTAACACCTAAATACCACCACAATTCTTGTTAAAATATCAGGTATATCTTTTCACTTTCTTTGTATACACAGATAGATAGATGATGATAGATAGATAGATAGACAGAGCTGAAACAAAGACTTTAGACATGCAAATATGGTTGCACTAATGCAGCGTTTCCTCAAGGGAACTCTTACAGAGGAACTAGGGACTTTGGCCTGATACTCGATGTGTTTCCACCCGAGGAACCAGGAACTAACTAAAAGTTCCGGAAAAAAATGTACCCTCAGAAAGTCCCTGCTCGTGAGGTAGTACTTTTCAAAGTTCCGAACTTTCGGGGTGGACTTATGTGCTAAACATCCTGATTGGTTGAGTTCATGGAGCATTCTTTGAGTTCAACCACCATTTATCGGATAAACATTTTCAAAAATATTACAGTTATTGTGTCATGAAATGTAATTTTAAAGAAGTATTTAAAGGAGAATGTAGTTGTTTAAAACTCAAATCTATGGTTTATTTTTTTAAAGATTTAGCTATTTAAAAAATGTGTTTTACGATCTGAGAGCGGTGAGCTACCAGCGATCGAGCGAGACTCAGTCCTCATTATCCACAGAGAGCAGCCTCACCTCGGATAGACCTTCTGATATGTGCAGCTGGCTCTGATGTCTCTTTAGTGGTTAAACATAAAATATAATTAAGTTTTGGGTAAATCTAACAGGTAATCTTTGGTCCATATAAATTTTTTATCTATATGTTAAAATGAAAATAAAAAGGCAAATTTATATAATATTTTGTTTCATTGTAATGGCTGTATATATACTCATATCCCTGAACTACATTTAGTTATTATTATGTTTAAATTAAACGAAGGAGGCAGTGGTATTTGATATCCTATTTTGGTTTTATTTTAAATCTTTAGTGAGGAAAATTGCATTAGTCAAGGCGCCTGACTGAAGTTATCAAGTATGCTGCCGTTGCAGAATTACCAGATTTGGGTCATTGTGGACATCACACTCCCAGTGAATAGAAGTCTGAACTACCGAGGATGCACATCCAAAATCAGCTGACTTTGTATGAGAATCGCGCAGACCTACGCCACCAGTCTATTTGCCTAATCTTCCGGTCAGACGTGGTGGAAATGCAGAGAGCAGGGTCTGGGAAAATAGTTCCTGGTACAAATGTTCTGGGTAATTTCGGTTGAAGTGCATAATATAATTACAGCATGAACTATGCAAAAGCAAAATGCACAGAACAGTGGATTTGTCCTGCCTTCTTAAAAAAAAAATGTTGGACTATGAATGTTCTCACAACCCTCTACCGACACCTTGGCATCAGCCATTAAAGCAACAAGTAAAATTAAGTACGGAAGAGCACAGTGCATATGGCGTGTTGAACAATTAATTGTAAGGAATACAATTTTCCATTGGCAACGTAACATTTTATTAATTTGTAATTTTAGTCATTACACAATGGTGAGGTAAAGAAAGAGAAGAAAGGCAGTATCTGAGATCCTGGAGCCTCTGAGCTGCCAAGCGCTTCAATATAGAAAAAAAACAGAAGTAAATGATCCAGAACAAGTCCCAGGTGTAGACAGAACTCTGATGATGCATTAAGTTCTATGGAGGACCACCTGTCCACTGAAGCATGTGTACTCTGGAGAAACAACTGGGATGAATTACTTGTGGAAGATATGGACCTTCATGAAAATTACATGACTGACCAGAAAGACATAACTGACCATGACAACAAATCATCACTGGGAACAGATCTAGCAACCTGGGCATCCCAATTCCAAGTCAAAACAATGCTGTTGATCATTTATTAAGGTCCTTCAGAAACACGCCATACAGACCTTCCATCCACTGCCGTCATTGCTGAAAACACTCAAGGGCATTTGACAACCATACAAAAATCTGGAATGGAATATTTCCATTACTCCCCCATCAAAAGCTTCTGGAACACCTAGAAAAGTACTCTGTAGAAGAGCTGCAAAACATGGCAACATCAATTGGTCTCTTAATGTTGACTGTCTACCGTTATTGAGAGCTCAGTCCCCGCTGACCCCAGCTAGGCCCTGTTACACCTGTTTCACACATACTCTGTCTGCAGTGTGTATGCGTCCGTAGTGCGTTAGTGTGTGGTGCAGCTTCGATGTGCTTACGGGACAAGTTTGCAGTCCGCTACTCAGTCAATGCGATGCTGCACTGCTGCAGATGCACGCTCCTGAGCAAACTGAATCTGTTAACATGGAGTGCGAAAAATATGCAACCCATATGCCGCAGATGGATGTGTGAAACAAGCTTAAGATTGTTTGCACCTTGTGCAATGTGGAATTAGTTTACAGCTTTTCAAGCACTTTGTGATGCACTTTGGAAACAGGAGATGAGCCCCTTTCAATGCACCACCTAGATAAACCCTTCTCAAAGACTTACTGTTTGTCAATTTTATTTGGTAAATACATATTCTGAATGCCTTCGCAAATTCAAATTAACTATTTTAATCTAGATTAATTCAAGATAACAGTGAGATTAATCTAGATTAAAAAAATCACTAATACCACAAAAATATATATATATATATATATATATATATATATATATATATATATATATATATATATATATATATATATATATATAATATAGGAGTTATCAATTTTGCAAATGAACTGAATATACACAAAATGCACATACATACATACATATGTGACCCTGAACAACAAAACTATCATAGGTGCAAATTTTTGAAATTGAAGTTACCTGAAATCTGAATAAATAAGCTTTCCATTGAGTGGCAGGATACAATAATTACAACTGAGGGGTCAAAAAATAATAATATTGGGAAATCATCTTTAAAGTTGTCCAAATAGGGCCCTATGATTTCTGATGCAGAAAACGCATAGATGGAATCGTGGAATCCAGTCATAAAATTGAATTTACAGTTTAAGCATAGACTGTCATGTGTATTGGACTGTACTGTATTACTGTTGTTCAGCAGAATGCATAGACTACTACTGTACTACACTACTACTACTTAAAGGAAACAAACATGATTTTAAGGAATAATCACACATTTCTTCCATGTTTTATTTTATTAGTAAATCCCCTTTGTTTACCAAAAAAATAGAGTTTGCTTAATTTTGAATAATTAAAAGATAAATTAAATCAATGTTTTATGCCTTTATTTAATAACAAGAAAATTTAAATACACAGCAGAATTTCTAGGGAAAAAAAATAATTACAGTTCATAAGGCTATTTTAATATAAAATTGAATAAATGGAAGTTGTTCTTATGCATTTAAATATCAATGTATAAAACACGAATTAGGTAACAAAAAACATGGTGATAAAAAATAAAACATTTTATAGGCCCAAGCGTATATTTATTAACTTATAGGCCCTAAGCGTAATATTATTAAACTTCTAATAAATTGATGTGGAGTTCATGATTTTAAATTAATTAGACCTGCATTTTGATTAATACAATTTAATTAACCATTAAAAAAAAGGCAGGAAAATTAAAAAAAAAACGAATCAGGAAAATTTAAAGCGGAAAAAGGAATTTGGGAAAAATGAAATGGAATTTGGGAAAAAATTACAGATTTCATAAGGTCCTATCAAATTAAGTTCTTAGCAATGCATTTACTAATCAGAACATAAGTTATAACATTCACGGTGGAAATCTACAAAATGTCTTAATGAACATGCTCTTTACTTAATATCCTAATGATTTTCGACATGAAAAAATATAAAAAATAATTTTTGAAAATAATTTCAAAGTTAATGGGGTACAACCTTCACAAGTCCAACCCACATAAATATTTTCTTGAAAGTTTAAATTATCCCAATTAGGTAACAACTAACTTTTGATTTATTTACGAATTTCAGCAACAATATAGTTGCTGGCCCCAAACAATCATACAAAACAGGCAAAAAAAAAGTCCCTGGCGAAGAGACCTGGAGCAGGAAAAAATCTGTGTTTTGCCCAAACTGGTAAAGTTCAATATCGGCCAGAATATATTTGGATTATTACTGAAATAAATTGTAGAATTTCCTAATTTCATCAACATTTCATCCCTAGGTAATTTTGAGAGGGCATTAAGGTGGAGTAAAAATGCTGAACAATTCCTCTGGAGAAAGCAACACTGGCAATAACATCAAAGGCCAACCAGAAAACCAAGCAGATTTGAAGACACCAGCGATGGGTATGAGAACATTATAAGTCAGAAAATGGCTAAAATTAAAACATGTCACATGAAGGGACAATTCACCCAAAATGAAAAGTCTGTCATCATTTACCTTAAAAGTTGTTCTAAATCTGTAATTTCTTTGTTCTGGTGAACACAGAATATGAAATTTTAGAGAATGTTGGTAATTAAACATTTGTGACTTACTGACTTTCAAAGTGATGAAAGAACAACATACTATAGGAGTCAATGGGGATCCTAAACTGTTGCAAACAATTTTCAAAATATCTTCTTTTGTATTCGGCATAACAAAGAAACACTGGTTTTGTTCAACTGAAGGTGAGAAAACTATGACAGAATGTTTTTGTGAGAACTACACCTTTAGTTATTAGTGAATAAATTATTCCTATTAATTATTATTATTTTTTTAGATGAGTGGGAAGATACACAGACCATCCTCAATAGCAGTAACAGTACGCTCAAATGGTAAATAAGTCTGTAGATAAATGTGTTAAGAATCAGTCAGCATAACAACAGAGTGGTATATGTATTACATGTTATTTTTTATATTACATGAGAGATTTGAAGTCACTACTGTAATGCACACACAACTTTTACAGATCAAGGACATTGTGTACAGTACATTCAAGCAGTGGTAGAACATGCAAGATGTAGATTTTAACAAAATAAGAGGGTTGTTATTTGTATTTATTTTATTTACAATTTAATTAGAATAATTGTATTTTACAAAAACTTGTTGTTTGAACTTTAGCTAAGATGCCAAGTCAAGAGGGATAAGTGTCCCGTCCCATTGCTGCAACGTCCTCAGTTTTGTCCAAAGCAATCTGGACATTTTGGTTATTACGTCACACCAGATCATGCTTAACTTACAATATTTTTTCTTTTGAGGCTTAATGAGGCTTAGTGCAGTTCCATTTTAACCTTTGCAGTGCAAGCAATGACATACACCTCAATTTATAAAGTGGAGGGAAGTTAGCAAGTGGATCATGTATAATATTTATATTAATCCTGAATTAACATAACACACGAATTTAGATAGAAGAAATTGTTCTACTACATTATTTGACTGTGTGACTGTCTGCAGTAGCTTAGAACAGAAATAACTATTTAAACATTCATATATGGAGAAGACCTTGTTCAGGAGCTAGAAATACATGCATGACAGGCTATTGATGTCATTCTTTACAAACTCATGTTAAAGGACACCAAAATTAAAAGTACATGTGTGAATTCTGTAACCGACTACAGGCTTTTATATATATATATATATATATATATATATATATACAAAATATATATATATATATATATATATCAGTGTAAAACAGACATTCTGGAATTACCTTTGGCAAACTAACTAAACTTTGTTGTTTTGGATCAAAAAGTCTACTGGCTTCAAAACCTCTCAGCAATTAATTTTGAACAAGGAAAATTTGACAACAATGGCAGCATTACTAAAGTCTCCTAATTTGGAACAATAGAAACTGAGGAGTGACTTTTACATCAGTGATTTGTCCCATTGCTCAAAACTGATTGGTGAATTTTGGTGCATCTATAACCCTAATATTTCAGGGACAGGGAATTACAAGGTGAAAACATTCACTGTGTTAAATAAGGCAACATGAACATGTATTAGAGCAAGAAGGTGTATACATTTGAACAGAATATGGAAATTACTTTTAAAGGGATAGTTCACTAAAATGTAAAATTACATCATTATTGAATCACCTCATAGAGATTCTAGCTGTATACGACTTTCTTTTTAGACAAATAATATTGAGCTTACGCTACTCCATCATACATCAGGTCAAAGTTTACTCTTCCGATTAACTCACTTTGTGTAGTGGTTTGCATGAAAGCTAATTTATAATGAATTTATAAAGTTTTAAATATGGATATTTTCTTAAAAAAACTTATAGCTTCAGTTCAGAAGGATTTTATTAACCCCCTAGAGCCAATGGAGTAACTTTATGATGGATGTGCTTCAAAATCTAACACCCATTCACTACCATTATATATTATTTTTTTATATAACTCTGACTGTGTTTGTTCGAAAGGAGAAAGTCATATACACCTAGGATGGCTAAAGGGATGGGATCATTTTATTTAGGTGAACTATCCTTTAAATCAGCATTTGTTCAATAAGTTATGTTCTTCTTAAGCTACAAAAAATGCAAGCTTCTCAGAAAACAAAATTAATGTATCATTTTTCCTTCTTGCTCAATGTTTTTCACTCTTTTGCAAAAGATTGTATAGGAGTCATTCATGTGTGAAAGGATGGATGTCATTATACGGTCACATTGGAAAGGGTTCAAATTTGCAAAAGAACTTGCTGTTTCAACTAAATTAAATTTATTCAAGAACTTTCAATACTATAAGAGAACACTTTTTTTTTTAACTTGATTGCATAATTGTCTAATAGAATGTAATGTTACCTTTGTAGCAAGAGACAACCATGGATAAGGCCTCCACAAGATTTTTCGTGCCAAAAGACCTCAAAGATAAAAAGATACAACAAGATGGCAAATGTGTTTAAATGTGATAAAAAAATACACATTTTGTATCTTAACACAGTAGGTTGTATTTATTGTGTATATAATGTGTATTTATTATTTTTGTTGATCTTGTCAGGATACAATTCCTTTGACATTTAGCTGTCAACACAATAGGAAAAGAGTTGCAGAGAAAAAAAAAAGGCTACAGGAGCACTGAGCAGCATAGAGCCCCTCTCAAGCTGTAGGACGTAATGTTTTACTTGGTTCATTTCTCTTGGTTTATGTCAAATTAATAAGTCTAATAAGTGCACCTGACCATAAGTCGTAGGACCAGACAGACTACTGAAAAAGTGTGACTTATAGTCTGGAAAATAAAGTAGCTATTTTTATTTGTCTTGTCAAAATACTAAATTGGTAAGAAAATAAATAAATAGGACATCTGTCAATTGTTGTAGGCTATATGTATATAAAACATGTTGAACGCCCTTCAAGGACAGCGATCCACACTTTGCTCCATTCTATTCCGCTAATAAGCTGACCTCGATGTAAAATGTGCATACACAGAAAGACTGGTTCATGCATGAGCTAGCGTAATTGTCCTGAGTGCAGGCTGTTCCTGAGTGCAGGCTGTTCGACAAGAAAAGCATATATGCTGTTCTGAAATGAAATGACCAATCGCTCCCATTCAAATTACACAGTTACCGACTGCTGCGCGCTTGATTTTGGAATTTAACCTGCATCAAAGAATTTTGTCAGGTCCCATGGTTACGGACCTCTACCTCTAATCCTTAGGTTAATATTTTTTTGTTGTTGTTGTTCTTTGTAAATTATTCTGTTCATATTTAAAGCGAGTTATCTCTTTTCAATCTTTCAATTATTTAAAGAATACCATTCATTGCAGTAACACTGCAGGTTGACAGCAAAATGCAGCCAGCAAGAGTTTATTACTAGAACCAGGAAGAATGACCATATTAGCGGTCCTGTCAACACTGCACTGGCTACCTATCAAAACATCGTTATAGATTTTAAAATATTGCTTATTACTTATAAAGTCATGAATCGCAGTTAGCACCTCAGTATTTGAATGAGCTCCTTTTACATTATAATCCCTCTACAACTGCTACGTTCTCAAAACTCGAGCAATTTGATAATACCTAGAATATCAAAATCAACTGCAGGCGTGTACATCGCTTTAGCCCCTCAGTATTTGAATGAGCTCCTTTTACATTATAATCCTCTACGTCTCCTTAACGTTCTCAAAACTCGGGAATTTGATAATACCTAGAATATCAAAATCAACTGCAGGTAGCACATCCTTTTCTTCCTATTTGGCTCTAAACTACCTAAACTACCTACCTATTAACCTACCAAACACTGTTCAGGAGGCAGACACACTCTTGCGGTTTAAATCTAGATTAAAGACCATCTCTTTAACATGGCCACATAACATACTAATATGCTTTAATATCCAAATCTGTTAAAGGATTTTAGGCTGCATTAATTAGGTAAACGGGAACCGGAAACACTTCCCATAACACCCATGTACTTGCTACATCATTAGAAGAATGGCATCTAGCTAATATTTGTCTGTTTCTCTCTTATTCTGGGGTCACCATAGCCACCGATCCAGTCTGTTCCCGATCAGGGGTCACTGCAGTCACCTGGTCCAGTGCATTATCCAGACCAGATGGTGAATCAGCACCTAGAAAGGACCTCTACTGCCCTGAAAGACATGGAGACCAGGACAACTAGAGCCCCAGATACAGATCCCCTGTTAAGACCTTGTCTAGAGGCCACCAGGACAAGACCACAGTAAACAAATGATTGCTGCAGCCTGGAATTAAACTACTGGTTTGGTCTGGTCAGTGGAGAACTGGTCCCCAACTGAGCCTGGTTTCTCCCAAGGTTTTTTCTCCATTCTGTCACCGATGGAGTTTTGGTTGCGTTGCATGTGCCTCTAAGCTTGCTTAGTTGGGGTCACTTCATATCAGCGATATGTTGACTTGATTGCAAATAAATGCACAAACACTTTTAACCGAAAGAGATGACATCACTGAATTCAATAATGAACTGCCTTTAACTATTTTTGCATTATTGAACACTGTTTTCCTAATGAATGTTGTTCAGTTGCTTTGACGCAATGTATTTTGTTTAAAAGCTATAAAAAAGGTGACTTTATGCTATTTGATCAATCCATAAACTCCCTTTCTGCCATGAACAGTTATATCACCTAAGACAGGGAAGGTCCTCTGTAAGCCACCTTGCTGCAAGTGGATGGAATAGAGCTCCTCATCACAGCTTTCGACAAGGACTATCCCCATCTCCTGATTACATTCTAGCCATCTATGATGATAGCTTTTGGTTGGAGACGATCCAGCGATCTATCCTGTAGCCAAGGATAGCAGCCTGTGATCTGGAATTACCTGCCTCCTACTTCATCTGCCACTACGGCAATAGCCCTAACTTCCCCAGTAAAATCCTCCAGCATCAGCCATCGAACCCTGCAGGTTGACTCTTTCCATCTCCTCACCAGCCAAGCGTCAAAGGCGGCAACAACACTATGTACTTTACTGTGGAGCAGAGGTCATCTCCAGTCTGAATGGCCGTTCATCCACTCATCCAGCGGTGAGTAGCCTGACCTCTGGGGCTGAAGTTGCATCATTAGTCTACTTTCCTGTATCAGTGATCTCTGCCACAAATACCATTTCATGAAAGCCCTCATTGACTCGGGCTCCATGGGAACCTGCAGCCAGTTCCACATCCTGCAAATACCTTGGCAGGAAGATGAATGTACACTCCATCCTGGGGTAACCTCTGGAAAAGGTATTATTTTCACTGTACACAATCTCTTACCCTCGCATTGGAAAACCCATGTAAAGGATCTCCCTTGCTGGTGCTGGATGGATCAACTGCTGATATCATCCTGGAATGCTTAAACAGCATAACCCTCACCTTTCCTGGACTACTGGTGAAATCCTCTTTTGGAGTGCCTCCTGCTTTGAAGCTGTCCTCAACCCTACTAGACCCTCTTCCATGACTAAATCAACCCAGTTACTCCTCCAGGCCACAACCATGGAGGTCCCGGAGGCCAGCGTTGCAGTCCCAGAAGAGTATGGACATCCAGGATGTTTTAAGTAAGCAATAGCCCCGTTTGCCACCACACAGACCAATGGACTGTGCCATTAACTGCTGCCTGGTGCGACCCTCCCAAGGGAATAGTGTATCCCTATCAATCCCAGAACGAAGGCATGGAAGGAATGTGAAGGGCCTTAGCCAGCTACATCACCTTCTACATCCCCTGCCGCTTCCAGGTTTCTTCTTTGTGGCAAGAAACGGAGGCTTAATGCTTATACCGGCCCTTAAAAAACAACCAGTACAAATATCCCTTCCCCTGGTTAACCAGCGCTCAAGATGTTGGGAAGGGGCTTCATCTTCACCAAGTTGGCCTGCGGTGTACAACCTCATCCGGATCGGAGGGGGATGAATGAAGAACTGCCTTCATCACACCATCAGGGCACTGATGAATGAGCCACCGGTTCAGCGCTTTCCACCATTTGGCCCCAATGAATGAGGTGCCGGACTACCTACATCAGTTTGTAATCAACATCAATGTCCCTAATATATACAAAACAAGGATGAAAGGCAACATATATAGGAGTCAATGGGGATCCTAAACTGTTGCAAACCAAAAATTTCTTTTGTATTCCTTAACAAAAAACACCTGGTTTTGTTCAACTTGGAAGGTGAAAAACATGACAAATGTTTTGTGGAGAACTAAAACCTTTAAGTTATTAGTGGAATAAATTATTCCATTAATTTTTATTATTTTTTTTTAGTGAGTGGGGGAAGATACCCAGACCATCCCTTAAATAGCAGTAACAGTGCTTCAAAATGGTAAATAAGTCTGGAGATAAATGTGTTAAGAATCAGTCAGCTAAAACAACAGGTAATATGTATTACATGTTATTTTTAATATTACATGAGAGAACTTGGAAGTCACCACTGTAATGCACACACAACTTTTTTACAGATCAAGGACATTGTGTTACAAAAAAAACAGTGGTAGAACATGCAAGATGGATTTTTAACAAAATAAGAGGGTTGGTTATTTGTATTTATTTTATTTACAAATTTAATTAGAATAATTGTTTTTTAAAAAACTTGGTTGTTTTAACTTTAGCTAAGATGCCCAAGTCAAAAGAGAACTTGTGTCCCGCCCATTGCTCAACGCCCCGGTTTTGTCCAAAAGAACTGGGACATTTTGAAAAATTTGCCAAGACTTGTTAACTTACAATTTTTTTCTTTTGAGGCTTAATGGGTTTAGTGCGGTTATTTTAACCTTTAGGTGCAAGCAATGACAACCCTTTCAATTTATAAAGGTGGAGGGAAGTTTAGAAGTGGATCAAGAAATATTTATATTTAACCTGAATTAACAAACACAGGTTTTGGAAAAATTGTTCTACCAAATTATTTGACTGTGTGGGAACTGCGTTTAAACGAAAACAAAACATTCATATTGGAGAAGACCTTGTTCAGGGAAGCTTGAAAAACATGCATGACAGGTATTGAATTGCCTTTACAAACTCATGTTAAAAGGGACACCAAAATTAAAAAAGTACATGTTAATTTTAAACCTACAGGCTTTTTTAAAAAAAAATATATATATATATATATACAAATATTATATATATATATATATATCAAGTGTAAAACAGACATTCTGAATTACCTTTGGAAAACTAACTAAACTTTGGTTTTTTAAAAGGAACTACTGGCTTCAAAAAAACCTCTCAAAAAATTTTGAACAAGGAAAATTTGACAAAATGGGTTACAAAGTCTCCCAATTTGGGAACAAAGGAAACTGGAGGAGGGGATTTTACATATGATTTGTCCCTCAAAACTGATTGGGAATTTTTAAACGGCATCTATAACCCTAATATTTCGGGGAAGGGAATTACAAAAGGTGAAAAATTCAATTAGTTAAATAATTAAATATGAACATGTATTAAATGAAAGGTGTATAATTTGAACAGAATATGGAAATTACTTTTTTAAAGGGATAGTTCTAAATGAAAAATTACATATTTATTGAATCCCCCAAAATTCTAGCTGTATCCACTTTCTTTTTTGAGCCAAATAATTGACCACGCTTACTCCATCATAATCAGGTCAAAAGGTTTACTCTTCCCGTGCTCACTTTTGTTGTATTTGGTTTGGAAAAGTTAATTTATAAAATTTATAAAGTTTTAAATATGGATATTTTCTTTAAAAAAACTTATAGCTTCAGAAAGGATTTTTTAACCCCCCTTAGAGCCAAGTGGGGAGTTAACTTTTTTATGATGGATGTGTTTCAAAATCAAACCCATTCACTACCATTATATAATTATTTTTTTTTTTATAAACTCTGACTGTGGTTTTAAAGGAGAAATCATATACACCTAGGATGGCTAAAGGGGATGGGATCATTTTATTTTAGGTTAATCCTTTAAATTATTTTTCAATGGGGTTATGTTCTTTTTGTTACAAAAAATGCAAGCTTCTCAGAAAACAAAATTAAATATTTTTTTTCCTTCTTCTCAATGTTTTTCACCTCTTTTAAAAGATTGTGTGGGAGTTACCATTGTGGAAAGGATGGATGTCATTATACGGTCACCATTGGAAAGGGTTCAAAATTTGGGAACTTGTTGTTTAACCCAAATTAAATTTATTCCCAAGAACTTTCAAATTATAAAGAGAAAACTTTTTTTTTTTTAAATTTGTTCAATTGAATGGGTTAATTTGTAGCAAGGGGCAACCATGGATAAGGTTTCCAAAGATTTTTGGCCAAAAAAGACCTCAAAGATAAAAAGATACAAACAAGATGGCAAATGTGTTTAAATGGGATAAAAAAAAATACACATTTTGTATTCCTAACACAGTAGGATTTATTGTGTATAAATGGGTTTTATTATTTTTTGTTGGATTCTTGTCAGGATACAATTCCTTTGACATTTAGCTGTTCAACACAATAGGAAAAAAAGAGTTGCAGAGAAAAAAAAAAGGCTACAGGAAGCACTGGAGCAGCATGGCCCCCTCCTCAAGCTGTAGGCAATGTTTTTTACTTGGTTCATTTCTCTTGGGTTTATGTCAAATTAATAAGTCTAAATAAGTTGGCACCACCAATAATGAGGACCAGACAGACTTGAAAAAGTGGACTTATAGGTCTGGAAAAATAAAGTAACTATTTTTATTTGTCTTGTCAAAATAACTAAATTGGTAAGAAAATAAATAAATAGGACATCCAATTAATTTTGGTAGTATATGTTATATATAAAACATGTTGAACGCCCTTAAGGACAAAGGAATCCACACCTTTGCTCCATTCAAATTTTAATAAAAGGCCCCGATGTAAAATGTCAAACAAAAATGTTCAATTCATGCAGCCTTAATCAGTTCCTGAGTGCAGGCTGTTCCTGGTCGGCTGTTCCACCAAGAATAACGCTATATGTTGTTCTGAATAAAATGACCAATGCTTCCCATTCAAATTACACCAGTTACCGATTGCTGCCGGCTTTTGATTTTGGAATTTAACCTGATCTTAAGAAATTTTTGTCCAGGTCCCATGGTTTTGACCCTCTTACCCTAATCCTTAGGTTAATATTTTTTTTTTTTGTTGTTCTTTGTAAATTATTCTGTTCTATTTAAACGAAGGTTATCTTTTTCAATCTTTCAATTATTTAAAGAATAATTATTCGGTAAACACTGCAGGTTGACAAAAAATGCGGCCAAAGGGTTTATTAGAACCGGAAGAATGACCATTTTAGGTCCTGTTTAACACTGCACTGGCTACCTAATAAACATCTTATGATTTTTTATTGCTTATTACTTATAAAGTCAAAGGAATGGTTAGCACCTCCCAGTATTTGGAATGAGCTCCTTTTACTTAATAATCCCTCTCAAACCTCGTTCTCAAAACTCAAAGGGAATTTGGATTCCTAGAATATCAAAATCAACCGGTGTAATTTAGCCCCTCAAAGTTTTAAATGAGCTCCTTTTACATTATAATCCTCTTCCGCCCTTCCTTTCAAAACCTAAAGGAAATTTGATAATTACCTAGAATATCAAAATCAAACTGGCAGGGCACATCCTTTTTTTTCCTATTTGGCCTAAACTACCTAAACCACCACCTAAACCTACCAAACACTGTTCAGGAGGCAGAAACACTCTTTGAGTTTAAATCTAGATTAAAGACCCATCTTTTAAAGCCAACAAACATACTAATATGTTTTAAATATCCAAATCTGTTAAAGGATTTTTAGGCTGCATTAATTAGGTAAACCGGAACCGGAAAACTACTTCCATAAAACCTAATGTACCTTCTCCCAATTAAGAAAGAATGGCAATTCCATTATTTGTCTGTTTCTCTCTTTTCCTGGGGTCACCATAAAGCCACCAGATCCAGCCCGTTCCCCGATCAGAGGGCCACTGGTACCTGGACCCAATAATTTATCCAGACCAGATGGACCAAGCACCAGAAACCTCTACTGCCCTGGAAAAAGCGGAGACCAGGACAACGGAGCCCCAGATTGGATCCTGTAAAGACCTTGTCCAGAAACCAACAAGGACCAAAGGAAAAGTAAAAAATGATTGCCGCAGCCCAAAAACCACTGGTTTTGGCGGGAGAACTGGTCCCCAACCGAGCCTGGTTTCTCCCCCAAGGGTTTTTTTCTCCACTGTCACCGGGGAGTTTTGGTTCTTGCCGCTTGTCGCCTCTGGCTTTGCTTTAGGGGGCCCTTCATATACAAAGCTTTTAAACGTTAAAATAAATGCAAAAACACTTTACCCAACAGAGATAAATCACTAACCCAAAATGAACTGCCTTTAACCTTCATTTTGCATTAAACACTGTTTTTTCCTAATGAATGTTGTTCAAATTTGCTTTCCTTAAATGTATTTTGTTTTAAGGTATATAAATAAAGGGACTTTACTTGACTATTTGATCCAATCCGCAAACTCCCTTTCAAAGGAACAGTTATATCACCCAAGACGGGAAGGTCCTCGTGGCCTTTAATTCTTTTCAAGTGGATGGAATGAGGCTTGCTCTTATTTCCAGCCTTATCACGGCATCCCTCTCTCTGATTACATCTGCCATCTATGATGATAGCTTTGGTTTGGAGAATCGTCCCAGCGATCTATCCCAGGTGGTAGCCCAGAGGATAGCAGCCCTGTGATCTGGAATTACCCTCTTTTCCTACTTCATCTGCCACCCCGGGCAATAGCCCTAACTTCCCCAGTGAAAAATCCTCCAGGAATCAGCCATCGAACCATTGAGGTTGACTCCTTCCATCTCCACCAGAAAGCCCAAACGGCCAAAACACTTAATGGTCTTTACCTGTGGAGCAGAAGGTCATCCTTGGTCTGGAATGGCCCTTCATCCCACCTCATCCAGCGGTGGTAGCCCCACCCCGGGGCTGAAGTTGCATCATTGGTCTACTTTCTTGTATCAGTGATCTCCTTGGTTTCCCATTTCAGGAAAAGCCCCATTATTTGGGCTCCGGAAAACCTTGCTGCCCCACATCCTGCAAAATACCTTGGCAGAAATGAATGTACACCCATCCTGGGGTAACCTCTCGGAAAAAATTATTATTTTCACCGTACAAAACCCCTTACCCTACCAGGCCAGAAAACCCTTGTGGTTGCTTGGATGGATAACCTTCTATATCATCCTTGGAATGCAACCAACATAACCCCCCACCTTTCCCTGGGATTACTTGGTGAAATCCTTTGCCCAGGTGCCTCCTGCTTTGGAAAGCTGCCCAACTCCCTAATTAGACCCTTCTTCCTTTGACTAAATCACCCAGCTCCTCCGGAAGCCACCAGGAGTCCGGAGCCGCAATGAATGCAGTCCAGAAGGGAAGGGACTTGGAGGTTTTGGGGGCAACCAGCCAAACCCGTTTGCCACCACACAGACCAGGGACTGTGCCATTGAACTCTGCCTGGGCACCCTACCCAAGGGAATGGTGATCCCCCTAAATTCCCAGCGAAGAGGAAATGTAGAAGGGGCTTTCCTTCAAGGGCCCAACAAACCTTTACATCCCCCTTCCAGTTTCCGGCCGCAGCCAAGAAAGGCGGAGGAATGCAACCATGGGGCCCAAAAAAACAGGACCATACAGTACAAATATCCCCTTCCCCTGGGTACCAGCGGCACCTCAAGATTTGGGGAAGGGCCTTTCTTCACCGTTGAATGGGCGGGTGGGCAAACCCCTCAATCCGGGAGGGGGGGAAGGAAACTGCCTTCATCCCACACCATCAGGGACTGATGAATGAATCCGGTTCCACAACCCACCCATTTTCCAGGCCTTAAAAGGTTTCCGGGACTACCCATCAGGAAATCATTTTGCATTACCTAATATAACTCACAAAAACAAGGTACACCACCCCATTGAACAGGTTCTCCAAAAAAATTTTGAAAATCCCGTGCACCCTCAAAAATCAAAATGTGAATTTCCTGCTCCCCTGTTTTCAAGGTTCTTGGGCTACACCCAATGCCAGGGGTGTACAAAATGGATCTGGGAAGTGGAAGCTGTCCCGGCAGTGGCCCATTCCCACTTCCCTATCAAGGAACCCCCGACCGTGGGTTTTGCCAATTTGTATGGGCCCTTCATCTGTAAAACCTTGTACCTTGCGCCCCCCCTCACTTCCCTCCCTACCAAAGGCCCCAAAACATCTATCATGGTTCCAGCAGCATCACAAGGCATTCTCCCAGTTAAAATTGGCCTTCACTACAACTCCCACTTTTGCTCCCCCTTAACCCTCCAAGCCGATGGGGGTTTTATTCCCCGGTTTAGATTCACAGTAAATAATCATTCAGGAACAAAAAAAGGCCGAACCGCCCTTCCACATTCTACCAAGACCGCCAACTGCTCCAAGCATTTCCCTCCAGCCATCATCGCCAGTCCCATCCATTGGGCTCTAAATAACCCGATTGCCAAAATTTTTATCCACCGGGAGTTCCTGAGGGACTAACCTATGTCCCAACAAAGCTTCACCCCTCTGAACTTGTAACCTCTTCCCCTTAGGGTCAGGAATTGACAACCAATGGGAACCCCTCCCGCTCATCCTAACCATATTGGTTTTTTGACATGTTCCGGAAAAAAAAAACGCTTTTGTTAAAGGATGTTCCAATTCCAAACCTCCAGCATACCACACCATCTTACCCGAGGAGGGAGGCTTTCACTGCCCATTCCCCTACCCCAATTTGCACCCTGCCGCTGACCATTCCAAGACATGGATATAAACTTCGTTTCCACAAGACACCCTTCTTCCATCTATCCCTGGTGTAAACCCGGCCCCCAGTTCTCAGATCATCTTCCCGCCATCGCCTTTCCACGCCGCCGTTGGTCAAGGTATGATTCCACTACCTCCCTTAAGTTCACCGGGACTTGTGGTTTTGGGAGTTAACCTATTAGCCAGCACCCGTTAACTGCTGAAAAGTGCTCTGCCTAATTCTTAATTGTAAAAGGTTTTAAATTCCAATATATGTTTAAATTTCTTTTTTTTATATAAAAAATACATGAAATGGAGTCCTGGAGCAATCTAGAAAAAAGTAATGGGTTGAAAACCACATGTTTCTTGGTTTCTATTTCAAACCTGAATAAGATATCATGAAAAAATAAGGAATTGCAAAAATTTTATGAGACTATGTCTACACCCCCCCCATATAAAAAAAAAATATATTTCCCATTAGTTTAAAGGCTTTTACAAATATTTAGTCGGTAAAAACCATGATAGTTTTTTTTTTTTCAACCTATTAAAGCAAAAGAAAGAAACTTGAACAATAATATAAGTGATTTATTTGAGCACTAGAAAAAAATACAAAAGAATAATTTTGTAAAGAAAACAAGAATAATAAGAAAAATAAAGAAAATTAACCTTTGGTAAAAAGAAAATCCGAGATTGCTAGGAAAATACAGCAAAAGATGAATTACGATGCAAAAAGTGCTGATTGCTGATGGCCTTTAGATGGTAAAACAAAAAGCCATAATTTATTCATATAGGCAGCTTCACCGTGATAGTGATCCATGCAGTAATAAAGCGGTTTAAAGATTTGCACAAAAACAGATGGTAATCAAGCAGATAATTATATTCAAAATAAAACACCTCTCACATATATAAATGAATGAATACCGGGTCATTGCCAACAGGCTATTTCAACCACCATTAATTCCAAGAAAGAAAACCAAGGTTAACAAAGGAAAATCTATTAAAAATGCCTTCTTTAGTAATGGAAGGGACTTAAAGTGTTTTATTTGCAAATGATTAATTATTCAACCTCAGCGGGTTATTTAAAGTAAAAAAAAAAAAAAAAAAAAAAAACATTATTTTTACATTTGAGTTTCACTGTTTTTTTGTACATAAATTCATATATGTGTGAAAATAAAAAATTTTCTGGATAATCTGGTTGTTTCTGGACAGATTTAATTAGTATTTACTTTGGTTGTAATCTTTATTTTTAGTTAGGATTTGAAAATTTAGCTTTCCATCTGCTCCAATTAAATCTAAAAATTACTAGATAATTAATACTGTCATCGGTGAGCAGTACAGCTGAAGGCCAAAAACCCGGAGTAATAAAAAAATAAGGAGTAAAACCCAGACTTTTTTTTTACAGTAATAATGCAAATTTGCAGAATATTTTTAGTGTGTCCAAAAAACCAAACCAAAACGCCCAAAAAAAAACGCAAATTTTTTTTAAGAACCTATCAATCATTTTTGTGGGGCAAATCAAAAATGTACCATTTTAAATGTTTTTGCGAATACAGAATCCAATGGAAATTTCAACTTTTTCAGCTTTCCGGTCTGAGCACAAAGGGGAATCTGGATCATGACAAGGGAACTTGTTAAATCTTATTAATTAGCCACTTCAGTTGACAAAACTGAAAAAAGGGAATACCTTTAAAACTTACATGTAAAAATATTTGGGAAGGCAAAGGAAGGTTAACAAAAAAAAAGGACACATTCCATTCAAAACCGAAGTTTGTTTTCACTGAGTTCAACTTTTCCTTGAAGTTTAACCTTGGGATTGCCCAAACCTGGCAGGTTCTTAAGTTGGCAGTTAGGAACCTTGAGTTGATGTTTCCTGTAAATTACTGGCAGCCTTCTGACCAAAACTGATAAAAAATTTGATAATGAGCTTTGAAAAATATGCCATGATGAATAAGAGAAAGGCAGAAAAGAGCAAAAAATAAGGTAAAGGAATTAAGGATTACAGTTCAAAAAAATAAACCCGGGAAAAGCTGGACACCAAAAGGTGAAATGTTAATATCTGAAGATATTGCAAAGAAAATTTACTGAATTACAAATGACATTACAAAAGGTGGTAATTAGAACTTTAGAATTTTTGGCGGTTACTGTTTAAGGAAATAGTATGGGTAAAACCTAACTGTGTTTAACTTTTAGAAAATATAATAGCAAAAAACATAAAAAAATATGGTAAATGTTGTGGTCACCGCCCGTGTGAAAAAAATACTGGAATTGTTTTTAAATTATATTTATTTCTTTTATATGCTAAAAATAGATTGACATCCCTATGTACCTAAAGCTGGAAAATTCCGGACAAAAAAAAAATAATTTTAATTTGGGACAAACCTCCAAAAAATACCGGGTTAAAATATGGACAAAAACCAAGCAGCCACTGAATACGGAGCACCAAAGTTTCTGTCCCCAGTCCACCCCTTTTTTATTTACACCTTAATGTCAACCCAACCACCTCCTCAAAGACTATAAAAGAAAAGGTTAACAATATTCCTGGGCCCTATAATACAAACTCTAGGATGCATCGAATCCTATACTATACTCAGAATGGGATCAGCTTGGATCCTATTTTCTGCCAGGTCGGGTATGGGTTAGATGAGAACCGAACCAAATTAATTTGTCGTAATTATTCTTGTGATATTGTTGGAGCCCCCAAAAAGGACAAATACAATATAAAGGCACCAAAAAGTTTTAAAATTATATCTCAAAGTGTTCTATATTTTAACACAACCCCTTTGGCCCTTGGGTTTTAATTGGATTCACCCAAGGGGTAAAATTTTATTTACCGTGAAATAAATATATATATATATTAGTGCTGTCAATCGATTAAAAAAATTAATTAATTAATCGCGACAATTTTTTTAAAATTAATCGCGTTAATCCTTGGGAACACCTTAATTAAAAGACTGAAACTTTTGGATAATGTAAAATGTAAAATTAAATAATTAATGTAATCTAAGACAAAAGAAACTATTTAAATTCAAAAATTGATTGTTTATTGGAACTTTTTTGTTTAACTTGTAACACAAATTTTCTCATGCAAACATACCTGCAATAAACCATCAATATTCTCCAAATTAACTGTTGGAAAGCCATATTTGGCCCGAAATAAAAACACAGGCATGGGACATTTGAATTTCAAAACAACCAAATAAAAAAACAAAAAATGATTTCCAAGTTGAATTCTAAGGGAATTGCAAAAAAAAATTCCAAAGTATAGCCATTGCTAATTGCTTTGGGGCGGTACGCTTGGTACTCAGACCGCCCACTTCCAAATAACTCTTTGGCTGCCACCCTCCGTGGGCCCAGAAGCGGTTTTGAAGCGGCCAATGTTATTTGGACATCTTTTAAGGGGGAATCTTTTGACCGCGATTTTCCAAGGCCCTTCACAATCCGGAGGCCCTAATTTCCAATCCCAACCCAGGCAGGTAACTAATTTACCCATTCCCTTGTTATACCAAATTGGAAGGCGCATTGTGCTTTTCCCCACCCAATGTCAACAACTCCAACGGGCGGAGAAGGTGTGTGAAACTTGTTGTGAGTTATACCAAAAGCAAAATCTTGAGTATTTATTGTCTGATAAACATTAAAAACCTTGAGTTCCAGCCCCGGCTATTGTTCATTGGCTGCAGCATCTTTTTTTCTAAGTTCTAAAAAAAAAAAATACCATAGGCGGCAAGGACAAATTTAGATATTCATTTTATCTAATTAATCTATAGCCTATAACAAAGACAATATAATCTTTTGTCCCCTTTTTTTTTTAAAACTTGATGGGAGAGGCGGCCAAGTTCTGCAACTGGGGGGAGGACAAGTGATGCCGCCGACAGGAGTGGATTAAGGTTCGCGGCCGAAAGGCCAAAAAAATACCCGCTAACAATTATTTTTATTTCGTTTAAGCTTATTAACGTTAAAGTTACAGAAAGGTCTGATTTAACCGTTACAATCATTGTTTTTTTTTTTTTAAACAAATGAACTTTTGATTCAAGGATTTTAATTTGTTGCTGTTTCTTGTGGGGCTAAAATGAATAGTAATTGTTTCTTGTTTGGCAGACTTGAAGGTAATCCCGGCAGTTTTATACTGAAACTTTCCTTTAAAAGTTTCCTTCCTTTGGTCTTATCCAAATTATTTTTTTCACGTTAACACACATAGGCCACAACTGGAAATAAAAAAAAACTGCAACCCAAGGTTAATTTGGTTATTTTTTTTAAGCGAAAATATTCAATTCAATTTGCACCAAATTTGAAGCACTTATATATATATATATATATATATATATATATATATTAATAATTAACTAATTAATGCTTTAAATTTTTAAAATTAATCAATTAATGAATAAAAGAATTAAAACTTTTGGATATGTAAATGTAAAATGTAAATAATTAATGTAAACTCAAACCAAAACACTATTTAAATTCAAAATATGATTGTTTATTGGAATTTTTGTTTAACTTGGAAAGATTTTCTCAAAAACAACATACCTGCAATTCCATCAATATCCCCAAATAAACTGTTGGGAAAACCATATTTATTACCAAAATAAAAAACCGGGCATTAAGTACCATTTAATTTCAAAAAATCAATGCCAAAAAAACAAAAAATTTCCATGTTAATTCAAGTGGACTGCAAAAAAAATTCCAAAGTATAGTCTTCCAGTTTTTAATGGGGTAACCGGATCAATTACCGCCACTTCCAAATAAGTTCTTTGGCTGCCCCACCCGCGGCGCCCAGAAGGGTTTCTTTTGGTGCATGCAGCTTCATTTTTGTCTGTTTAAAGAGGTTTAACCTTTTACCTGCCTGCCGGTTTCAGGAAGCCCTTCCAATGCAAGCTTTAATTCATCCCACCCAGGGAAAACTACATTACCCATAAACCCTTGTTATACAAATTGAATAAAGATGTCCCTTTTCCCAATTGTTAAGTGTCAACTCCAACGGGCCGGAGAAGGTGTGTGGAAACCTTCGTTTGGAAGTTATACTAAAGCAAAAATCTTGAGTATTTATTGTCTGATAAACATTAAAAACTGGGTTCTGGGAGGTTAGTCGCCCTGCACCCCTTTAATTGTTCATTGGCTGGCATCTTTTTTTCTAAGTTCTAAAAAATCCGAGGAAAGGGCACAAATTTAGATATTCATTTATTCATAATTCTATAAACCATCACAAAACAATATGATTCTTTTTTGTCCCCTTTTTGTTTGGCGATTAAAAAGCAAGTTCTTTACTGAGGGGGAGGACCAGTGACCGTGGTACAGGAATTGATTGGAAGGGCACCAAAAATACTCCTCACAATTATTTGTTATTTTTCTTTCATTAACATTTAGCTTACAGAAAAGGTTGATTCACGATTTTAAGGTCATTGGTTTTTTTTGTTTTTTTAAACAATGACATCAGGTTCTTTGTTTTTTTGTTTCTTGGCAGACTGAATGAAAAGAAATGTTTCTTGGAAGACTGAAAGTAAATCCATCCAAAATTTCCGTCCAAAAGTCCTTCCTTTTTATCCATATTTCTTTCCCAGAACACACATGGCCACAACTGAAAATAAAAAAAACCTGAAACGTTAATTGGGGGAAAATTTTTTAACGCTTAAATATTTAAATTAATCAAGTTTACTAATTTTGGAAAAGGCACTAATATATATATTAAATATATATATATATATATATAAAAAATATACCATGATCCGTCAAACCGGTCACATTTATTCACCACCCTTTCACCGGGAAGAGAACCTGGACTTATTACCCCAAAACCCCTGCCTAGAAACTCATTATTAAACCCCTGTTTTCTTACCAGTGATAACTTAAAAAGATTGCACCATCATTTTCCATGTTTGATTTTTGGAATTTAAAAAACCCGACTTTTGATTTTGCCACCTCCCCGACTTTGCCTAAAGGAAGGTTTCTGATTTTTGGATGTCCCGCATACCCTGGCTTTTATCTGATCAATTTGCCTTTTTTACCACTCTTTAATAAAGTCCCTGCACATGGATCCGGTTTCTCCTTCCGGTTACAAAGATTTTGCCAAACCGGTTCAGCAGCCTTAAAGAATTACATCCAGGTAATTAAGGAACCCAAGCCAAAAATTTATGTGTTCAGTCAAGAACGCCCAGAGGACCAAGGGAGGGACTTAGGTGAGTAGGGCCCATTTTCATCCGGGAAGATATGCCTGAAGATATTTTTCCTCATGCCGAATGATCATCCCTTGGACTCTAAGGTTTTAACATTGATCTGCCTCCAACTGGAAACTCCCATATACTGTAAAGGAGGAACAGTTACCTTTTGCATTTCCCACCATCCATAACCCTCGGCCTGTTAATGGTTGGCCCCCAGCGCCTCGACAATATAGCCCAATCCGGCTTTAAAAGTTAACAAATGGGGGCCACCGTTTTTCCAAGTCAAAGGAGTTGCCAACCTTCCCAAGTCGGAAATAAATCCTTGGCTTTCCCAGGGTCAAGCCAGGTCCCAGTCAACCGTCCCAAGAATTGGTCAGGTCCCGTTCACCGTTCAGAGTTTCGGGCCAAGCCTTTATTCCCAAGGCGTAGAATCCAGTTGAGGGTAACATCCGGGTCAGGACAGTTGAAAAAACATCCGGGTGGCCATAACCCAAACCCAAAAGTGTCCGCCAAGGGAATTCCATCAAGGACTGGGAGGGACTAGGTTGGGTTGGCCCATTTGTCTTCAAATTTCAAGGAACACGGAAATCCTTGGTGATCAAGGCCAAAGCCACCACTTGTTTTCCCCAGTCAAATACCACCTTTAACCCTTTAACATCTCAACAGATGTTCCAGATTTCACCAATACCACAAAACAATTTGTCCATTTCTCAAAAACTTCCAGAGCCTAAGGTCATCCCTGTCTAATTTTGCCCCAGCAAGCTCTCTCAGCCAGTTGTGGGCCGTTTTTGGGGAAAATACTGCTGAGGCTCCGAGATGGCGGCTTGCTGCAAGGAACCTTTGGGTGTCGAAAATTCATTCCATCCATGGAGGCCTTCCATGGCACTTTCCTGCCTTGTCCACCAGCTGGGGGCCGGCAGAATTCTCATTATTCCCAAAGGCAAAGGTAACTTGAAGTTTTGTTCTTGGTGGGGAAGGGAATGTGGTTAATTTCCTAACCTTTGCCTTATCGCTGGCCCAATTTCAAAATCTTGTTTTGTTACTGTTAGTCCCCCAACCAGGACTTTTCTCTTTTTGCCGCCCACTCTTTGGGCCCTGGTTGCAAATGGCGTCTCTAAAGCGGGGTTGACCTTTCTGCCGCCCTTGGGCCTTCCTGCTTTTTCAAACCCATTTTCCAGTGGGGGGTTGCGGGTTTTTTGGCCCAATGCCCCTGCCCGCTTGGGTTTTGATCCTTTTCCCCTGGTGGCTGTCTGCAGCAGTTTCACACAAACTGACCACAGTAAACCCCATCCCTTAAGTACCATTGCAAATTCGAAACAAATGGAGCTGTCCATATGCATGGGAAGTCCAGACCATTTTACTGCCTGACCTTTGGGTCTCGCTGCAAAATTAATTAATCTTTTTCGATATTCGTCATTTTTATCAAAATATAATTAAAATATTATGTTTACTTCCCTCCTTGAACTGTCACCTTATCGGGTGAGGTTTGAGACCAATGATCCGAGAGCTATGTTGTCTGGGGCTATATGCTCCGCTAGGTCTCCCAAGGCAACAGGTCCTTGTGACGGGGAGACTGAAGCCCACCAAAACCCTTATGTTAAAATGTAAATCAGGCGTCGCCGGCATGGTGGCAGCCGCCCCACCCTGGAGCCAGGCCCGGTTCTATATGCTAGCGCCTGGTGGCGGGCCTTCCCTATGTCCGGGCTCAGCCCGGGAGGATACTGAGGCCCCCTCCTGTGGGCTCACCACCGCAGGGAGGGCATGCGGCGTGCTATTGGATCGGCCAGTCGAGGTGAGACCTCCGACGCACGATCTCTGACACGGAATCGGCTTTGGACGGGAAGTCACCTCTGGGGGAAGGAGCCTGCGGGAGGTCGGAGAGGACCACAGAGATAGTCGGTTCACCTAATGCACATTGGGAACCACCTTCTTGAGAGAGGGCCTGGACTCTACCACCTCTGGAGTTGCCCAGGTGAGAGCCAGGAGGGGTGGTGGTTCAATAGCCCCCCAGCCTACGCCATGTTGGAGGTTTCCGTGAACAGAGGGTGCCTCCTGGCCGAGTGGGGAGGTCCTCACGTGATTTGCCTACGGGCCGAACGGCAGTGGATACCCGCCCCCTGGAGTCTCTGGAGGGGTGCTGGAAAGTGCTCCCACCTGAGACTCCGCCGTCTACGGGGACTTCACGCCAGGCAGTGAAGTGACAATTTGGAGGGGCGGATTGGGAGGAACGCCCTCCTGACTCGAACCCGAAGCGGTTTCTGGTTTGGATTTCTAAGTAACAGGTTTGTCAGTCAGTCAGGTCCAGGTCCGGAGCATGATCGACTTGTGGTGAGTCATCAGACCTCGGCCATTCTTGGACACCGGGAAGAAAGGGGAGCTTCCAACTGATCACCACCTGGTGGGAGGATCCGGAAGGGGAGAAGTGGACAGACTTGGCAGACCCAAACGTACGTGAGGGTCTGTTGGGAACGCTCCAGTTCCCGCGAGATCTTCAACCCCACCTCCGCAAGAGCTTCACCGGATCCCGGGAGCTGAGATTTGAGTCCGAAAGGGACCATGTTCTCCACCCATTGCCATGGCTGCTCGGAGCTGTGCGAAGGTCTCCGGTCCGTCAGGCGGCAATCCAACCCGGTGGGACACCGAAGGACTCGGCCCGGGTGGTCGGGAGGCAAAACTGGCCTGGAGGAGTTGGAGGCCATGGAGAAAGATCACCGGTTGGCCTCAGAGATTCTGCAAACTGTTCGATGCCTCAGGGGGAAGCAGTGCCCACCACACTGTTTCATACAGGCACCGTTGACCTCAACTGGGGATATGCGGGTGGAAGGAACACTTTGAGGACCCCCAATCCAACACTTGTGTTCCATTGAGGAAGAGTGGGACTGGGAGACCCACCTTCCATCACGGCTACCAGGTGGTAAAAGCTCCTGGGTAGGCACCGGGTGAGATCCCCGAAATTCTGATGTTGTGGGGCTGTCTTGGCTGACACGCTCGCAACATCGGATGGCGTTGGGGACAGGTACTCTGACTGGAGACGGGTGGTATCCCTTTTCAAGAAGGGGACCGGAGAGTGGCCAACCATGGGGATCACACTTCAGCCTCCTGGAAAAGCCCTTGCCAGGGTACTGAGAGAATTCCACCACCTCTGAACAGTGTGGTTTCCCGGTCATGGAACACTGGACCAGCTCTACCCTTTCCAGGGTGCTGAGGTTCATGGGAGTTGCCCAACCCAGTCCCAATTGTATTTTGTGATTTGGAGAAGGCATTCGACCGTTCTCGGACATCCCGGGAGGGTGCTCGGGAGGCGGCGGCTCCCTCTTAGGGGCCGTCCCGCATCACGGCCAAAGGCGATTCGTGCAGTAATACTGTCCGGCATGTTGGACTCGCAGGCGCCCTTGTCACCGGGTTCTGTCAATTTTTGGACAGAATTTGGCGCAGCCAAGGGCCGGAGAGTCCGCTTGAACCATCATTTCGCCGCTTTTTCTGATGATGTTGTTGCGCCTCCCAGACCAGGACCTTCAGCAGGCCTGGGATGCTTGCAAAGCCGAGTGTGGTCGACTGGGATGAGAATCAGCACCCAAAGTCCGGCCATGGTCTCATTGAAAAGGGTGGATTGACCACTTAGTTGTGAGTTCCTGCCCAAGTGGAGGAGTTCGGTATCTTGGGCGTTCACAAAGTGAGGGAAGGATGGACGGATTGACAGACGGACCGCAGTGCAGCGTACAACCGGCGGGCGAAGAAGGAGCGGGAAGCGAAGCCCTGCATTACCGTCATTCACGCTCCTTCTCCCATGGTCATGAGCTGTGGGTCATGACCCAAAGGACAGATCCCAGATACAGGGGGCTGAAATGAGCTTTCCCATGGTGGGCTCCTTGAGATAGGGTGAGAAGCTTGGTCACTGGAGGAGCCGGTGAGCGTTGCCCTCCACGATGAAGCCAGCTAGGGCTCGGGCTTCCCGGTTGCCTCCTGAACCCGGGGAGGTCCCGGCACGCTCACCGGGAGGAGGCCCGGGAAGACCGACAGCTGGAGGACATGTCTCCGGCTGGCCTGAACGCCCTCGGGTCCCCCCCGAAGAGCTGGAAGAAGTGGGCAGAGAGGGGAAGCGTGCCCTCTGCTTGACTGCTCCCCCACGGCCATAAGCAGAAGATGATGGATGGATGGGTGACTTCCCTAACATTCACTACCACTTACCAAACGTGATCACACAAACAAACAAAACTATAATGCATAAGAAACTGGAAAATATATCATTGTTTACCTTGGCTTCAGTCATCGCTCTATTCCGGACGGACTAGTTTTACACGGGTTGTTAGAAAATTCGTGTTTCAGAGCTTTCGGATTTTAACTCATCCAAATCTGCCACGTTGTGTTTTTTCCCACAACCTCTGTGATAACCGATAAATTATCTACTATTTTCAGCAAACCAGTGATCCCTGAGAAACAATCCCCAATGTCACGATTACGATATTTTATTTCACATGTTTCCTGGTGTTTTGGCCAACCAAAATTACTGTAGAGGCTCTTACACAAATGTTTAATTACATTTTTGTTTGCAAAGAAATAATAATAATAAAATCAAGGGCCAGATCATCGTAAACCGTTAATACGACTATTGTAATATCAAGATAAGTAAGATTACTCACATTCATTTATGCTTCAGTTACATAATGTTTTAAATACAGATGTAAATTTATGAAAAAAATTAAACACGGTTTAGCCTACTACAAAAGAAAAAAAGAAAAGGTAAACCAGTTAAATAAAAAAAACAACATTAACATGGTTTTGCTAGTAATTTAGTATTTATTAAAATATTAATCAATACAAACGACTGTATGAATACCATAACAGGCGTGGATCTCTGTGATGCCAGATGACAAATCAGACCCTCCCCCTGTAATAAACATGGAATGTTAGCCTCGAATTTACATGAAAATCAGACGTGGGGGAAGAACGAAACCTCAAACAAATCCCGCCTAATAGGGCTTTTGATTAGTGAGGTGAGCTCACCTCTTATCTGAAAGTCTTCTGGTTTGATTTTGTTTTTTCATCAACATGACTGAACAAATCACCCCAGATGACTTGTTCTTCCGAGCCAAAAGATTGTTCAAAATGAATGACTTGTTCAAGAATGATAGCGTCATGAAAACCTTATTCTGAGGGTGTTTCTGATACATTGGAACACAGATGCACCAAATGGACTTAAATATATCATGGAGAAATATATAAAAGATATTGAAATAAATATGTAAAAATACAGATCACAATGCAAACAGGATATATGTTACGGCCGCCTTGATCTAATGACAACATCCCTGATATACCATTATATCAGCAGAGTAAGATTAAATTTATATTTAACCAGATTAACGGAGAGGACTCCATAGACTTTTGCTTATGTTTTGACATTCGCTGCTCAGTGAGTATGAGAACCAAATGAAAAGGCTTCATTTGGATGGGTTGAATGCTTAGGCATTTGTTTAATATCATAATATTTTGACAGTCCAAATTCAAATTTCGACCAGCCCCTTAAAAGTACAAAAAACGGTAAAATTATCAAATAATTTAAATCCACAGCATTCTTCCAAAATGAACAGAATCTGTCTGTGTTTTTGGCACAATAATAAACTAATTTCGCAGTTGCCCTGCAGGTTATGATAGATTCTGAAGTAAAGCAAACAGGTTTAATACCAAGTTTAACAAACCTTGGTTCACGACTGGACTAACGCTTATTCACACCACTTACTGCTCTATAATACTCTTCTGAGCTTTCAGTCTTAAACCATATAATTTTGCTGTCAGTGTTTGTTATAGCAGAATGAAATTCACTAAATAACCCTTAATGGTATTGCGTGTGTCTGCATGGTTGTGCAACTGGTGCAAATACTTTTTTTTGACAGGACCCTGGCTCAAATCTAGTCTGTATTCTTATTTAAGAAAACATTCCTGTTCACTGATGTTTTCAGTGAAAGTGCGTAGGCGTATGATTGGTGTTGGTAAAACGCGAAATTCATAAGCTGTGCCATCATAAAGATGATTTTTTGCATTAAAAGCACACATGATGCCATTTGCAGTTCAAGTGCAAGAAAACTTAAAGATGTCCAGTTCTGCTCCCCATGCTACTGATATCGACTGCCATCGGCTTATCCATTTGAGGGAGAGGCTTACGATGAGTCAGTTATAAAACAAAAACATACAGTCAGTTTGAAATGTTAAAAGAAATTCACGAATATCAAAATATCAAACACCCCACCCACCCAAAAGAAAAGACAAAAAAGGGACTTGCCAAACAAAACAATTGCTTAAACAACAAACAAAACTCGTATTACAGAAGCAGTCACACAGTGCAGAAAATGCAACAATTAGCTATCTTCCAGATGCAGGGAGTATTTCCATGTATTTGAGGAGAGTCCCAAATTTTATAAAAGTTCTTGATCGCACCTCTCAGTTAATATCTAATTCTTTCCAGTTTAACAAAAGTGAAAACGTTGTTAATCCACAAGGAATGAGTAGATGGAGCAGATTACTTCCAATGCAAAAAATACAGCCTGAAGCCGGGAGAGCACAAAAGCCACAAAATCTGCCTGAACAATGTACGACAAGGGAAGTGTAGCAAACAGTGCTGTTGTTACAGACACAGGTTTAATTGCTCTACAAATTACTTCAGACATTAGCAAATATTTCAGACCAGATCCATTTAGAGTTTAGAGAACAAAATATAGCAGGTTGTGGAGACAGTGGTCTCAGTGCGACAGCGGTCACAAATGGTGACCAACCAATTGTATCCAACCCTGTTTAGCTACATAGATGAGGGAATGCAACCCTGTATAAGATGCTTTCCCACAGTTCCATATCCTGAGATGTCCTTAATAGTCCTTCTCCCACTGAGTTTTAAAACTGACAAACCATATATTGCCCACTGGAAAATGTCATGTCCACCATGTGGTGGGAAAGCAAGCTTGATGCTATAGGGTCAGATACAGAAAATGTCTGAATCCATAAGTACGAAATTGTTTCCAGATTCATACAGCGTTTATCAATAGCATTTGTTATGGAGAGTGTGAACTATTAATGGAGATAACAAGGCAGTCAATGTAGTAGGGATACAGAGGTTGCTTCTATAGCAAGCCACATAGGTGTGCAATGCAACTGGGACTGGTTTAACCACTTTGAAAAACCCAGAATTAAAGAAATTTTAAAGGTCTTTAAATCTATTGGTTATACAAACCCCAAAGATATTTAAAACTATGCTGTGCAGTTTTAAATGGTAAAAATATTGAAAGGTATTTTTTTGGTGCTGCATTCAGTGGAAAGAATCCACTTTGCTTAAATTAAGCTTATAAACAGAAATAAAACAAAACAATTTTACAACATTAAGAACTGCAGGAACTGAAACAGAAAATCAGAAATATAAAGAAAGAATACCATCTGCATATACCTTTTGTTCAATACCTAGTCTAGTAAGATCCTTTTATTAATGGGTCAGATTTTGAAGTGGTAGAAAGAGACTTCGATGGTAATAGCAAAAGGAGTGTGCTCGAACTCCACAACCCTAGGGTTAGGAGTCAAACTCTCAACCACTAGGCCACGACTTCCTTATGAAGGTGATGTAACACCTTACAATGTTTAACTCGTTCATTTACACTCCTACGGTTCCAACTAACAAACCTTAATATGTTACTTTAGTGGTTCACAATTTTTCTTCAGATTGACATAAAGTGGAAGTTTTCATCAGCATACAAAAAATAGTAATGGAAACATCTTGCAAAACTCAGTAGATGGTCTGATGCAAAAAAAATAAAAAATAAGTCAGCATCTCCCCAAACTAAATACAGAGGTAACTCTTCCCTTAACACTGTATCAACGCTAACACTGCTTAAACAAAACTTGCGTCACGCTTCTCGAAAAGGTAACAGTATTTAAAGTGTAAAAATATTCAAGCAAAACAGGATTTATGAAATTATATCAAGTCCCATTCATAAGCATAGAATAGCTCAGTAGGGACAAATCCATAGATGAGCCATAATGTTCGAATTAAGCCGTAACCCTAAGGGCACATATTGCAGTCACAAGCTCTCAATAAAAGTGATGTATCTGCCCCCATAGCATCAAATAAATATGTGCTGCCAGATCTTACTGCTATTTACTGCTTATTGCACTTCTGGTTAGATGCTAACTGCATTTCAGTGCTTGTACCCTACATGTGCAGTGACAATAAAGTTGAATCTAATCTAATCTAATCTAATCTTGATTACAGAAAAATATTGTTTGATGCCGATCTCATCCAAACCAATAACCTCTGAGATCAGAGACTGGTATTTAAAGCTCAAAAAAGTCAAACAGTTCTGAACACTCAAATAAATAAATAAATAAAATTATTTTAATTATATTTTAAAAGTTAAAACTTATGTATTTTAATTACTTGTCAATTTTCCATCCAATTTAATAACATAAATCAATGTAAAGTTAACATTTTAATTTTTCTCATGTTCAGCTGACAGTAATAAATTAAATAAAATGTTATGCAAACTGATGATGTGATTTAAGTTTGTGTAATAAATAAACTTTATTATTTAAAAAAAAAATGTTTAAAAATTAGAAAGGCAGAGTCATGTGTTTCATGGTAGCCAAATCAGAGCCAGTGTTTTACACACATGCCAGCACACCCAGCGTTCCCCACAACACACAACACACACACACAACAGCTAACGGAGATTCACAGCAGCAGCAGGATGGCGAGTCAGGAAGGCAATCCAATGAAAAGTTGGCATTTTCAAGGTGGAGATATAAGCACTACTTCAAATTCATTGTAGTCAAAAGCAAACGCGTATAAATGTAATATGCAGGAGGAAGACTTTATGGCATCCGTATAGAATGATTTGTGAATCATCTTACAAACCACAATACATCTAAAAGCTAATTTTAGCTTATATAAACACGTTTACTGTATTTATACACAATTTATGCTTATACATAAACAGTTACGCTTTGCAGGTACTTTCCAAAAACAAATCAAATAGCTATTATTCATGGATAACCTTATCGCTCGCAACATTTTATGCCAAAAGATATCTTTCAGCTATTCTTATTCATACGAATATCACATTAACCCTTTAAAACCGCATGTATCATTATACCATTTCTAAGAATATATTGAATCAGTGAGAGCAAATTTCTTTGAAAACCGTTGTATTTATTTTGATAAGCGGATCTGCCATCTTGTGGAATTTCACTGTACGCAGGAGTGAGGGGGATTTTGCTTTTCAAAATGGCGGCCGATTGATCGCCCGGCGGCTTCACGTAAAGGCCAATTTCGCTGTTAAGGGAAAAAAATGATATGGATTGCCTGATATAATTAATTTAACACTTTTCTGAATTAAAATAATGATAATTACTTTAATAATTTAATCATAAATTACAAGTAAATCGGTGTGAAATTGTGTATCAAATTTGATACTGGAGGTAATTAATATTGCTTTATGCCTAAACAGTAATACAAATTGTAAATGTTATATACTTTATGACTACCATAATGCAAACACACACAATATTGGGATGATTCAATTAATGGCAATTAATGACTGAAATGTCATATAAAATATAATTGTGTTAAAATGCACATATTAAATTTGAAACTGAGGATATGGTTCTTTATCCCTGAATAGTCGTGGTCACATTTTTTAATGTAACTCAATAACCCAAATGTCATCTTACAATACATTTAGGGTTATTTTTACAGTAACAATTCCTCTAAAATTATAATCAATATGCTGGAATCATCAATTTTTATGTGTATTTTAGATGTCAAAAGATTAGAGGAAGAAAAGAGAAAAAAAAGCATCTTCAAAATGTAATCACATAATAATGGATGGCAATTCAAGTGACCTAGAGTAGTTAGAGGAAGAGGAGGAGGAGGAGGAGGAGGATGATGAGGGATGGATTCCCCAGGCTATGCATGAAATGGAAGTTCAGACACCAGTGATGAAGAAGATTCAAGTCGGTAGTCCAGAGCAAAGCTAAGAGTTGAGATCCCAAACCGCAAAAGCAGTGGGTGAAGGATAATGCAAAAATAAAGAATACAGATGGAGATAAAACATTTAACCTCCATCTGTCGATTTCATTGCATCTGATGAGGAAGGGACAGAAGACAGGTGTAACTGGACTCATACATGTTTTCAAACAGTTTGTCAATGATGAAATGCTACAGGGAACGAGAACAAACAAATATGTACAAGCATACAAAATGAGGGCAAGTCAGTAAACACAACTGCCAAAGAGATAGAGAAAGTTGCAAGCATTGCACCAACAATCACTTCCAGATTGTACTTTAAGAAGTGAAGGTGCATCTTTGCCTGAACAAAGACAGAAACTGCTTCGACTACCACAAAGTGAAATAAAGGGACCGGAAAAGATCATGTAAAAAAAAAGAGAAAAACTGCCTAAAATGTTCATGTTTTCAAAACGTTAAAGGCATAATAGATTTTTGATCTAAAATCTACACTTTGTAGGAAACGCCCTTAAAAGCCGATGTATCAAAGTGATACAAAAAATATATCATAAACAAAATGAATTGGCAATTTGATTCAAATGATTCGGCTTAATAACATCTAATTTCAAAATATATAATTTTCGCCATTTTTTAATGTTGTACAGGGTTAATGGTTGAATTATTAATTAAATTCATGAAAATGGGTGTCATCTACCTCATTCTCATGAACCATACTGTCATGATGCCAAAAATGTAATTTAACTGGAAGAGTTATTTATTTAACTGAAGCACACATTCAATAATGTACAACCAGAAGCCCCTGCTGTACAGAAAGATTAAATATTGACATGAGGATCAATAACCTTTTTTTAACTTTTATGTCATAAATTCCAAGCAACAGTCAGTCATAGTACATAATTAGTAGTATAATATTGAGATGATTATCAGAGCACTTTGGAACAGTTCACTTAATTTATATTTAACATTGTAATCATGCTTGAATTATTGTTTATAACTTCCCTTGGATCCTTCCTCCATTAATTTAAGTGGCTGAGTAATTCTAGGTCTTGCAGAATTTGTAACCCATTATGCATTGTTTTCATTTCTTCTGCTCCTTGAGCTTTAATGCTTGTTCGAGTTAATGCACCTCCTTCTGCCATGAGAGCAACTCCTGCGAATTCAAGCTACAGGTGTAGTACTTAAGCAATGCTCCATGTGCTAACCTCCAACAACCGCCTCCTGCCCAATCGCTTCCTCCTAACACACCTGCTCCCAAACGCGTTTCTGACAAACTCAAGCTTCTTCCTTCCAGGTTCTCCTCCAACTCCTTCTCTGAACTCTTGGTACATCTCGCTGATGCTGTCCTTATCCTTCCAAATTTTACGTTCCTTTCTAGCATTTTCAGTGATTGGATCGATTTTCAACATCTGTGTCACTGAAAACATGGAAACCTGACTTACTCCGCCCTTAATCGATCATCTGTTGTCTGATTTCTCTGTAGAGTATTTAACGATCTCAGCTAACACATTGATGTGTGATGTGCAGCTTCTTCTCCAAAGTTCTCCGAATACATTTCACTGTCGCTCTTCATCCTTGAATTTTTCATCCGAATCCATGAGGACCAAGAACGACATCTCGCACACTTCACTCTTCCTCCTTCAGTTGTTTTTCATTGAATGATGAATCGACAGTCCTGAAAGTGTCATCACTGAGTTTCACCACCTCTGTGATTACGTGGCATTCTCAGTCAGTCAAAGATAGGTGTTTAAAACACCTCTGTCCTAGAGATGTTAGGTAAGTTTCCACTCCAGTTTTTCCTGACCAAAGATCGACAAGATTGAAAAGACAAAGGAGAGATGAAACTTTTAAAAATGCCAAATTAACATTTACAGCTGGTAATTTGAAATAATGTTAAGCCAGCCAAATATCTTATGTCTACAAATGTTATTGATGGTAACAAGTGTGTAAATACATAGAAAAACAACAACGGATGGTCTTTAAAACCCTGTTTTGTCCGGAAATTCTTCCCTTCTGCTACAGAATCAATCTCCCTTTGAAAAGAAGGTGCTTAATTGTATTAAAAGTGTAAGTGTTGTGTACTTCCAATCTTAAAAGTATACTTTTTAAAGAATGCAATAAAATTTAAATTAAAGGCCACTTAAGGTACTTTGAAGAGATTATACTTTAATGAAATAGGGTCTAACATATTGAAGTACACTTTATAAAATGCACTTTATGATAAATGTCAATTAAATATTGGTATACATTTTCATAATTATGATTTTATTGTATTTTAAATAAGTAATTATTTTTTATATATTATAATTATAAAACACATGTAAAATTATTTCAACTTAAGTGTGCTCCAAATTACATTTGTTAATGTATTTTAAATATATTACTATTTTGTCTATAATATATACTATTGCATTAATGCAATTAATAAAATAAACTTCAATACACCCTTATAAGATACCCAAATAAAACTTTTTGAATTTTGACATTTTCATCACCAGCCCTGCTCTATTAATTCTATAAATTACATTTTTACATAATGTTTTCTGAAAGTACTGTATTGTATGAATAGTACCATAATTTGCATCTGTGTACAGAATACATTCAATATCATGTTGTTCTAAGTCACTTAAACACACATTTAAGTGCATTAATTGCAAGCAAAGTTTAACGAATCTTAACCAAATTAATTTGGATTCAAATAGGCTACATTTGTTCAATATAGGCAAAACTTGACTCTAAAATTACTTTTAGTTAGTGAATGAGTCTAACCAAACTAATTAGAAATATTAAACTTGAGTAGAAATGGAAAGCTTGAAATAATACGTAACCAGCAGTTTCTTTTGTTTAATGCATGTGCCCAAAATACTACGCCATGATGGCGCACTACTCACCAAGATTTTGAAAAAATGCGCTACGCGCGCATGTTTGTGTAACGCGCATGTGTGAGAGAACAAACAAGAAGAGGACAACAGAGGAACGTTTGATGAATACAGATAAGACTTGATATACTGCAGACGAGGAATCAAGTAAGAAATCTTCATATATCGCTTTATCACCTAGAAGGTGAATTAATCACGCTTATTTATCTCTGACCGCATTCTGATATCGAATGTGATCCGTGGGACAAAAAATTGCGCAGAAAATACAATATTCTATTTGAACTGACGATTTAAAATTATATTCAACGCTACTGAAAAAAATCCAGAGATCTGATCTTGTAACTTTTATTTAATGTACATAATCACATTATAACCACCACTAATATTCAATATCAGCCACCTCTAGAATAATGCTTTTCTTTTTTCTTTTTGCCTCTGAAGAGTGAGATGTTCCTTACGCTTGTGTTTGTAATGTAATATGTTTGTTCTTATCTGGAGTTATTCATTTTGCAGGATCAGTACAGTTTTGTTACTGAGATACAATGTGGAGACACAGACCTGTACTGAAGAGATGATGTTAGAAGTTTTAATGAATTGTTACCTAGTTTAACATAGCTTAAAATGCTATATTAAGTCAGTATCCCTATGGATTTGAACTGCTTTGAATCTTTTCCATTTGCAAGTAATATATTCCCTTCTGTGCATTTACAGACCACTCTGTAATCATCATATTTTACAGGTAACAAACCAAAGGATGAGGACAGTAGCTTTTCTGTGCCAGCCATGGTAAATACAGGAACATCCTTTCATGAAGATGTGAGAGAAGCTTCAGGCAAGTTAAATTATATTATTTTATATATATGTACAAAAAAGAGGATATTTATATATTTTGGTATGAAGTTCATGGTTTATTCCCTAAAAGTAGGAATAATGAATGTTTGTAAAATGTAATCTATTTTAAAGCCCAGTGTCAGCTGCGATGGTTTGATCAGGGATGCTGCTGTTTATGGGGAAATCTGAAGGACTTTATTTACCACCACTGTTGCCCTGATGATTGAGGTAACGTTAATCAGCTCTTAGGTGATGCAGATGTAGTCAAAGTTACACACACCTTGCAGAATATACTGCTTCATCAGAGTAGTAATTGCATTATTTTTTTTATTCTACCTCTCTACCTCTTACTGCAATGCCTCGTTCACACTACTCCGCGTGGCATGCATTGCGTGAACTTTTACGACCCATATTAATGGATTCCAGCGCTCACACTGGAGCGCGTTCGCGATCCGTCAGTGCGCTCAGGAGCAGTGCGCTGCAGGAGTGCTGTGATCATTTACGATTGAGTCTATTTTGCTGTGCTGCATGCGCTGATTAAAGTGACAGCGCATTGCTGCATAAAATGAGCATGGATTGACAGAAATGCAGTCATTTCACAATAAATGTATACTAATTAAAGCCTACTGTGTTTCACACGCATACACATGAGTTTTGGCTAGATTTAAAAAAACAGAAGAGCTTAAAGAGACAATGCAACATTTATATGCACTTTTATAGAGGCAGAGAAACAAAGTTATTTAAGACCTGTTGGATTGTGTGTGAATAAAGATTTAAATGCAAAAGGCACCAGAGTCACTGTTTCTGTCCAGTCAGTGATTTTAATTTTGAATGTTTGTGATATCCTAACAAGAAAATTAGGCTAATGTTGTGTTTAAATGTGTTGCAGCTTGTTTCAGCAACTTATTATAAAAACATAGCAGTCAAATGCATGAGTAATACGTTTTATATTTGAATTCAAATATGTCCTATGAAAGATTGTTACTGTACTGTGATTAAAGAGTATCACAAATGCTGAAAAACTGTTTTGATTTTTTTTTTTTTTATACATGATTTGATATCAAAATAATCGACATAATGTTGTTTTTGTGGACTTAAACTGACGCGATCAGTATCGTAACTGCAACGCTGCCCTGTGTGAAAGCACTATGAGTCCGCGGCTGCTTCAGCACCACATACTGACGCACACGGACTGCAGGAGCGACTGCAGGACGGATTATATGTGAAACAGGCGTAAATTATTAACATTTTGTTGATACTGCAAGGTGTATATAAACTTTAGACTGCAACTGTGTCTATTGCTTTCACTCAGCTGAACCATTTATAATGGCTGGCTATATTTTCTAACAACTGTTCTTCTTTCTTTCCTTAAGGAATTTTTTCAGACTTTCCAGCCTCTTTGGAAAATTTTTCCGCTTCACACAGACTGTGGAGAGATGGTGTGCAGCTTCATGACATGTGAAGTTTAGTGCTCGATGGAGAGCTTCTGGGACATTGACAGACAGCACGCCCCAGCAAGTTCATTTGGAGTTCTTTTTTAAAATGTATTAATTTATTTAGTCAAACTTGCATTCACTAATGCTGGAGTAAGATTTTAGAAGAAAAACTTTCGGTTCTGTTTAATGTTGGTGCTAGTACAGGTTTGAGAACCAATGGCCTGGTTTACAGACTGGCTTAGACTAAGCTCAGGATCATAGTTCAATAAAGAAATTCTATGTCAATACATTAATAGTAAACTTTAACCATATTTTAAAGACATTAGAAGCAATTAGAGTACATATAATTGTACATATGGAGATGTACTAAAGTGCCACTTAAGTAAGACATTAGAAGTAATTAGAGACATATAATGTACATATCGGAGAGTACTAAAGTGCCATTAAGTCCCACTTAAGTTGTTAAAATGCATTTAAAATAACTTTAAAGTGTGATACATTTGAAATTAATTACAAATACAACTATTAAGTGGCAAAAATAACATTTTATTAGCATTTATGTGACAATAATGACAAACCTACATAAATTTTGGTTTTATTGAAGGCCAAGACAAGTCAACGACCAGAATGTGTCTCTTTGGTGAAAACTGGCAAACACATGCATGAAAGATCGGCACGGATATCACAAAAGTATTCGAAAGAGCAGGTAGTGATTTACAGAAGGCTACTAAAGTCTCCCTTTGAGTGTTAGCTGTTGATTGCCAAGGCAAAAAAGCTGCATAATATTGTAGAGGAGTTAATCAAACCCACCTTTGTTAAAATAGTGGAGGGACTATGTGGCCCGCAAGCAGTTGAAAGTGCTAAATCTGTCCCACTTTCTAGCAACACTGTTAAAGACAGAATTTATAAAATGGCAGAAAACTGAACAGAACTAGTAATGATGGAACGCTGAGTTGCTTAATTAACAACTTATTGTAGTAGGTCCACCAAATTGGTACACTGACAGAATACAATGGCATGGCTGAAGCTATAATCGCGATAGGTCTTTTATTTGTTTTTTTTGCAAAGTTCACTTAATTTATCAGGATGAAGTTGCAACTTTAGTCCATCTCTGTGTTTAATCTGACTCCAATTTCAAGTGGATCACTAAATTTAGAATTTAGATGACATGCCTACAGTTCTATTCAAGTGTTCTATTCCATAACATCCCATGTTAATGTTATCTGTATGCACGGGTCTGAGAGTAACGCAATTTCGATTCTCTGTATGTACAGTATTGTTCAAAATAATAGCAGTACAATGTGACTAACCAGAATAATCAAGGTTTTTCAGGATATTTTTTTATTACATGGCAAAACAAGTTACCAGTAGGTTCAGTAGATTCTTAGAAAACAAATGAGACTCCAGCATTCATGATATGCACGCTCTTAAGGCTGTGCAATTGGGCAATAGTTGAATTAGTTGAAAGGGTGTGTTCAAAAAAATAGGCAGTGTGGCATTCAGTCACTGAGGTCATCAATTTTGTGAAGAAACAGGGTGTGAATCAGGTGGCCCCTATTTAAGGATGAAGCCAACACTTGTTGAACATGCATTTGAAAGCTGAGGAAAATGGGTCGTTCAAGACATTGTTCAGAAGAACAGCTGCACTTTGATTAAAAAATTGATTAGAGAGGGGAAAACCTATAAAGAGGTGCAAAAATGATAGGCTGTTCAGCTAAAATGATCTCCAATGCCTTAAAATGGAGAGCAAAACCAGAGAGAGCGTGGAAGAAAACGGAAGACAACCATCAAAATGGATAGAAGAATAACCAGAATGGCAAAGGCTCAGCCAATGATCACCTCAGGATGATCAAAGACAGTCTGGAGTTACCTGTAAGTACTGTGACAGTTAGAAGACGCCTGTGTGAAGCTAATCTATTTTCAAGAATCCCTCGAAAGTCCCTCTGTTAAAAAAAAAAGGCATGTGCAGAAGAGGTTACAATTTGCCAAAGAACACATCAACTGGCCTAAAGAGAAATAGAGGAACATTTTGTGGACTGATGAGAGTAAAATTGTTCTTTTGGGTCCAAGGGCCACAGGCAGTTTGTGAGCACCCCAAACTCTGGAATTCAAGCCACAGTACACAGTGAAGACAGTGAAGCATGGAGGTGCAAGCATCATGATATGGGCATGTTTCTCCTACATGGGTGTTACTCATTATCGCATACCAGGGATCATGGATCAGTTTGCATATGTTAAAGGTACTTGAAGAGGTCATGTTGCCCTATGCTGAGAGAGGACATGCCCTTGAAATGGTTGTTTCAACAAGACAATGACCCAAAACACACTAGTAAACGGGCAAAGTCTTGGTTCCAAACCAACAAATTAATGTTATGGAGGTAGCCCAATCTCCAGACCTTAATCCAATTGGGAACTTGTGGGGTGATATCAAAAATGCTGTTTCTGAAGCAAAACCAAGAAATGTGAATGAATTGTGGAATGTTGTTAAGAATCATGGAGTGGAATAACAGCTGAGAGGTGCCACAAGTTGGTTGACTCCATGCCACACAGATGTCAAGCGTTTTAAAACTGTGGTCATACAACTAAATATTATTTAGTGATTCACAGGATTGCTAAATCCAGAAAGAAAATGTTTGTACAAAATAGTTTTGAGTTTGTCGGTCAAAGGTGAACTGCTATTTTTTTTGAACACCCCTTTCAACTAATTGCCAATTGCCGCCTTAGGCGTGCATATCATGAATGCTGGGTCTTGTTTGTTTTCTGACAATCTACTGAACCTACTGGTAACTTGTTTGCCTGGCAATAAAAATATACTAAAACCCATTATTCTGGTTAGTCACATTTACTGCTATTATTTTGAAAATACTGTATGTACTGTACATGTGAAATTGACAAAAAGCAGACTTGAACTGAACTGACTATTTCAGGTGTCCTATCCTAGACATAGATTTGAGGTACCATCAACCCTCTAACCATTTACTAGTATATGATTTGAATACCTCAAAATTTTATGTCAGATTAGATGTTAATTATGTTAATTGGCATGATACAATGAAAATCCAATTGTTCCAATTCAGATAAATAAATAACATCTATTGCTCAAAGATGAATCTAAGAGAGAAAAATGATACCTGACAGCAGAACGCGTGCAGTGGGAGTTCTAGAGCAGAGCCCAAGACTTGCACACACAGAAATCAAAATCAATATAATGCCACTTAGTCTATATTCAGTGCACACCAGAAATCTTCAAAATCTGCAAAACTTTTGGTTTGGTAGGGATCCTGAGTCCACCCTAGCCAGATATGGAAAACTTTTCACAGACCCTGGGAGACACACCCTCATCAGCAGAACAGAATGATTTCAGTCTTTCTCATAATATACAGTAAGTGACTGCTCTGAAATTGAGACAATTTTCCCAATTATGGAGAGCCTTTACAATGATACTAAACATGAAATGGTTAAAATAATATGTCTATGTTATATGTATAATATGTCCTAGTTTTCATACAAAATATATTAAATTGTGTCCTGAAGCAAAAAAGCTTTTACAGGTTTGGAACAACATGGGAGTAAGTGATTGATGACAAAAATTCATTTTGGGATGGGTACCCTAAAGGATGGGTGAAGGGCAGTTGAGCAAATGGTTTTTTGAAGTCTTCACTTCAGACGCCAGGTTCATATCCAACTTGTTAATTCAAATAAATTATATAATTAATTCTACAATTAATAGGCTTTAGTTAGTTATTTACTAATTACATACTTAAGATTGACTTTAAAATGTCATTATTTTTAATCATGATACTTTGTGCTTTTATATAAATGTGTAATGAAATAGTAAAACACAAGAGCTTTAAATGCTTGACAGCTTTAATCAAAGTAGTAAACCATTTAAAAAACTTATGAAGATAGTTATTTTTCTTACTACTGCTTTCAACCCAAACTAAAAAATCGGTATATTCAGTTCTCATTGTATTAATCTGTAGTTTGTGATTGTCTATTAGGTTAGATTCAATAAGACTGACCTTTAGATGAAGATGCCATTATGTCTTTAAAGTTGTTCTTGTCTTTAGGAATCTTTCTGTCCGACTGAATGATCGATCATGGAAACTAGAAGTGCCTATTCTTCCTCTACTTAAAGGGGAAAAAAGTATACGTTAAACATTGCTCACCTCTACACATCCAATTTGCCCGTTGCATACGACATTGTTTTGTTATCACTAATCTATTAGAATCTTGGTTTCGTTTTGAAATGAACTCTATATGCTGTTCAGAAAAAACGGTGATTGTGAAATTCATTGTTGAATATACATACATAAGAAAAGCATAATCAACACTATACAACATGTATGTTTTAGTTTACCTCACAATGTCAATAAACCTGTGGATGAGGAGCTACTGTCTTCAGTCTTGATGTTTGGAGTTTACCTGGCTGTCATGTTATATACAGAAGATATACTGATGACAACACAACACCAATATTTTTTTTTTTACAGATTGAATCATAGGACTTGCACTCTATTATTTTACTAACTGCTTGTTCTTAAAAAAAAATGTTTTGTATTCTTTCCATTTTTTAATCTACTATATTACTATAAAATTAACAAAAGCAAAAACAAAGCCTCTAACATGCTTGCTTGTATTATTTTTCTATTCTATAATTTTTTGTATTTATTATATGAAAAAAAAAATCTTGCTATGTACAGAGTTTAGATAACTGAGACTTGTTATTGCACTTAATTTCATTGCTCTTTGATTTTGTTTGCTTCCAAGTTCTTTGGATAAAAGCTTTCTAAATGACTAAATTTATAAATGTATATTTCCCATGTTAAGCAAAAATTTTGTTTTGCCTATCTCCCTCTTATTAATCTTAATGAATAGCATTTTTAGAAAGATACAAACCAACTGTACAAGAAACGCAATCCAAAAAAGTTCACCTGTTTGAGTTGATCTTCCAAAACAAAGTTGTTACACTAACTGGAGGTCAGACAACAGGATCAGTCTCTTCAAGAGGTTAACTGAAGAACTTTTAGAATAAATGACACAATACATTCAGTCATGATCCAAATGGAAAATTTGACTTACAGACAACAGTTATTTAGAATTTCAGGAAGATCCGGACTAATGTAGATACAGGCAGAAAAACTAAGAGGAGGAAGATTAGGAGTGGTTAAGGTCAGTCAAGTCTTGTGCATAAGGCTATAGACAAGACCAGACAATAGAGGGGCTAGATCAGGGCTGGGCAGCCGGTCCTTGCATAGATTAGGTTCCAACCCTAATCAAACTGTCACAGCCACACCATCTACACCCGAATCGGACACTTACCACACCCATTTCGTCCCCAATCACCCAGAATTCTGAACACCTGTGCATCATCACCAGTGCCACATTATAAAGCCATCCGTCACCATCACCCAGTGTCTGGTCTTTATCGATCTTCCTCACCCTTACCAACCCTCTACGCCAAACCTACCTGATCCTCCAACCCTCGTCTCATCATCTGGTTCCTGTGCCCATCGCTTGTTGAGTATCATCTGTGTCACCTCCAAGGAAAGTTGTATTATCACTTGTGTCATCTTTGTCAAGATTCACCCTGTTCTGAAACCCTGTGCCATTAAATACTATTGCACTGAATCCTCTGTGTCCCGTCTGTGTCTGACGAGCCAGACCTCATGACTCTTCAGATACAGGCGGGACCGCCCGGATCCCTTCACTGAACTGGTTCACCTTACGGTCCTCACTCATGCAACAAGCTCAACCTTCCTCACCGGCTGCCAACAGTTCAAACACCGCTACTACTCGTCACTTTCGGTTGCCCCTCAGTCCCTGGCCAAACCAGCACAAGCGCACGGGCGGAGGATTCGCGGGTTCTTGCTAGAGTGTTCCCTTACATGGAGTACGTCACTTATTCACCACTGAACGCGAGTGGTCAAATTCTATCAACCTCTACAGGTAAAGCTCCAATGGGCTCAATCTCTCTGGGAGTGAACTCATCTGCCACTGGATCGGTTACTGATTTCTGTTTTCAGCTAAAATCTGTCTTTGGTCAACAAACTTCGTATTATCTGTTCCGGATCAACATTTACACGCCAACAGAGAGATGAATCAAGGAGTGATTATGCTATGCTTCCGTACACTTTCGCTTACATGGCTGGAATGAAACTGCCTTAATTACAGCTATCGCCACGGGTTATGTGATAAAATACAAAGTTTGATTTTTGTATATGAAGTTACTGGGACTTGAGTGTTTATTCAGAAATCCATCAGAGTCACCCAGAGACTCACCGCCTGTTATCAACTCCTCCCTGCTGCTTCCTCCCCCATCCGCTATACCATATGTCGCTCCTCCAGCACCTGAACCCATGCAAGTGGACTCAAACCCCCTATCCAATCGGACGCCAGCCGAGGATTAACACCGGGCTGTGTTTATTGTGGGGAGATGGACACCTCCTACCATCATGTCCAGTAAGCCTCCCGCCCAGCGGTGAGTACCATCCATATACCACCGCAAACTGCTCCTCTGACTAAAACCTGGGTTACTCTAAGACATCTCCATTCTCTGTTTCATTACAAGCCCTCATCAACTCCCGGTTGGGGAACTTCATCAACCAGCAAACATTAACTCATCTAATGCAAGCATCATAAGCCCTCAACTCAAAGTACGCGATACAGGGAAAGCCGCTGGGCAAAGGTCTTGTCCGCATTTCTCCCCCCAATCATCCTCTCTGGGACTCCTGCATGAGGAAGACATCCGTTATGGTGCTGGAGGAATCCACCAAGACATCATCCTGGGCGCCCTGGCTTAACCCAACACCAACCTCCACCATTGGCCCACAGGTGAGATCCTGAAATGGGGAAAGTCTTGTCATCCTACCTGCATCCTCCCAGTTAAAATTCCCAAGGTCATTCCTTCCATCAAGAAGTCATCCCTACGGTCCAGTCCAATGTGGAAAGCCCCAAACTAGGTGGATCATATCATCCCCTCCAGAATTTTGGGCTTCCAGGATGTGTTCAGTAACAGTTGGCAACCGAAACTTCCACCCTCATAGGGCCATGGGATTAGCGCCATTGACCTCCTGCCTGGAGCAACCCTTCCCCAAGGGACTAGTCCTCTGTCCATTCCGGAGCAGAAGGCCATGAGTGCGGCCAGGAAGCCCTCCGCTCAAGAGTTCATTCGACTATCTACCTCCCCTGCCGCTTCCGCTTTTCTTCGTGGCCAAGGGCCGGAGGCTTGAGGCAGTGTATCACCATGCCATCTCAACCTCAAACCATCAAATTCAGTTATCCTTCCCTGGTCCCAGGGCTAGGAACAACCCTGGAGCCAAGATCTTCCAAAACTGCACTTGAGGAGCCTATAACCTGATCCGCATCCGAAGGGGCAGTGGAAGACTGTTTCATCACTCCTTCCGGGCACTATGAATACAGGGTCATGCTGTTGGTTATCCAACAGTCCATCCGTTTCCAAATTATAGAATGAAGTCTTCAGAGAATACCTTAACCAGTTGTAATTGTCTACATCGCGATATCCTCATTTACCCACATCAGGAGGAACACATCCAACATGTCACACTTTCGATCCAAACCCTCCGAACACCATCTAACCTCAAGTCCAAAAAATGTGAGTTCCAACACCCCTCAGTCCAGTTCCTGGGATACATCAGTCACCCACGTGGACCAGGGGAAGGTGGCCCAACACACTGGCCTCAACCTGGTTCCATTAAAGAACTCCAAGCTCCTGGGCTTTGCCAACTTTATAGAAGATTCATCAAAATTACAGTTTACTCAGCTCACCTCTAAACTTCTCCCTCGGAACCGGCCCAAGTCTCTGTCCTGGAACCCGTGGCCACTGAAGATTTCCACCAACCTAAACAAGCCTTGAAGACCTCCGGATCCTAGTTCACCCTGATCCCAACCAACAGTTCATGGAATGGGCCTCATCACCGGGCAACAGTACTTTTCCCAGCGCAGGGGATCTCCATCCATGTGCCTTCTTCTCAAGAAGCTATCCCCTGGAGCAGAATTATGACATTGGTAACCGTGAACTTCTGGCCATCAAGCTGGCTCTGGAAGAGTGGCCATTGGCTGGAGGGAGCCCAGTTCCCTTCGAGGTAGTAACAGACCACCGAACCTGGAATACCTCCGAAGCTAAGAGACTGAATCATCACCAAGCTAGATGGGTTTAATTCTTCACGAGATTCACTTTAAAGTCACTTATCACCCTGGTCCCAGAACAATAGAGTTGATGCCCTCTCCCGCTTCATCAGGCAAATCCAGAACCAGAATCTCCAACCAAACCTCCCTCCAGCCATGATTGTAAGTCCCATTCAATGGAATATTGATCGTATATTTAACAAGAAAACCTGCAACACCCTGCTCCGGGTGGTCCAGAAGGGAAACTCTTCGTCCCTCCTCAACATGGATTACCCTCCTGGACTTAGCTCATACCCTCCGGGATCTGGACATCCAGGCAGGAGGCGCCCCTCTGCCTCCTACAACAGCAGTGGTGGCCATCGATGGCTCTGGATACTGTCCGTACCTCAAGGATGCTCGCTGCCTAGCAGACCCCTAGGAGATCGAGGTAAACTGGTGCCTCTGCCCATTCCTGAACATCCATGGGACCCATATTGGCATAGATTTCATGTCACCTCCCTCCTTCTCAAGCCAACACCTGTGTGCTGGTAGTGGTCGACAGGTTTTAAGTCATGCAAACTCATCCCTCAAAGGACTTCCCCATGCGTTTGAAGCGCAGAGGCACTATTCCACAATGTATTCCGCCACTTTGGCATTCCAGAGGGACATGCCTCCCGGGGTCCCCAATTCATCTCCAGAGTCTGGTCAGCTTTCTTCCCGCTTCTGGGGTGTCTGTCAGCCCTCTTCAGGATACCATCCACAGACCAAGCCAGGCGGAGCTAAGATACAGAGATTGGGAGGTTCCTGAGGTATCCACCACCATGACCAGGAACTGTGGGCCAGTACCTACCCTGGGCAGTACCCAGAACTCCTCCAATTGGTCACCCCTCTTGACCTGTACCAGCCTCCACTCTTCCCATGGTCAGGTGACCCTGACTTCACTCTTCAACCCTTCACTGACCTGTCCCCTCCATCCACAGAGCCTGGTGTATGCCATACCCTCTCCTCCACCACAAAGAAGCCACATCTTCGGGTGGGCTACCTCACCTCGCCCGGGTCCTCAAGAGTACCTTGTAGACTGGGAGAACTACGCCGGAGGAGCATTCGGGGTTAATGTGCACATCCTGGACCCCAGTCTTCTCACTGACTTTCACGGCATCAAGACCGCCCCCGCTGGGGGTAGACCCGTCTGCCAAGATCCCAGCCGTCGACCGGTGGAGAGGGTACTGTCACACCACACCTCACTCCCGAACGGACCTTACCGCCACACCCACTCGCCCCAATCACCAGAATTCTGAACACCTGTGCATCATCACAGTGCCATATAAACCATCCGCACCATCACCCGTGTGGTTGCACGATCCACTCACACTTACCGAACCCCTATCGCAAACCCTACCACCCCCAACCCTCGCCTCTCTCTATCATTTCCTGTGCTCATCATCAGTCCTGAGTCATCATCTGTGTCACCATCACCAAGGAAGTTGTATTTCACTGTTTTCATTCCAAGCCCTGTGTCTGAAACCTCTGTGTCACATTAATACCATTGCACTGAATCCTCTGTGTCCTGTCTGTGTCTGACAAACACCTTCCTATGCTCTAGTCCCCAAAGGGTTTACCGCTGAGTAGGCTTCAAGGGATAGAAATTTGGAGAAAATTAAGTTGCCTATAGTATACACTACCATCAGTTTTGAACAGTGTTTAATGTTATTTTTAATTTTTTTATAAGCCTTCCCTCATTTATTTTTTTATTTTAAGCCTTTTAAAAGCCATTTGAATATATTTTAAAATGCAATTTATTGAGGTTTCAAAGTGATTTTTTTCCCATCATTAGTATCCCATCCTTCAAATACTGATTTGCTTGCAAAATATATATATATATATATATATATATATATATATATATATTATTATTATGATAATGTTGAAACCGTGAAATAATTTTTTCTGGTTTTTGATGTATACACAGTTAAAGAGAGCAGCATTTATTGAAATAAAATCTTTAAAATAATGTCTATCAATCCTTCTTTAAATCCTAAAGAATTATAATTTCTATAATTTATTTTACAAAAAATATATATATATATTGTTTGTGTGTACTGACTAAGCTTTTAATATATGTGTATAATGTTGCAAAAGCTTTTATTCATATAAATTCTGGATCCTTCTATTCATCACAGAATGCAAAAATTTACTCATCTGTTTTAAATATTGATAATCAGAAATCAGCATATTAAAATAATTCTGATTAATGTAATGAACTGAGGAATGATCTGAAAATTAACCTTTGATCACGAATACATAATTTAAATATATTCAAATGAAAAGTTATTTTAAATAATAAAATATTTCAAATATAACTGCTTTTGCTGTATTTTGGATCAAAAAATCAGGGTGAGCAGAAGAGCTTTTAAAATCTTACTGTTAAAACTGTTGACTAGTAGGCTATTAGATTACAGAAATTTATATCGTAATGTGACACAAAACACACACACAAATATTATGTCTGTTTTATTATGTTCTCCCCTTTGAAGCCACCTCAAGCTATTCATTATATAACAATATAAGAAAAAAAGAAATAGGAATGTCTGTTTTTGGAAAAAGTGTACATGTCATTTATTTTTATTAATTGGGATCAAAATTATAGCATTTAATTGACTGTTTTGGTAAAGTAAAGTCTGGATGGTTTGGGAATTGTTTTGTGAATTTTGAGCTTAGTTGCAGAACTGTGGATTATATATAACTAATCTTACTTCTGCATTTAACTTAATGAATGTCATCTAGTGTAAGGAACCTAGTGTTCACATTTAAAATACATGTCTTCAACAGTAAATATTTGTATATGAACTGTTTTAGATTTTCTTTTACCTTTCTTTCTCTCTCATTATTTATCCTCACTATTCATCTGCACCCTTGTAAAAGTCACAAGTCAAGCATATGAAGTAATCTCATGATAACTTTACAGTGCCTGGACATTTTAGTGTCCCAGTAAAGTGAAAGCGAAAGTCATGACATTTGCCAAGTATGGTAACCCATAAGAGGAAATTGATGCTCTGCATTTAACTTATCCAAGTGCACACACACACAGCAGTGAGAAGTAAACACACGGTGAGCACACACCCAGAGCAGTGGGCAACTACAGTGGGGATCTGAAAGTTTGGGCACCCTTGCAGAATCTGTGAAAATATGAGTAATTTTCAAAAATAAAGAGATCATACTAAATGCATGTTATTTTTTTAGTACTGTCCTGAGTAAAATATTGTACATAAAATATTTTAACATTTATTCCACAAGACAAACCCTAACTCAAAAGTTTGGAACCCTTGGTTCTAATACATGTGTGCTGTTACCGATGATCCTCGGCTGTCTTTCTGTTTTGTGATGGTTGTGCATGAGTCCCTTGTTTGTTCTGAACAGTTAAACTGAGCAGCTTCTTCAGAAAAAATCTTTGTGTACCGGAAACATACAAGCATCTTCTGTTGCTTACTAAGGGCAGAACTAAATGGAAAGAAATTATATTACAACAAAATAAGACAAATTTGGCCATCTTCATTGTGTTCAAACGTTTTCACCCCAGCTCTTAATGCATCTTGTTTCCTTCTGGAGCATCAGTGAATGTTTGAGTCTTTTTAAATAGTTGTGTTTGAGTCCCTCAAATGTCCTCTCAGTGTGATAAGGTGTATCTCAAAATCATAAAGTCACTGCTGGAAAGGGTTCAAATATGCAAAGATGTTGGAAAACTGAAGAATCTGCAGGACCTTAAAGATTTTTCTGAAGAACGCTGCTCAGTTTAACTGTTCAGAACAAACAAGGGACTCATGCACAACCATCACAAAACAGAAAGACAGTCGAGGATCATCAGGTAAAAGCACACAGTACTAAGAACCAAGGGTTCCCAAACTTTGAGTAGGGTTATTTGAATAATTTCAGCATTTTTTGTCTTGTAGGACTAAATGTTAATATCTTTTATGCACAATATCTTACTCAGGACAGTACTGAATAAAATATAACATGCATTTAGTATGATCTCTCTTATTTTTGAAAATTACTCATATTTTCACAGATTCTGCAAGGGTGCCCAAACTTTCGAAGCCCCACTGTATACTGGGGTTCAGTGCCCTTGCTCAAGGGCACTTCATCCAAGAGTATTGAGGGTGGAAGAGAGCACTGTTCATTCACTCCTACAACTCCTGTCAGCACCGAGACTCCGAGCCAGCTGAATTTCAGGTTACAAGTCCAACTCTCTAACCATTAGGCCACAGCTGCCCCTGTAATACTAATAAAATGAGTAGAATGTTGTCAGAGATGTTTTTGCTAACTTTTAAACAACATTTTATAATCACAAGAATACAAATTTTACATCTTAATAACATTTCAAAACAATATTCCTGAAATGTTTTCATGTTATGTTCAGTGCTCTCCTGTAGAACTTGTAATGCTAAAAATTACAGTCTGATCACAAAAGTGAAGAAGTCATTCTATAATTAGGGGGTCATCCATGTCTTATTATTAATTTGACTAATTTTTCAATAGCTTCTCACTTCAAGCTTTTATATCAGGGAATATTTCTAATTCATGTAATAAAAATCCACAAATATCCATCTTTTGTCTTGCAAAAAATGGCATATTCTATAATGGGATTTGATGTTTTGTGCTTGTACAGTTTGGTAAATTTGAGGTTTTGCTCTTCAGATTAGCTCTGAAATACAAATTTCTGTATATATTTCCATAAATATTTGTTCAAAATAATCAAAAAAAAAAAATATTTTGCTCGTGATCTACAGTTTTGTTCAAAATAATAGCAGTACAATGTGACTAACCAGAATAATCAAGGTTTTTAGTATATTTTTTATTGCTCACGTGGCAAACAAGTTACCAGTAGGTTCAGTAGATTGTCAGAAAACAAACAAGACCCAGTCATTCATGATATAGCACGCCTAAGGCTTGTGCAATTGGGCAATTAGTTGAAAGGGGTGTGTTCAAAAAATGCAGTGTTCTACCTTGACTGTACAAACTCAAAACTATTTTGTACAAACATTTTTTTTTTTCTGGGATTTAGTAATCCTCGGAATCACTAAACTAATATTTAGTTGTATGACCACAGTTTTTAAAACTGCTTGACATCTGTGTGGATGGAGTCAACCAACTTGTGGCACCTCTCAGCTGTTATTCCACTCCATGATTCTTTAACAACATTCCACAATTCATTCACATTTCTTGGTTTTGCTTCAGAAACAGCATTTTTGATATCACCCCACAAGTTCTCAATTGATTAAGGTCTGAGATTGGGCTGCCACCCATAACATTAATTTTGTTGGTTTGGAACCAAGACTTTGCCCGCTTACTAGTGTGTTTTGGGTCATTGTCTTGTTGAAACAACCATTTCAAGGGCATGTCCTCTTCAGCATAGGGCAACATGACCTCTTCTAGATATTTTAACATATGCAAACCTGATCCATGATCCCTGGTAGTGCATAAATAGGCCCAACACCATAGTAGGAGAAACATGCCCATATCATGATGCTTTGCACCTCCATGCTTCCACTGTCTTCACTGTGTACTGTGGCTTGAATTCAGAGTTTGGGGGTCGCTCTCACAAACTGCCTGTGGCCCTTGGACCCAAAAGAACAATTTTACCTCATCAGTCCACAAAATGTTCCTCCATTTCTCTTTAGGCCAGTTGATGTGTTCTTTTGGCAAATTGTAACCTCTTCTGCACATGCCTTTTTTTTTTAACAGAGGGACTTTAGGGGATTCTTGAAAATAGATTAGCTTCACACAGACGTCTTCTAACTGTCACAGTACTTACAGGTAACTCCAGACTGTCTTTGATCATCCTGGAGGTGATCATTGGCTGAGCTTTGCCATTCTGGTTATTCTTCTATCCATTTTGATGGTTGTCTTCCGCTTTCTTCCATCGCCTCTCTGGTTTTGCTCTCCATTTTAAGGCATTGAGATCATTTTAGCTGAACAGCCTATCATTTTTTTGCACCTCTTTATAGGTTTTCCCTCTCTAATCAACTTTTTAATCAAAGTATCGCTTGTTCTTCTGAACAATGTCTTGAAACGCACTCCATTTTCCCTCAGCTTTCAAATGCATAGTTCAACAAGTGTTGGTTTCATCCTTAAATAGGGGCCACCTGATTCACACCTGTTTCTTCACAAAATTGATGACCTCAGTGATTGAATGCCACACTGCTATTTTTTTGAACACACCCCTTTCAACCTAATTCAACACTGCCCAATTGCACAGCCTTAAGAGCTGCAGTATCAGAATGCTGGGTCTCATTTGTTTTCTGAGAATCTACTGAACCTACTGGTAACTTGTTTGCCAAGTAGCAATAAAAAAAAATAAAAAACCTTGATTATTCTGGTTAGTCACATTGTAACTGCTATTATTTTGAACAATACTGTACATTAAATCATCCATTTTGTGTGTTGCTCCCTATAAAACCATTAATGTTTTTTTTTCCAAAGTCGTCCAACATCACAATAATATAATATATATTTATTAACGTTATAATATATATTATTAGAATGTGTGTGTTTAAAATGCTATATGGATACTAAATTCATTCTTACCTGTCAACTGTGTTACTTTAGCCCCATTCAGCATGGCATTAGTATTATCTAGGGACCATGTGTGATTTTGAAATTACTTTATGCTTGATTTATTTTTAACACATTAAGCTTAAATCCTTTTCTAATCTTCTCTTCTGAAAATTGTGAGGACCAACTTGCCGCATCACAAATATCTTGTAACGTAACTCCTTTAAAGAGGGCCCATGTCTAACATTCCTCTTGTTGAATGAGCACGTAAACCAGACGGAGGGTAAGACCCTTACTGGAATATGAAAGAGAAATTGTCTCCACTATCCAGTGGGATAAATGCTGTTTAGTAATCAGCTTCCCATGCTGCTTCACCCAAGACACAAACAGCTGATCGCTTCTGAACCCTTTGGTCCTCTCCATGTAAATGTGTAAAGCATGTACAGGACATAACGATTCAGCCTTTGCTGTTCTGCTGAAGCAAAGGCGTGGGTTAAATGCTCTTAACTTGAAAAGAACAATAGAATTGACCACTTTGGACATAAAGAGGATAAGGTTACAAAAACACCCCCGCCCCTGGCATAAACTGCGCATTAACGCTGAATTACAGAAAGTGCATGAATTTCACGCTTCACTGAAGCCAAAGCTAACAGCAGTGCCGTCCTTAAACAACATTAAATTCAGGTCAGCTTTGTCCAGTGGCTCAAATGGAGTCATGACGGAGAGATTGGTTTGAGACTGGCATAAAGACAGCGCCAGCACTCTCACTAAATCGGCACACCTACAGAAAGGCAGATAATGCGACCTGAAACACCTTAATTGCCGAGAATGCTTTAACCTGATCTATCATATCCTGCAGAAATGATAGAATCACTGCCACTGAAAACTGAAAGGGAATTACGCGTCTAACCGCGCCTAACGCTCAAACACCTCCATTTACATTCTATAGTGAACGAGTGAACAGGGCCCTAGAATTCTGTATAGTTCTAATAACACCTCTGGCAGATCAGCCAGCATTCATATTTAACCACTCACTGGCCAGGCCCACAGTGCCAGGACGCTCTGGATGAGGATTAAATATCCCCATACCCCCACCCCCCTGTGCAGTGGAGGGACCATGGCTCAAGTGCATAGCATATGTATGATCTCCAAGCTTCAGAATTTCCCTGGCCACCGCTGGAGCTACCTAGTATCATTCTCGTGGCCCTCCTCCCTCACTCTTTGATGGGCTGGAGATATCAACCCAATCGGAGGGAACGTGACAGGAGAACGCGAGGCCACTTGTGCCCAGTGCATCTATTGCTAGAGGTGTGCTCTGAATCCCTTCAGAGAGAAAAGAGGGCATTGAGCATTGTCCTGTGATGGAAACCCATCCACTGCCAAATATGCTCCAAATTTGACCAATCACTCTCGGTTCAGCTTCCAATCTCCATAAAGGGGATTTCGTCTGGACAGCAGATCTGCACCCATTCATGATGCCTTGAATGCGTCTCGCTCTCAGGAATAAAAAGACTAGCACTGCTCCACAAAATCAGTTTGCGGCTAACATGTGTAAAGGGAGTGATCTGAGACCTCCTGTCTGTTTATGTATGCCACAACTGTAGTGTTTTCTCCGCTCTCAAGAAAATGATGTCCTTTCAGAAAAGGAAGAAAATGCTTCAACGTTAGAAAGATGGCCAGCATTTCCAAGTAGTTTATATGACAGTGGCTCAGATGGGACCCCATCTCCGTTCACTCCCTGCCCTGCCCTCGTGAATGCCCCCCCAGCCGGACAACGACGGTCCGTAGTTATGACCTTCCTTGTCAGGACAACGCCCATCAGCACCCCTTGTACCAGAAAGCAAGGCCGACAGTAATGCAATTCCAAGAATGCCGCTGACGCACTCTCACTCTCCTCCGGAATGCAGTAATGGGTCTAGTCTCAGATGAGCTACCCAGCGTGAAAAAATCTCTCATAAATAGTCTGCCTAAAGGGATGACTATTAGAACTGAGGCCATCAGACCCAATAGTCTGAGGCATGTGTGAAAAGAAACATTGTTCCCTTCCCAAATTCAGCCAGGCATTTAATAAAATTACCTCTCCTCCTATATCATCGCTCTGAATGTCACTGAGTCCAGTAACACTCCCATATAAGTTATTGACTGCCTGGGAACCAAAACACTCTTTCTGGTGTTTAATTTTAATCCCAGTTTTGTAGATGTTGTAGACTGAGAGAGCGACTGCTTTTAGCACGCTCCTCATGCTTGACTGGAAGCGGTCCACTTTTGATGGCAATGTTGGATCTCAGAGCACTATATGCTTTGGATGCTGAGTGCTTGAGACTAAAGGCTCCATGGGGCATGTGAAGAAGGCCCTCCTTTCCATATCCTCCACGCCGAAGTGCAGACCCCCTTGCACGGGCATTTTGCTTGTAAACGGGTTGTCCTTCCAGGTGACAGAAACCTCTTCCAGAAGCTATGGAAAGATTGGAAGGAGTTGTCTGCTGCCCATTTAGCTGTCAGCAGCCTTTCCCCTTAGTAGCAACTTTACAGTCTCGCTACTATGCTCCAGCAACGAATGTTGAGTTTCTCACAGCACGCTTGCACACATCCTGCAGAACCACACTAAGAAGTGGAGAGGATGGCTCCCTCCGCCTCTTCTCAGAGAAGAGGAATCCGATTGCCCTCTGCTCATTCAATATGCTCCTCCCTCTTCCTCATCCGTGCTGAGGACACCGCCAGAAGGCATACATCCAGTTGTTCACCCCACGATAAAGCTGCCAAGATGGGCAGCTCTACAGGAATAGGTACCTTAGGGGTGGGAACTGGAGAGGGACTAGCTGACATGAGGGGATCATAGCCAGACAAGCTAGCTTGGCATGCTATCCCAGCACAGAGGCTCTTCTCATTGTAAATGCACACAGTACTCACAGGATCTATCACCACCATTTGAGCATGTTTCAGCCCAAGACATGCAGAGCAGACCTGGTGTGTCTTTGCATGAGATCTTGTTCCCGCATGAGCAAAGCCCTGATCTCCCTCTACTACGGTAATCTGCATTGCTGCAGCCATAGTCGAAGTACTGAATGACCCTGACAATGAGCTGGAATGCTGATTGAGGGTAGCTAAAGCAGCATGGTGGCCAACAGATCGCCTATACGCTAGAACCAGAATGATTAGCCAGCAACCAGCGGGAGACTAGTTGATAGCTATCAGAGTTTGGTAGGCTTCTGGTGTGAAGCTGAGAATAGGTTTTGAAATGTCGTAATGACATTGCATCCTCTTTTATACCGAGAGGAGGGAGTCATTCCCTGACGCAACGCATGTCTCGTAGCTAATTGGGGCTGGTCATGGAATTGGGCTCTGAGGAAAACTACGAAGGAGCGATCCCATAGTGAGAAACCCGATATGTATGCTTGAGAGAGAACTCTGAAAAGCAAAAAAACACCGACAAAGAATTTTGACTATAAAACAAATCAAAAACAAGTACATACCTGATAAAGCACTGAATTTATGTATTGGGTCACTAGGCGATGTCCCAGTAAAATCGATTCTGACACAGATTACAGCCAGGATCGACAATTATATAATGTATATAATGTATACTAAGTAAATTTTTATTATATATATATATATATTATATATTCAATTATATAATGTATATAATGTATACTAAGTAAATTTTATAATTCTACAGTTCATAAAGATAGTTTGTAAAAAAAATTCTGTTGCACTCTGAATATTTCTACCATTTTGTGTGCAGTTTGTGAATTATTTTGAACTGTTTTTTGCACTGTATTGTTGAAGACAATTTGTGCAATTGTTTTTACTATATGCTGCATAGTTTGGTTTTATTGTTCATAACTCGATTGAAAATATATTACTCAGAAGAAGAAAAAACTTGTTTTGTTTGGTTTTGTTATCAAATCACTCCATTTTCTTTACTCATTAAAATATTTTATTTTTATATTATATTTTGGACTCCATCTATATTGTTAGTTAACAAATAGGCCTGTTTTTCACTTTAAAGCGTTGATAACAATATTGTAATAAATGGCTATAACTTGTTTGGGAATGGTATATGTAAACAAAATTATATTTGTAAGTGTAAAACATCCAAACACAACTTTCTAAAAAAATATCCAAACTTTAGAGTTTCTGTTTGAGTACATAGTAAAAAACTAGGGCTGGGTACTGAACCTGATGCCTTATGGTATCGAATGAAAACTTCGATACTATGAGTATTGAAAAGTTCTTTATATTTCGGTGCCAAATTTCGGTTCCAAAAGCCAAGTGGCTGTTTTTTTTTTGCCAAGCGGCTGTGTCTGTGAGGTTGTAGCATACGTGCATGTAAGGACCTAAATTCAAGGTGATTATTGTCCACCACCACATGACGGACGGGAGGATTCTGAAGATACTCGCAGTCACACAAGTGTAGTTGTTTTTTCTCAAAACGTATAGATTTACAAAGCAAAAGAGGTCTAAAGTGTAGCTACACTTTATAAAAGTGGATTCCGAGTCAGCAAAGTGCAACATATGCTGATAGCCGGCAATACCACCAATTTAATGAAGCATTTGTTTGGATGAGTGTTTTGCCCTCCCTCTCCGTTTAGTTTGGTCTACCCATTACGTATCTTGAAACATGCCCCTTCATGTCGTCTAAATAGAGAGAGACAGATTTATCCGGTAAAGCGGATTTCTCTGAGCAGCAGCCCACTGTATACGTTCACTTAAAACATAACCGACTGTGCTTATGAGAATTAATACTTGCAGAGACAATTATTTTGAGAATTGTGTGTTTAGTGTTCATTCAGAAGTTACAATACGCGAAAGATGAATTCATTCTCTGTACACATAAGTCTAAATAGAGAGAGACAGATTTATCCGGCACAGCGAATTTCTCTGCACAGCAGCCCACTGTATACGTTCACTTAAAACATAACTGACTGTGTTTATGAGAATACTTGCAGAGACAATTATTTTGAGAATTGTGTGTTTATGTGTTCATTCAGAAGTTACAATACGCGAAAGATGAATTAATTCTCTGTACGCGCATTGTCTGAAATGCTGCTTGCAGTCCGTGTTTGAATGAGTGCGCAAGCTCTGAACGCGCGCAAATTGTTTAAAATGCTTAAATCAGTAAGATTTAGAAACAAGTGCAAACAATCAACTACAATCTGTTTCACCTCTTCAAGCGAGTGAACCATGAGAATCAAGTAAGGAATTTTACATCAATATTCACGATAGCCCGTCGGACTGGAAAACATGTAGCCCTGGATGTGGGCTAACGATTTTGCGAGCCCTGCACCTCAGATCTATCCAGTTTGTGAAACACTGGTTTCGCTAAACAAAATAAATGATTATTTTAAAGATTGACTCAAAAGAATCATCGGTCCATTAATCGGATCTTGAACTTGTATTACCAAAGATGATCTATATTGAACATCTCGAATGAATAAAGACTTCAAGTTAATCTGTAAAGCACATAAAGCTATCGTTTGAGTTTCTAAACATCTATTTCATGCATGATTCGTATGGATCTGTTAACTGAATGCAAAATGTTCTAGGAGAATGTTTGTGTCATGATGAGCATGAATCCTCACTACGAGTCGCTAAAGAACAGCTGCTATTCTTTTTTTTTTTTTTCAACGGAGGATCAGTTACCCCTATTGGTTAAAATCCCCAAACTGTATAACTTAAATATTAAATTAATAAATGACATCAAAACAGTAGTGCTTGTGTTATGATGTGGTGGGCTGCTGGGGCCAGAAAGTCCAGGGCACTTTTGGTCCCTAGTCCTCCCTGAATTTCACTACTTAAAACCAATGCATCCCCATGACGTTGACTACCACTTTATGAATGTTAGCTTGTGCAGCTAGTCGGTTGATGTAGCATTAGCTGATGTTATTTCCCTTCACATTAACCCTCTGCAACCGGTCTACCTGATGTTAGAATAGGAAGACAATACCAGAAGGTGCCAATCCCTTCACACTGGCAGCAAGAGGGAAAATGTCCACTGAAAGACAGATGAGTGCAACAGAGCAGTCACAGGGTTTATTGTTAAAGGTTTGCTACAAATACATTTTGATTTTGCACATAAAAGGGTTTTGTTTTTACATTCCTTTGTATTTTAGTTGGTTCAGTATTAGACTGTACACAATATTATTTGTTTATTTATTTATAATATGTTCAGTTGAGTAAAAAAATTTTCTCTTTTTTTTGTTAATTTTTTCAAGTAAGGATTGATACCAATCCTGAGTGTCCTGCTACACCTCTATCCAAAAAGCACAACCAGTTGTATTAATAATGTTATCCTGAGTGTGAAGTAGTTTACCAGAATTTTTTTTTAAATTAAGGTGAAAAATAAAAGTTTTGGTTTAATGTATTTGTGTTGATGTTGACATGGATTTAAAAACATATGGTATCAAAAAAGTATTGTAGGAACCGTATCAAAACTGAGGTATCAAATTAGCACCGGATCTAAAGATTTTGAACACATACCCAGCCCTATATAAAAAAAACTGTTTCTTGCATTTTTCTTAAAATTCTGTTAATTTCATTCATTCTTAAAGAAAACAAAAGGAAAATTTAGACTTTAAATTAGTTAAACTTCAACTGTAAGTTCTCCTGTTTATAACGAATATGGACTTGATGCTGACTGCTTGAATAGGTCTGAAAAACTAAGAAAAGTGCAGGTGTGCAGTGCCCAAAATGTTCTAGGGTCTTTAAGGGTTAAGCATGTAAGGGGAAACAGGTAAATTTAGCTCAAAGGGAATCGCTTAAGATTTTAAAGTGAATTTTAACAGAATCACTGTTTCACATGGCTTGATTACTGAGACGCCTGTAATTCACTGAACAAGCCGCTTAACATCAATTCCTTACAGCAGCGGCATTTCCTCTTTTCTCTATATTACACGATATGCTTTACAGTCATAAATGCATTCGGATTAAACATATTAATGTTAGATTAACATTAGATACTAATACAGATGTCCTATACTGTAATGCACAGATTTACTCATAATGTTACATGGACTGATTTATATAGCACTTTCAACAGACCACATGGCCATCCAAAGTGCTTTGCTCAATTTGCCTCACATTCACCCATTCACACACCTCACCGACTGGTGTCAGCCATTCATGTACCATCCAGCTCATGGTGAGCAGCTGGGTTAGGTGTCTTGCTCAAGGACAACCTCGACACTTGGTCAGGTGGAGCCGGGATTGAACCACCAACCTTCCGGTTTGTAGACAACCTACATGAACCACTGAGCCAACGCCGCCACCACTACAGATCAGATTCACTTAAGAGAGAACAGATTATGTTTATGTGAAAACTGAATATATGTGTATTTATTGGGATCAATCGATGACAGTCAACACCAGAAGCTGAAGAGAAAAGGTAATACTCCTAAAATCTGCAAATAAAGTTAATTTTACATGTCTACCTGAAAATATATATATATATATATATATATATATATATTAGTGTGGGCATAGATTAATTTTAATCTAGATTAATCTCAGTTTGATCTTGAAATTAATCTAGATTAATCTATATTAAAATGGCTCATTCAATTCTGCCGACGGCATTCAGAATATGTTGTTACCCAAATAAAACCTGACAAACAGTAAGTCTTGGAGAAGGTGTTTAAGCTGAGCTAGGTATTAGGTAAAAGGGCTCATCTCCTGTTTCCAAAATGACACAGAGTGCTTGAAAAAGCTGTAAACCATTCCACATTGCACAAGGTGCAAACCACACTTACCTGTTACACAAATACCTGCCAGCTGCAGTCGGATTCGTGATATTTGAAGTATTTTATGACAAATACTTTCTGTTTTTTTTTTTTTGTGGTTTAAGAGAGCAACACAATATTGATTTACTGCAGGCTTTTAAACATTACCTTTACAGGAATAGCACACTAATACAATGTTAAATATGAAAATGTCCCGGAAAAGAGTCACTGACTATGAAGTCAATGGGCTTAATCAACTGTCAGTGGAGCTAATCAATCCGTGTATCATTCTATTCTTTCGCTTTTCTAATTGAAACCAAAATGTTTTTTTAAATCTGTTTCACTTAACGCTCGTTTCCGATTTTCAATTTTTTGTTAATATCAAAAATAAAAAGTATGGATAACGAGCGTAGCGCGACTTGCGGTTTTCATCTGATGCCAGTTAGTGATGACCGTCTTGAACCATTTGGTCATTTTGAACGAATCTTTAATGTGACTTCGGAAGGACAGCTCGCCTTGAGATCTTCTCTTTTTTCAGTCAGCAGATGTCAAAATTCTACAGGTTTCTGTAGGTCTACTTCACCTGTTTCAGCTCAGTGCAGTCTGTGCCGGAAAGAGAATTGATTAGTTCTATTTTTATTTTATTAATGCAAGTTACCAAAGATAAAAGTACAGAGAATGTCAATATTGCATACAAAGATGGGGATTACATGCAAAAGCACCATTTACAGGCATATGCAAACATAAAAATAAATACTACTAAATGAAAGTTTTAACAAAATAAATCAAAAAGATTAAATAGCCTTGAAAAGATTAAACATTTTAACAGTCTTAAGATTTTGAAGATTAAATAGTTTTACCTGTTGAACCTCTTAAAAAAAAAAAAAAAAACAATATATAAAGGATTTTAAATAGTGAATGTGAATGTGAATGAATGAATGAATGTGGAGCATAGAAATTTAGCAAGAAGTCATAATAGGTTAATAATTACATATACATTAATTTTGTCTTTTAAATATTAAAGAAGCCAAAGAGTACATCCTTAAAAGGAAAGAGAAACTCTTAGACACCTGCATGGATATCATTAGAGCAGTGGCTTTCAAGCTGTGGTAATTGCAGGTGGGCTGCCAATTACTATTAAAATAAATAATATTGTTAACATATGTAAAATGTCTAAGTCATAACATAATAACATCTTTATATATATAATTAAATAACAAAAAAAAATATTAAACTGTTACTATGTTCCACTATTTGAGCTTCATGATCGGTTTAAGAATAAACCACCAATTTATCTTAGATATTTTGCTGCATATGCTAGCTAGAACAACAAATTCAAACAAGCATAAATGGGAGTCAACATGTTCCCTTCTGGCTGCTTGTCTCGCTGACTCATCTTCTCCTGCTGCCGAAGCTTTGCCTGGATCTTTTCCCGCTTTTGCTGAGCGGTGCCAGCTCGAGTTATTTTCTGTTCATTTCCAGACCATTCTAGGGCTGTGTGATTGATCAAAATCGCCATAAAGTAACGATTTGAGTGTCGCGAATTTCTAAATCACTTTATAGCACCATTTTCCGCGCCCTGACCTCCTGTAGTATGCTATCCGATCCAATCAGAATGCATTGCACCTAGAGCGAGAACAGAACAGACTGGGCATATGCCTAACTCCAGGTTCATACACTGTCTGTGTCTCTTCTGAGCCCATGTTAACGGATCAGAGCGTTCACACACGCAGGGATAAAGGCTAGAAATAAAACGTCACGAAAATAATTACATATCTAGCACATGAGCATAGAAGAATTGGAGTGACAGGATGGGTTAAGTGAGAGGAGACCGTTTTAAGTCGCACACCTCTCCGCAAGCAGGCAGTATCTGAGCAAGATGCTCTGGTTTGTGAGAGTGCAAAGGAAATCTGGAGTGTGAGGAGAGTGATCTGCGACCGTGTATTATTTTAATGTGCTTTGCTATATTTATGCATCTCATCAGCTGACCGCATACACAACACTGTATACACACTTCGCAAACACCTGGAGGCACCATCAATTAGTCCCTGGACACGGGATGTTTTTTTTTTTTTTGCCATAAGTCTAAGCATTTTGTTACATCCTTTACTATAGTGATCATTTTGATTTATGTCTGTTTTAGAGATGTTATAACTTTTTGATAAAGCTCTAATTGGTTTTCTTCTGGACATATGTTTGGAAATATATGTTTAATCCTGAATGCATTTATGACTGTAAAAGCATATCGGTGTGTGTCACAATCGAAAATGGATCAAAGAAATGGCTTATGGTTTTTTTTTTTGTCCATATCGCACAGCCCTAGTTCATTCAGTAAATACAGTTAACAATCTAGCTTCCGAGTACTAAGTTATTAACCCAACAATAGCGAGGTCAGTTAATTTTTTGCAGTGGACGGCAAACATATGTGTGAGGTTGTGTGGACGCTAGTTGAAAATGTTGGGAACCACTGCATTAGAGAATTCAATCCAAAATAGCTGTGTGAAGACAATCCCAATGATATGTAACAGTGCTACTTGGCACCCTGTTTAAGATGTGGTCGCCGATCTAAAAATTCTCCTAAATGTGTGATTTTTTTTTTTTTTCACTAAAGTAATGCACTTAAAAAAAAAGGTTGGATTTTCTCTTTTTTTTGCATTTGGGTTCTGTGTTGTTTAAAAAATGAGAATTTTTAGAGTCCACTACCACATCTTAAACAGGGTGCAATAATTGTGAGGGCACGTATATCATTTATTAGGGTCCACACAAACATCAGTTTGTATCTGTGTCTGATTTAAACCTTTTCAAAAACACTTTAGCTGGGTAAAATCTGTGTAATAATTTGAGATTTTTCTAACCTTGTTAGTTATATATTTTCAAAGAGTCCATACTTTTTCAATCAATATGATCAACCACATTCCAACAATAAGACATCACACATGGAGTTGTTAAGCCTTTTGATTTAATCTTATAGTTACGTGATAAAGGATACTCAAAGTTGTGCTAGTGGTTAGAGAGTTTGACTCCTAACCCTAGGGTTGTGGTTTGAGTCTCGGGCCAACAATATAGCAACTGAGATGTCCTTGAGCAAGTCACTGAACCCCAAACTGCTCCCTGGGTGCGAGCAAAGATACCCACCGCTCGGGTGTGTGTTCACTGCACTGTTCAGGAAAGAAAGCACTGACTCTGACCAGATCTCGGGGTCTCTCTCGGTAAGAAGAACACCATTGTGAACAGACTCCACTTCAGAGCATAGGCCTCTTAGGTCTGCCGATCCATCTAGAAGCCACACTGGAGGTTACAGAATCTGGACGTGGGTGCCAAATGTGTGCCAAGCCCGAGAGAGGTCTCTCCTCAGGGGGGTGTGCCAGGGAGTGGCTGTCATGAGGGAGCATGAGTTTCAAAACCAGGACGGTGGGCCAGTGGCACAACCAACAGAACCTGTTCTTCGTCCTCCCTGACCTTGCACAGGTTCAGCAGCAGGCTCACTGGTGGGAAACGATACTGCATGTAAAGCCCGAGGCCAGCTGTGTCCCAGTATCTGTGCCCAGGAAGCCTGGGACAGGAATGACAGCTGGCAGTGGGAGGACCTGTGGGAAGCAAACAGGTCTACCTAGGCTTCCCTAATCGGACTCAGATCAGTGGACCGTCTGGGATGGAGTCATTCCACGGGAGTGAGCTGTCCTGCCTCTGAAGGAACGCGTTCAGCACTGACTGGGCACGCTCGCTGGTGACGTGCCATCATACTCACCGAGTCTAACTCCCATACCGAGATAGAGACTCTCTGCACAGGGAGGAGCTTTGATCTTCTCTCGGCTGACCTAACCTCGACTGACTGTCCCTGTGACGACAACTGCTCTCTCCATAATGAGTCAGTGCCGAGATAGTTGAGGATCCAGGACCCCATTTCCCAGGGTGGGCAAGGCCTCTCCGTGAGCTCGTGAAGACACGGGGAATAGGAGAGCGGAAGGGGACCTTGTACCTGCCATGCCTGACCCTTGAATGCAAAGCCAGAGCAGAGTGGCGAGGGAGGATCGAGACATGAAAGCTGCGTCTTCCAGGTTGATCGCGCAAACCAGCTCTGGGGCTGACGCATTTGAGAATCGTCTCGCGTCAGCATCTTGAACGGAGCTTAAGCAGGGCCCGATTCAAGACTCCAGATCAGATAGGCGAAGGCCACCGCTTCATTGCAATGATGAAGTAAAGGCAGTAAACTCATCTCTGTGGGTGCTCATTCGGCTGGAGGGACTGGCTCGATTGCATCCTTCACCAGCAGGACAGCAATCTCCTCGCACAAGACCGAGGCGTCCCGACTGCCATCAAGTCTCGAGCATGCCATTGAATTTGGGGTGCCTGGCGAACTGAATCTCGATTGCATCCTTCACCAGCAGGACAGAATCTCCTCGCACAAGACCGAGCGCCCGGACTGCCAAGTCTCGAGCATGCCATTGAATTTGGGGGGCTGGCGAACTGAATCGCTGTGAGCCGGACTGTCCGATGAGCCAGCGTTGGAGTTGGCAGCCCAAGACTCGCATGCAAGTGGCACCAAAGGGACAGATCGGCTACCTGCAGTGGTGCAACGAGGGAGTCATGTCGAAGGCCCAGAAGGCATTAGCGCCGTCATCACAGCCACCTCCGGTTCCCGGAGGAAGCTGGCCAGAGATGCGGGAGAGGCGTTCTCCAACGCGACCCTCCCCTGCTGAGGGGGCACGGGTGAGAATGAGGAGGCAGTGTGTGCTCATCGCAACCACGCAGCCTTGCAACTCGAGGAAAGGGAAATTGCTCTTTCATTGAGGGTGCCATGGCCATTTGACCAGCGGGGAACAGAAAGAAACATAACTGAAGATTGTCCACCCGCCCTCCCGGGAAGGAGTGGCTGGTCTCAGCTCCTGAAGAGCAGATTCCCACATCTCGAGTTGCCCTGTCAGGGCCGTTAGTCGACTTCTTTGAGGACTCCAGCTGGGAGTGACACGGTGGGCGCCCGTCCTGCTGCTGGCTGCCGCCTCGAAGAACTCTCAGCATCGGGCGCAGCTGGTGTGGAGGATGCAGGGGGGCACCCACGCGACGGCAGGCTGAGGCACTGCCTGCGACGGAATGGTGGCAACCGGAGGATCACGTGTGGCAAGATGTGCTGTATGGCCTCCAGTCTGCTGTTGTTCTGTCAGGAACTACTGGGACAGCCCCTGATAGCGTCGCTCACACAGGACAGCCTGGGACATGGGAGCATGTGAGAAAATGCACTTTGTCAATGTCTCTCATACAGACCAGGCTGAACCTGAACGCACTACTGGACCACCAGAGTGGACATCCCCGAGGGACTGCGTGGACTCCGCCATCCGGAAGGCTGAGGTCAGTCGCCATGCACAGCTCCCCATCAACCTCGGTTGGTCCTACACTCGTGCATTTGTTAAAGCCTTGGCTTGTTGGGTTTGCAGGATAGCCATGGCATGCAAAGCAGAGACAGCGTGGTCTCGCAGCACTACAAGCCTTGGTAGGCGTGCCGACAGCTTACAGGTCCTTGGGTGAGAGGCGCTGGACTATCCCTCCAGTGGCGGCGTTTGGACACAAGTGCACCGCATCGCACTCTCCTGCTGGGAAGTCACACGCCCTAGCTGCCGCATCGAGGGTGAGTGAGGACGGAGGAACGAATGAGCTGCTTCCGCCGTAAAGGGGCCATCCATGACTAGCATCACTTGCCCATGCACATCCGGGAAGAAAGGAACCAGTAAACGCTGTTGTGAGTCGCACTCCACACCGAGAACCAATCAAACAGCCATGAGCCTCAGGGCTAGGCGTGCATTCACTCCCATCCTGATGCTCACAGCTGCCGGGCAAGCACGGCAGTCAACTCTGGGTCCAATTCGCAGTGGCGCAACACCCGAGAGGGGCAGCCCGCCGAATCTTCATCCACGAGGTCAACAGCCCATCCCGATGCTGCAATCGACATCTGATCTCCGGTGGCAAACTGATCGACCGTTGGGACTGCCATAAGACAGCCAGCAAAATACCCAGCAGCCGCGGACAGACACTGCGGAAGAGTAAGAGGTCCGGGCGTGGCAGCGGGGAGCTCTCACTGTCACCTTCAAATCTCCCAGAGCACTAGCGGTCCTCTGCTCGAGAACAGAGAAACCAGACGGGTGAGTGACAGAGGTCGCTCCTTCCTTTAAGAAAGGGGAGACACGATCACAGATTGCCATGGTCACACAAGCAGGTGTGCATGAACCATCCGACGAAGCGCCTTCAGCGTGCTGAATGCCCATACATGGAAGAGAGAGACGGGCCGTTGTCAGAGAACAGGAAACGACCGATCAGAAGCACGCTGGACCAAACGGCATCTTGAAAAGATGCCAATCGCCCAGATTTGCTCTTTAGGAAATCTGCTCTTAGTTGAAGCGCCAGGGGAATCGCTGAAAGGGACCACGTTTGCGCCTGCACTGCCAACCAGAACAGCTTCCCACACAGCAGATGAATGGCTTTGTGGTATAACAGCTTTCATACAACCACTGCTCCGAGCATAAATCAATGAGTGGATGCCTGTCACCCTATTTATACCCGTTGTGTATCAGGTATGTTAATCCACTCAACCAATTTTTCATTGTCGCTTTCTTAAATTCAGAGATGATTGGCCTCCCAAGTGAGACCCCATTTGTTGGTACATAACGCCTCCTGCCTCCATCAGGGAATGAGTTATGTCGTAATCGAGACATAACTCGTAGGGTCGACATAACTCGTAGTGACCGACAGATAGAACCAATGACACAGATTCTGAATCACTGTTTGCTTACCCACATTCTTCAAAATATCTAATGTTTCTGAACATTTTATTAAGTCGTATTTTTTTTCTATTCATGAAGTCAGTGCATGTTATCTGGTGAAAGTGCATGTTCAATCTTTTCTTTGTGTCATGGATATTGTTTATTGAATTGTTTATTTTGATGCATAAAAGTAGCTTGTCTGTAGAGGATTATGTTACAATTTAGTTTTCGAACTGAAATTGCAGGAACACGTGGACAGGACGGACCATGTTGTTCCCCAATTTCAGTTCCCCAGGTAAGACACTAACATTTTGTAACTATAATCCTACATAACATAAAATTGTTTAAATGAAAATTGCCCATTGATCTAAATGTTTATGTAAATCAAGTTATTTAATTTGAATTATATGTTTTTAGGATTGTCACTGTCGCTGAAAATCATATTTTAAAAAAAAGCTGATAGATAAGGATATCTTATGCACCTTTTTTGGAATATTACATATATAGGATATTACATTTTGCATAGCACATGTAGTCTGTATGTTAGGCCTTTTTTTATTTTATTTGTTTATAGGCCCTAATGGAAGTATGCGAAGATTATTTGATGAAAATACATGTTAAATCTGTTTACTTCATGTGTTATCTGTAGTTTTCTTTGTCTCGTGCATGAAAGTGCGTCTGAACCTAACAGGCCTGTCGAGTCCACATTTTCACGCAATTCCAGTTCCTAAGGTAAGATAGAAATTTCTTGTAAATATAATCTTATTAAGACTAACATTAAAAAAGTGAAAATTGCCTCAGTGATGTAAGTTTATACATTTGAGTTAAATGTTATTTCATTTTAATAAGGCCTATATTTTTAGTATCAGTGACTGCCTGTTAAAATAACATTTTAAAAAAAGAAAGTTTACTTTTGTTTTGAAAGATTGTTAAATAAGGAAATTAAATTATGCCATGTATATGCAGTCTTGCAGTTTAGCCTTCTGAAAATATGTAATTTTAATTTATTTTAGGTGGAGTAAGCTGCAGATCATTTGATTGAAAATCCATGTCCTGTCAGTTTCTTTGTGTTACCATTTCTTGACCTTTATTTCATAAAGTAGTTGAACTTCATTGGCCTATTGAGAGTCCAGCTGTTCCTATTGCTGTCCTAAGGTGAGACACATTCCTGCACATATTCTTAAAAAAAAAATTTGCTACTGACTTCAATGTGTATTATTGAATCTGAGGTTTAAGCTTAAAGGGGGGTGAATGCTCGCTTTCACTCAATATCATGTTAATCTTGAGTCAAGAGTAGTAATGCATCCTTCATAACTCCAAAGTATTTCGTTTTATTATATTCAAGAGAGAAGATAGTCTGTACCGATTTTTTCGAAAACACGAGCCTGGAGGGCGGACGCAGGGAGCTAAAGAATCTGGCCAGTTGCGTTGAGAGCGCTTGAAAGCTGTGACAGCTGTGAAGGCTGAAACTGAACGAGAGCAGAGCAGCAAGGACTCTCCGCCGAGGGCTCGAACCCGAAGTCTCCGATGGGAGGCAGACGACTAACAAGGAGAGGCAGAGATATTTTAAGCAGTTTTACCTCAGACGCGGTTCCAACACGCCATCTGACCCTTTTCGTTGGGATTGCATCATCCTTAAGAAATAAACGCATACATGAATCCGCATCAAACTGGGCTTTTTTGTAAAACAAGCATTTTAGAAATCAGGAACAAACACAAACACTTGCACAACTCCGTGATGCTCTGTAAAAATAAACTCCATCCACTGGTCCCTTAATGCTGTTTTCTTTGGTAATCGTGCAGGGTTGTCTTTCCCTGGCAACCAAAAAACACACTCCTTTTGTAGAAATTTTGCGACGCTCTCGGCTCTGATCAGTGATTGTCTGTGCACAGCCTCTCTGCTCTGCAATCGGAGCGTGCTCTTCCGCAACGTGCCTTAGGATCCATAGAAATTCCGCTCCATCTAACGTCACACAGAGCCATACTCAAAAAACTTTCCGAACTTGGACAAACCGGAAGGAGTATTTTTGGAACAGAAATACTCCTTCAAACGATACAACTAATTTTTGAAACTTTATCCATGTTTAGATGTGAACTCTTTAACATGTAAAAAACTCAGTATGCATGAAATAGCATTCACCCCCCCCTTTAATTTTAAATTATTTGTTTTAGGGTCTCTGCAGCAAAGTAGAAAGTTACAAAGTTACAAAATTGGGACAAGTTCCAGGTAAATTTGATTTTGTGTAGTCATTAAGAGGGATGGTTTGGGACTGCAGCTGTGTACAGCTTCATTTCAATCCAGAACACACTTGCTCACACACATTCAATTGCAGCATAGTCATTATTCAAAAGTTAGTCCATTGCCATGTTTACATAAAGACTGTGCATGTTCATTTTACTCATTTAATGCCCTGAAAACCCATCTATTTCGATATCACATAGGAGACCAGTATAAAACAATAGGCTCAGAATCAGAATCAGAATCAGAAAAGGCTTCATTGCAAGTATGCTTGCATACAAGGAATTTGTTTTAGTGACATAAGTTTCCAGTACACAGAGACACCAACACACAGACAACAACAACAACAAAAATAAAAAAATAATACAAAAAAAATTGTAGGCAATGAATAAGTGTATAAACAATTGTGCTATAAATGATAATGGAATAGGATTGAATAAGATGCAGGGATGTACTAGGATGGAGGGTAACAAATAAATATAAGGATATTGCACTTTTTTGCATAAGCATAAGTGGGGAACATTTAACTGTTCATGAGGTAGATTGCCTGGGGAAGAAACAGTTTTGTGCCTTACTGTTCTGGTATTTGCGGCTCTGAGGCTGCCAGATGGCAAAAGTTCAAAAATGGGGTGACTTGGATGTGAGGGATCCAGAGTGATTTTATTAGCCCTTTCCTCACTCTGGATGTATACAGTTCTTGAAGGGTGGGCAGGGGAGCACCAATAACCTTTCAGCAGTCTCTGTAGTGGACCTTTAGGAACCTTTAGTTTTTATCTGTCCAATTTGTTTATTTAAGCAGCCGTTCTCAGACACTACTCTCTTCAGGCACCTGAGGCTCCATTTAAAAGCCATGAAGTGGTTGAATGTCCATACCAATTGCCAATTTAAAAGTAATGTGTACTCGTCATTCAATTCACACAAGAGCAAGAACCACCAATTTCACTCCTCCATGTCACTCCTCCTGTGTCCTCTGATGGTAGTTATCAAAGTTCCAGAGGGAGATAAGACATGGGCTGTCTAAATGGATTTAGAAGACATTGTTGAGCTGTGATTATCACCAGCATTTACGAATAAACTATCCAGTATTTGCAATGTAAGATCAGTGACCACAGGCAGATATTTTCTAAGATTTTCCTGAATTGTGTTCCCCCAAACATCACTTTGTTGGAGCACTATCCAAATCTTATAAGAGCGTTTGAGACCACTAGTGCATCTCTGGACAATGAGGTTTGAGGGGAAGCATAGATTCTTTAAAAGAGTTGTACATGACACCCAAAACTTTAAGAATGTCACTTCTACTCTAGCAACTAGGCACCAGAACATGATGGCATATCATCTGAGCTCACTATCATATTTCAAGCCACATAGTGCTAGTCAGTGCTAGTCTCAATACTGCATGATTGTGCTAAGGTTTTCATTCAGGGACAGGCAACTACTAACACAGTCTCACACACATCTAGGGTCACCATAGATGGCACTGACTATGCCCCAGGAATGTTTGTCTCTGCAGAAGCCTGTGGTGGATTGCCTCCGTTCTGGAGGATTGATTAAATCTTTCTTGTCAATAACAATGTGTCATTGTGTCACAAAGTACCAGCTGCAATCTATAATTTTAATGCCTACCGAAGTGACAAAGAGCTGTCAAAGCAGCAGATGCTCTGTAACCAAACACCGATGCCTGAAAGAGCTGAGTTCAGAGACCGGATGGTTTGGATGGAAAACTAGCATCAAATTTAAAATGGAAACTACCAAAACAAGCTGAGGAGAGCAGGATGTATCGAGGTTGCAGTGAACACTGCAAAACAAAGCAAAAGCCATCCAGACAATGAACCATCACACTTGAACATAAAAAGGGCAAGGCGTACAAAGTAAACTATTTACCAGACTTCCCCAAGGTCATGATGCTTCAACTCTAGAGCAACAGAGGGTTGAAATTAAAGAAGAAGTTCAGATGGCTGAAAAAAATCTTTTTATTGTTGATAAAAAAATGCAGATGACATTTGCATTGCGAGGAATGAGATCATTACCATCACCAAGTGAAAGAGATCATTGGACGATGGCCAGCTCTACGTTTGGAATCACAGGTATAATTAAGTTTAATTGTGTGTTTACAAAATATATTTATATTTAATATTTTCAGTCCTTTTTGATGTTGTTTCTTGTCTTCTGTTTCAGGTGTGTGCTGAATTTCAGCGCATTACCAACCAGAATTTGAGAAACACATTTTACTCAGAGCTAGACCACCACAATTTTGCCTGATGACTTTTATATCATGAAGAGAGTAGTAAAGACTGGAAAACTGCTGATGCACTTGCTGAATTACTTCGGGTTCATGACAATTGTTGTTTAATGCTTCAAAATTAGTATTTAATTTAGAATACATCAGAAAATTTCTGATGCTTTGTATCCTTTTAAAGGATAGTTCACCAAAAAATTTAAATTCTGTCATGAATTAATTACTTTTGTTCCAAATCTGTTTAACTTACTTTGTTTGGATCAACATAGAGGAAGACATTTAGAAGAATGCTTGTAACCAAACAGTTTTGGCCCAAAAGTGAATGTTAAAGACCCAGGGCTCTTACTATGATCACTTGTTTTGTGAATGCCTTGATCAACTTCTTGGCATTCATTTAGTATCAAGTTAGCATTGTTTGGTTTATTGCTGGCTAAAACATGTATGTTCCACATTTAACATTCTTTTAATGTGAACTTTAAGAATCAACATGATGTACACACAAGCCGAACAACAGTGCTCGTGCACTTCCTGTGTATCTGAGAGAAGATGCCTCAAAATTCTTTAAAACATGCACGGTAAGTCACTTATTCTGCACATTTCTTATGATTATATATCAACATTTTATCACACTGGTAAGATAGCATTTGGTAATTGTGTCTCAACACTTTTACATACAGATTGAACATTATTCAGAAGAGCCCGATGTTGATTCTTCAGTTACCCTTTTGACAGTTGTCCGAGAACCCCCAGACATTGCTCTTCAGTACAATCCAGAAAAGATGTCGATCATCCTTGAAGATGAAGTTGTTGTAACTAACCTGCAGAGATCTCTCATGCTTTCCTTTTGATGTTTGGCTTAATCTACGGGTTGGATCTTTCAGATCCAAAAGAGATTGAGTTTATTCAGAAGGTTCTTTTGGGTCTTGATGATGGCAAACTTGAGTCAAGGTGTCATGATTCTGCCCTCGTGTCCTTGATTTTCCCTAGTCTTGAGGCAGGATCATGACAGACCCATGTTTTGTGTACAAGCACATGGCCTTGTCTTTGGGCCGTATTGCTTGTGTTGTCTTGTTCCCTTGCCCGCCCCCTTGTTAACCTAGTCGTGTCTTGATTGTCCCATCTGTGCCACCTGTGGTGTCTTGATTGTTCCCCTATTTAGATCTCCTAGTGTGCTCTGTCTTGTCAGTTCATTGTGTTACTTATGTGCTTCTCAGATGTGTTCCACACTGGTGACTGTGATTGTATCCTGTATACCGTGAGTGTTTGTTTTATAGTTAGTGTTTAGTGTCTTTATCTGGTCAGCCCTGTCTTGTTTGGTTATTTAGTCCTTACCCTAGCCTTGTTTTCCCCTGTGGGTTTTGTTTTCCTTTTGTATTTAATAAACCATTTTGTGTTGAATCCTGTCTGCACTTGAGTTCCTCCCTTGCAAACCCTGACAGAATGAACCACCAAAGGGAACTCAGCAGACAGGAGGCAATACTGGATGTTGTCAGCCAGCAAGAGATTGTTTTGAGGGCTCTGCCTTGTGGTGTTCGGGGACCAGGGAGGTCGTTCCGGAGCCAAGGCGAGGAGGAGGAGCCCCAGAGGTCCCCACCTACCCAGCTGCCAAGCGGTTCCAGAGGGTCTATCCTGGCCGTGGCCACTCTGGGGATCAGGCACATCCCTCACCGAGTCCTGAGGTGCCTCCACACCCGTCCGGTCTCCCGGAGGCGAGGGAGCGGTTATCGTGGAGTCTGCCCGGAATCGTCCGAGTCAGCCCTGCCAGGAGCGAACTCCCCCAACCCGCCTCTGACCCAGCTGTGGTCTCTGCACCGTCTAAGGAGGAAGAGGAGGAAGAGGGGCCTGCCGGTCCCTGTGACCCCGTTTCCTCCGTGGCACAGCAGCGAGAGCGCTGGCCGTCTCAGCGAGCAGCGGAGAACACTGGCGAGTGCGACCAGAGCGGTGGGCGTCGATGCTGACAGCGGAGGCTGGCGTGCCGAGCCAGCAGCGGTGAGCTTGCCCGAGCCAGCAGCAGTGAGCGTGTCCGAAGTCCAGCAGCGGTGGCTAACGGCTGAGCCGGAAGAAAGCTGTATGCAAGTCGGCAGTCGATGAGCGGAGGAGAGAGCGGCCGACTCTGCAGCAAAGACTCTTGTACAGTCGGTTTCATCTCATAAGGAGATGCCAATTGTCCTAGCTGCTAAAGCATTTTCTGATTATTTGTCCCGCTTGTCCAAATTTTAGAAATCCCAGTCCTGTCTTGTCCCCTGACCCTGTCCCCAGAAGTCCCAAATGTCCAGCCGTTGTCTCCCTGTCCTGTTGATGTGGCCCTAGTCCAGTTGATGTGGCCCTGTCCTGCTGATGTGGCCCTGTCCCAATGTCCCCGCTTCCTGTGGTCCCCTGTCCAGTAGATGTTGTCCCCCGTGTCCAGTAGATGTTGTCCCCCGTGTCCAGTAGATGTTGCCCCGTGTCCAGTAGATGTTGTTCCCCGTGTCCAGCTGTGTCCTCCGCCCCTCCCCTTCCCTGTTTGTTTTTATGTCACCCCTAACCCTGCCGTTGTGTACTCGTGTTTGCCTTTGTTGGTTATTTGTCATGTCTTGTTGGTTTGTGTCTGTGTCCCAGTCTGTCATGTCAGTCATGTCCCGTGTTTGATGTTCCCTTGAGGAGCGTCTGGAAGCCGCTCCTTAAGGGAGGGGTTCTGTCATGATTCTGCCCTGTGTCCTTGATTTTTCCCTAGTCTTGAGGCAGGATCATGACAGACCCATATTTTAGTGTACAAGCACATGGCCTTGTCTTTGGGCCACTTGTGCTTGTGTTGTCTTGTTCCCTGTTACCGCTCTGCCCCCCTTGGTTAACCCTATTTGTCTCTGTTGTTGTCTCCATCTGGTATATGTGCTACCTAGTGTGTTCCTTGATTGTTCCCCTAATTTAGATCTCCTAGTGTGCTCTGTCTTACTGTCACCGTTCATTGTTGTTACTTTATGTGCTTTCCAGATTGTTTTCCCCGGTGACTGTGTTGATCCTGTTCACCGTGGTTTTGTTTTAATAAAGTTGTGTTTGACTGTCTCGAGTTTCATCCTGGTCAAGCCCTGTCTAGGTTTGGTCTATTTAGTCTTGACCTATGCCTAGTTTTCCCCTCGTGGTGTTTTGTTGGTTCCTTTTGTATTTAATTCAAACACATTTTAGTATTAATCTGTCTGCAAACTTGAGTTCCTCCCTTCAAACCCTGTCACAAAGATTGGATGGACTCTAAAGAAACTGTTGATTATTAATACGTAATTTATTTATACATGTGCTGGCTGTGCTTATGTTGGTTACACTTGATATCAGAATTATGTGCAAGATTTCAACAAGGTTCTTATAAAAAAAAAAATGTTTTTAGAAAAAATAAACTGTATATTTCTTCTGTACACTGTTCAAAATTTGAACAGCAGATCAAAAACTTAATCCTGTTTTATAATCATTAGGTTACTTTGTTTATATTATTTGACCTTGAATTTGTGCCTTTTATTGTAAGAACTGTTTTATTTTGACTAGTTGTAACACAATTTTGTTTGCATATAATGTCTATTTATTTAGGTAATAAGAAAATGTATATTCTTTGAACCTGGTGTGTCTTTTAAAGTTTACTAAAACTTTAATGTATTAATGTTTATAAATAGATTTTCATAACTTTGTATTATGATTTCAGAATTTGTAATTTGTAATTTAAGTTAGCTAAAATATGTGATATTTTTAATATTTAAGTTAAACAAAAAAAAAAATAGGCAATCACATTAATACTACTAAATGTTAGAGTTATATAAATGATATTATTTATTTAATAACAAACTAAGCTGTAAGATCAGATTTTAAAAAATTTATCATATGAGGGATATTTTCAATTAATTAAATTATTGCACTAAGTAAAAGTTCAACAAAACACTAAATCATGTATTTTTGACTAAATATAAATGTTTACTTTTAATTTAAGCAGTCTGATCAAAACCTTATCTGAAGCTAGAACATTTATGATAAATATTTAAGTTATTGCAAACTTTAAAAAATATGCGAATCAGTTTGCCTTATCTATATCCCCTGGTTTAGTGTGTTTTAAGTGATTAAGTTAAGAATGCATGTTCATTTTAAACAAATAGCCTTAAATCCTGTAGCTTTCAGCTTGTTGTATGGTTTCACGATTTTCACGGTTATTCATGATTGAATCATTTGCCAAGGTGGACCAATGTCCCACTTAAGAAATCCACAGATTCCTCAGATATATTTTATACATGTGTACTTCTGAAGGTAGGATTCCAGCTCTTTGCACTTTATAGAGGAAGTCTGGATAAACTCTTTCTTCCTGAAGAACAGAAACATTATATGTAATAAAGATTCTGTGTAAATGTTAATTCTGCAGTCTATTTAAAATATCTAATATTTGTTTTAATTATTCACTCACACACACTTTTTTTATTGTTTTGAATAATGAATTAATTTTTATTTTTAAAAGTCACTTTTGCTACTTGCTGTTGCAACAATCTAATCGATAAACTTTAAGTTACTTTCCAAAGGTAATTTACTCTATTTTGCTACCGTAGACATCAGTGTTTATATCTTAACTACAAACTGTTGTCTCAGTACTTTGTAGTCATTTGAATTATTGTAACAGAAATAATGATACTTTGTGCTTGAAAAGACAGCTGCTCTCTTTCTAAAAAAATTAAATTCATGGCTGTTAAAATTCTAATTTATTGATTTAATTCAACCTTTTAGTTTTGCAAACATTATTTTGTTGAGTTCTTTATCTTAATAGAACTATCATTATAACTTTGTAAACTACAAATTAAGCTTCTTTAACTCAATGTAGTTTGTTGGTTGAACCTATGTTAATTTGAAGTTGTCATGACATAAAAATTAATGCAAAAGTTGAGTTAACACATAGGTCAGTGGCAGCACCTATGTAGATTTGAATGTTCACTGTGCTCATACATGTTAAAGGTTTAATAATCATAACCAAATCATTGTCATTTTAGGAATAAGATCGTGTGGTGTTGAATCAAGATTACAATCCTTTAATGATTAATAGTAATATATATTTGTATACATATAATGTAACCAGAAATACTTAGCAATAATTAATTTGCTATGCAAACTGTTCTGTCATCTATCTGCAGCACGTGAAACCAGGAAATGAGCACCTTTGCTACAGAAAAAATCTGCCTTATGGCATTGAGCTCTTTCAGGTCACTGTCAATCATGATAGACCTATACAGAAAAAGGAATATAAATGAAACAGGTTTTTGTTAGACAACTCACAATATGGAGAGTTGAAGGGTTCTTATCTTACGATCTTTGAAACCAAAACACACACCTGGAGCAGTGGGCAGCCATTTATTCTGGCACCCAGGGAGCAGATGGGGATTTGGTGCATTGCTCAGGGCACCTCAGTCGTAGCATTGAGGGTGGAGAGACACTGTACATTCACTTCCCCACCCACAATTCCTACCGACCTGAGACTCAAACACGCAACCTTTGGATTTGAATTTTGCCAACAGCCTGTCACAGTGTCTGGTCTGTGTATCCCGGTCTGGTCTGAGTGTCCACTAGTGGTCTCACTTCCCCTATAGTCACCCCACTGCAGGTACTGCATTTCCCACAAGCCTATGTCTGGATTCATCACTGTTAATTGTACACCTGTTATGCACTCAGCTGTTCCTATTTTCATTGTTTTCACCTGTCCATATATACTGTGTTTGTCATTCGTCATCATTTTCATGGAGTCCTTGATTTATGTCACCCTGTTTTTTTTTTTGTGTTCCCTAGTGTTTGTCGTGTTTCTTGTTTTGGACTGCCTTTCTGGATGTTGACCTTTGCCTGACTGGATTACATTTTGGATTCTCCTAATAAAACACTGCAACTGGATCTCTCTGTTTGTGTAGTGCGATTTGTGACACAGCCATCATAGTTTAAAACCAATATATTTCCAAATGGCTAAGAGTGAAACACCCATGAGGACTTAGCTGTTAGAAGTTCCCTGCCGAACACGACTCGGCTCAGTTATAAAACCAGCCCCATTACGATGGAATCAGAATGATAGATACTGGTTGATTACACATAAATTACTTATGTTTAATATTACATTTTACTTTGCTGTTTTTCCAATGTACAACAGGTTTTCCAATAAAATTTTAAAGTCTCCCAGTCATTGACAAAATTGTGTAACTTGCAATCCCCTGCTGTTAAAACTTTTTTTTTTTATAAAATCAGATAAGAAAAAAGGCATTAAGTTCCAGTGGGTCAAATTTACCCACTGTATAATGCCTGTATTTTTCTCACCGCTCATGTTTTAACATTGTACATTTCTAGGCAAGCTTTTCACTCACTGAATTAGCAGAGCCACTGAGGGACACAGCCTGGGATATGTCCCTTGCTGAGCTGAAGTCATTCAATTGCACTACTTTATGTCAGGGGTAAATACTGTGGGAAAAACATTGAGCTTGAAAGTTTCTGGCAACACATTCTTAATTTCCAAAATGTCAATGAACTGGTTTAGGAAATCATCGCTACCTGCACTTTGATCAAAGGAAACACAGTGCTGCCATTGACCACAGACAAGTTTGCTCATGGCTGAGGTGTGGCAGAAATTCACCAGAACTGCATTGTATGTTACCAACCAGGGCCAGACAATACTGTTGATGAGCAACTGTTCCACACAAAGACAAGATGCAGAGTACATACCAAACAAGCCAGATAAATTTGGAATAAAATTTAAGCTGGCAGCAGATGTTGACACTCAAATACATGTTGAGCGGCAAATACCGGTAATACATGTTCAGAACCAAGGTGCTGAAAAGTGATACAGTCACACTGACTGTTTACCAGTGCAAGCCCATAGTGAAATGCCACCATCCTGAGCACTCAACAGAACACTAGCATAAAGCCATCTCTACAGACAAGAGGAAGCCTGAGATGGTGACCTACTACAACAAAACCAAAGTTAGGGGTTGATGTGCTCGACCAGATGGCTCACCAATACTGGTCAAAGGTTATTATCACTAAAATTATTATTATTATTACATTGTTATTAAACTACAAACATGAATAAAAGCGCTTTAAGACAAACTACAAACATAGCAGATATGCTAACTAACATTTAAGTTAGATGGGTTAGTTAAAGGGTATAAAGTTACTAATAGTCAACATTTTAATGAGAAAACATGACCTAATGAGTCAGTTGTTTTAATATGTGAAGTAGCTGTGTACATTCGAACAATGCAAGACGTCCTCTGCTTGTTAACGGTTATTTGTTTAATGTGGAAAATGCCCACTGCATATTAAAAAAATAAGTTACAATAATAGTAGTGAACATAAGATGAACACCAGTGGCTCAACATATATATTACTGTCACGGTTGGTAAACCGTGATCTCGAGTTTTTACACTTTGAATATTTGGTTATGCTGTTCGGGCTTTCCAACTCGCCGGGGTTTTCCAAGCACTCGTGAATGGCGTGTTGAGAGATATGGTAGATCAGGTTTATATATGTTTACCTGGATGACATACTGATTTTTCTTCATCTCTCCAGGAACATGTCCAACATGTCAGACGAGTGCTCCAGAGGTTACTAGAGAATGGGCTTTTTTGTCAAGCGAGAGTGCGTATTCCATGCACAGTCGGTCCCCTTCCTAGGGTTTATTGTGTCGCTGAGGGAATACGAATGGACCCTGACAAGGTAAAGGCTGTGATAGATTGGCCATCTCCAGATTCCCGTAAGGCCCCAAGCGGTTTCTGGGGTTCGCCACTCTATCGCCGCTTTATTAATAATTACAGCCAAATAGCCTCACCTCTGACAGCCTTGATCTCCCCAGTACTCCGTTCAGTTGGTCTGGACCTGCTGAAACTGCGCTTTTCTAACCTAAAGAGCGCTTTGTTTGCTCCCATCCTTGATCGCCCTGATCCCACGACAGTTCGTGGTGGAGATGACGCATCAGAGGTGGGGTAGGAGCAGTGTTGTCCCAACGTGCTGCTTCAGACGATAAGGTCCACCCTTGCTCGCTTTTCTCTCATCGATTATCTCCTGCACGTAATTATGACATTGGCAATAGAGAGTTGTTGGCGGTCAAATTAGGGTTGGAGGAGTGCCACTGGTTAGAGGGTTCAGGGGTTCCCTTTAGTTGTTTGGACCGATCATAAGAATATAGAATAGATTAGAACTGCTAAAAGACTCAATTCCAGGCAGGCTTCGGTGGGCACTTTTTTCGGTTGTTTTGATTTTACCCTATCTACGCCTCGGGTTCCAAGAACGTTAAACCCAATTCTTTGTCCGTCTTTTGATCCCTCCGCCCGTCCCGTTACTCCTGAGTGTATTTTGCCTGAGAGATTAGTTGTCTCAGCACTCGATGGGAGGTCGAGTCGAAGGTCAAGAGCGCCTTAGAAGGGTAACGCCTCCGTCCGGTTGCCCACCGAACCCCTTATTTGTGCCGGAGGAGTCATTTTTCCAACATGGCTTGTCATCCATGGATAAGTAGAACTAATGGGTTGGTTAGACAACGATTCTGGTGGCCACTGATGGCTCGGACGTCCACGATTTTGTTTTGGCTTTCTCAGTGTGTGCCAGTGGTAAGTCATCTAACCGACCTCCTGATGGGCTCCTTCAACCGCTGTCTGTTTGTGGCGAGTGGGGCGGAGGCTGTGAGACGAGGAGTGAGGCCAGGTGTAGTGATTGGAGATGAGCTACACCTGAGCCCCACCGCTAGTATCGAGTCCCATGTAGGAGATGGAAGGATATAAAACTGGAGTGAGCACTGTGAAGGGACGAGAGGACCAGGCCTGGGATATTATTTTAATGTGTGTCTTTTATTTATGGCAATGCTAGTCGAGCGGGGGCTGGTGCCGTTTTATTTATTTTGAATATTAAAGTGTTTTGATTGTGCCGGTTCCGCCTCCTTCTTCCCGATGAATATGGAGTTTTATTGTTACAGTGGTGCGAAACCCGGAGAAGGAGGGGCGTCTGCTGAAGATCCCTCGCGCTGTGGTGAATCCAGCGTGCCTCGAGCAGGCGAGGGTATGTGCTCGCCATGGCGCTCGAGGCGGTGGGCTGGAGCGAAGTGCGGGACGGGGCGAGCTTCGCTGCCGACGCCCACGACAGGAGGGCGGCTGCGTCCGTGAGGGAGCGAGAGTCGGGCGCCGTTCGCCAGGGCGGAGCCTGCCGCCCGTGGCGGAATCATGGAGGGGCAGGGAACGGGGACTCCTGCAGCTGCCCAAAATCGGAGGAGCGTCGCCGTCCACCGGGCGGAGGAGTGCTGCCGTCGCCCGAGGGGCGTCCAGTGCCACCGCCGGGCACCGTGGAGGAGATCACCCAGCCGGTGGAGGGCCGAGCAGCAGTGCGCTGGGAACCGTTTTTTTTTTTTTCTCTCTCCCTCTCTGCGTCCTGTCACCTCCTTCCATCTCCTTTCTCAGCCTGCGTCCCACCCCAGGTTCCCGCAGGTCCCGTGGCGGCTCCCGAGGGAGGGTGGCGCAGTTCGAGAGACCCCGGCCTGCAGGGCTATGGGGGAGTAGGCAGTGGGCGAGGAGGGTGGGAACGAGGAGTGAGGCCAGGTGTAGTGATTGGAGATGAGCTACACCTGAGCCCCACCGCATTATCGAGTCCCTAGAGGAGATGGAAGGATAGAAAACTGGAGTGGCGACCGTGAAGGACGAAGAGGACCAGGCCTGGGATATTATTTTAATGTGTGTGCTTTTTATTTATGCGACCAGTCGGCGTGAGGGCTGAGCGCCGTTTTATTTATTTTGAATATTAAAGTGTTTTGATTGTGCCGGTTCCCCTCCTTCTTCCGGATGAATATGGAGATTTGTTTGAATCGTTACACTGTCCCTTCGAGACCCTGGACACATATCGCTCTAGATTTTGTTACCGCCCTCCGCCCTCTAATGGCATGATAGTCGTTTTGACTGTAGTGGACCGCTTCGCGGCACATTTCATTCCCTTGCCCAAATTACCGACAGCCAAGGAGACAGCGATTACTGTTTTAGATCCGTCTTTCGGCTCCATGGCCTCCGGTAGCGTGGTCTCAGACAGGGGATCCCAGTTTATATCCAAATTTTGGAAAGAATTTTGCAAGTTATTAGGGACGCAGTTAGCTGTCGCTGGTTATCATCCCAAAGCACGGACAGTCTGAGCGAGCCAACCAAGATTTAGAGAGGCGTTGAGATGTTTGGTCTCCAAGAATCCTTCATCCTGGAGTCAACAACTCTCTATGGTGAGTCAGCCCACAATTGTTGCCAGTGTCAGCTACGGCCTCTCTCCGTTCCAGTGTAGTGAGGGTACCAGCCACCAGCATTTCCCAATCTGGAGTCTGAAGTGCTGGTCCCCTCGCTCCAGCGTTTGTCCAGAGGTGCCACGCACCTGGACCAGACCCGTGAGACTCTGCTCTGGGTGAGGGAGCACTAAGGCCAAGGCCGATCGCCACGGTCAAAGCCTCCCGTCCTACGTGCGGGTCAAAGTGTGGCTTTCTACCAGTAACATTCCATTGCGATTTGTTTCTAACAAATTAGCTCCCAAATTCATCGCCCGTTCACTATCACCAAGATCATTAGTCCGGTGACAGTCCAGCCTCAAACTACCTCCCTGCGTAAGTGAATACACCCGCCTTTCATGTGTCCAAAATTAAACCCGTGTTTTATGCGTATTAATCCACCTACTCCGGTTCCCTCGCGCCGCTCTGAAGGGGAACCAGCATATTCGTTAATCATTATTCTGGACTCGAGCGGAGGGGACGAGGATTCCAGTATCTGGTGGACTGGGAAGGTTACGGTCCGGAGGAGAGGAGTTGGGTACCTGCTAGGGACATATTGGATCACTCCCTTATTGATGGATTCAATCAGCAGGTAGGATTTCTGGGAACTCCAGGAGGAGTTCTTAGAGGGACTGTCACGGTTGTTTACACTTTGTGGTGAATTCTGTGTGTTCTGCGTCTGCACTGATTAGTTGTAGGCGTCTCCGTTAATGTATCAGCAACAGCTGCCACTCATTACTTATCTCCCTATATAATGGCTTGTCTCACGTCTTGTGTTTGTGAGATCGCTTGTTTCATGTCGTTGTGTTACCCCGTCTGGCTTTTGTGTTAGTTTGCGTTTGGATGTCTGTGTTTTCCCTAGAACCTCATCCACTCCCAGCGATCACTCAGCCACGGACACTTACCTTCGCTCTGTTCCCCGCAGTTCCTGTGCCACTCTCTCCTGCTGCCTCACGCCGTCAAGACCTGGACTCCTCACCTACACTCCACTTCCGCTGGATTTCTCACCTTCCACCGTCTCCCTGGAGTGTTATCGTTTCATCGTCTTTGTGTGTCATTGTATTATTTATCTTCATCTCATTAAATCCTATTAACTTCGCATTTGTTTCGGACTGTCTTTCACCAGCCGTCACAATTACAAATGAAAGCGTCTCATTCTGAAATCTGAATAAAGATTTATGCTTTATTTACACATATACCTAATAACTGCATCACTGGACTCTTGACTGTTATATTTTTTTCTCATGACTACGTTCATCTTTTTATGCATTTACATTTTAAGACATTATTCCACTAGAATTCAAAGGTACGCACGCATCATCCAAAACAATAAAACTGGGTGCTGGGCAGAGAATGAGTTGCAAAGGTAAACAATGAGTCTGCACACCAGAAAATGCTCCTTAGCAATTTTAATGATTGCTCACCATGTAACGTTTTGGAGCCCAAGCCCTTCATCAGACATGAAAACAAGTGGGGAGAAACACCTCCATATATACAGCCATGTGTGATCACATGATCACATACATCCATGAATAACACATGACCAATCAAGTTAAATTGCAATTACATCAGGAAAACAGATAAAAATATATATAAACCGACATTTGTAATACAAAAATATATTAAGTGGCTAAGAGAAGGCCTGCAGTGCTTAAAGCATAGCTCAACGACGTTTTTTCAGAGCAGTGAGCACACAGCGAGCAGTGGGCAGCAATTTTTGCTGCAGTGCCAGGGGAGCAGTTGGGGTTGATGCCTTGTTCAAGTGCACCTCAGTCTTGGTATTGCCGCCCGAGATTCAAACATACAAACCCTAGGGTTAGGAGTCAAACTCTCAACAACTAGACCATGACTTCCCTTGTCTTGGTAACCTTGCTACCATTAACAGTAAAAGAAATGGACACAGCGACCCCATTGGATTCAACGGAGAGAAGTGAAGTCAATTAGAAGACGAACTTCCTGGTCGAGTGTACTGTGCAGACTCAAACTGAGCTTGATGATGTAGATGTGACATGAGCAACCTGTCTTGACAATTGTAAGTCTTCTGATAGCTGTGCCAAGAGAAATCTGAATCACCCACGAATCTTGCAGAGTCTGTGAGCATGAACAGGAGTAAATTTTGGTAAGTATTCTGATTAATTATTTTGTCATTTTGCATAGTATTTAGTATTAATGGTCTCCCGATTGCCTCATAGACAGTAAAGGATTGCCTGCGAACTTCTCCTCCTGTCCATATGGTAATTTCTCAGGTTAAGAGTCTCAGGTTATGCGCTTAATTATTAGCCTATTTTACAAAACTGCTTCTCGGACCATAACATAAGTTTACAAGGTAATGGAGCCTTTACACATTTTTGCGGTTCTTTAGAAATAATAGAATGGCCGGGAAGCTTCAATAAAATATGAAACCTTGCCCCTGCTTGTTACTGCATCAAATGGGTCCTCTGGAGTCTAGAGCTGAAGATCTTTGCCTGAACCCGCCGGGACCTGATGGGACCGCCGGGTTCGATCGAAGTCCTGACTTAATTTATATCATCTTACGTGGGCTCAGGCGGGCTTGGGCATGTGCTCCGGTTTCGAGGTAAATGAGCGGTCATGTGATGTGTTTCGATTAAGCTGAGAAAGATCACGAAAATGGATGCTGAGTAGGTGTAGCGGAGGGGTTGCCTCTGGTGATTACATTTTGGTTGCAGCAGCAACTAAAGCAAAGTCTGAGGTGTGGAAAAGTTTTGACCATGTTTATAATGAGAATAATGAGTGAATAATGGCGCACCATCAGTGAGCGCAGGAGCAGCTGAAGCCATCTACAGTGGATTCAATCATTTTCCTCCACAAAACATGTAGGCTTAGCCTAATCTCTGTGAGTAAAGGTTTTCAAATGATAACTAAATATGTTGAGTCTTAAATGCATAATGTGGACAGAGTTTTAACTCTATTATTGGCATTATTCTTTTATTAAATATCATTTGCTAGTCTATGAAGCAAATCGTGAGCCTTTATCTTAATTTTGTTATTGCCAAATACCCATCTTAATAAAAAATGTATCTTAATTTAATTAGTTAAAATGACTCATTTTTATAGCTCGTCTATTTATAGGCTAAATGAGCCTATGTCTAGAATGCTGAGAAGTTACAATGTTACAGAGGACTTATTTTATTTCTTTATTCCAACTTCCAAGTGGTCTAGTCTACGTTAGTTATGAATAAATTATGTTAAAACATGTATAAATGACTCATTCTTGACAAAAGGCAAAAGAGCTGTGTGTGTGCACACATTTGAATAATGTCGAGCTGTAAACAGGTTTGGGCTTTTAAAAAGCTGTCAATCAAAATGTACTTGTCGGGACTCGGGCGAAACCTGTCGTGACTTTTAAGGCCCGATTACAGCTCTACTGGAGTCTTCTGTGTGATGTCATATGCTGTCACATGGTTTAAAGGAACATTCGAGGAGAAGGGCAGAGTAAACTTTATAGTTACATTACCTACACAATCTGTATCTGATATCAATAAAACATGTAGTCAGATTATATTTGCAAGGATCAATATTGCTGTTTCTATAGACATCACATGTATTTTCAAACTGTAAATGTATGGTTTTGCTAGTACATACTGTATCTGTATTTAAATATCTGAAACCTAAAATAAAAATTATATGGTAGAAAACACTGAAAACACATGCCACTTCACCGGTAAGTAGACTGTCACATGGTGTCCTGTTGTTCTATATAAAGTCCATTATATGATCTTAACTAATCATATAAGGTATTTCAATGTTTGCTGGAATTTCTATTATTATCATTTCTACTACTGTTTTTTTTTTTTTTTAAACCCACAGTTTACTGCAAGCTGGGGTAATTAAGCGTTAAGCGTCTAGCTTGCACTGATCTTTGATTAGTTTGTTATGGTCATATTGGTGGAATTACGGAGTAAGTAACCGCCACTGTACTTCTATTACAGCACCATCACAACAGCCCTTACTGTGATTTTACCATATCTACTGTGGTTCTACTGTTGTATTTTGTAGCTAACAGTTTTCACAATGACTATAGGTCTACCTTGTTGTGTATTGTGAAATAATAGGTATCATAACATGTTAAATCCTTTTTATGTAAATGAAAAATGATGTGTTTGTCTCGGCTTGCTTTTTATTGGCCTGTAGAATACATTTGGAATATTGGGTTCACTGGGGGTTGCAGAGGTGGGTTCAATTGGGGTCACAGAAGCGGGGTCATTAGGGGTGCAGAGGTGGGGTCATTGGCATTGAGGATTGCAGAGGTGGGTGTACTGGGGTGCAGAGGTGGGTTCACTGGGCCTGAGAGGTGGGATGCAGAGGCGGTTTCACTGGATGCAGAGGTGGGGTCATATGGGGTTGCAGAGGCGATCACTGGGCAAGAGGTGGGTTCACTGGGGGTGTAGAGGCAGGTTCACTGGATGCAGAGGTGGAGTTTTCCCTGTACAGGGTTAGGGAAAAAAAACAGTCTTTACATGTAAGTATACATATGCATGTATGTCTATGGACATACAGAGTGGATGAACCAGCTAATTAAGATCTTCAGGAGTACTTGGATCTGCACTCTGCATGCAGGAAGGGCACCCTGCTTTAGCCTTTGCATTTAACTCAGGGGTGTCAAACTCAATTCCTGGAGGGCGGAGCCCTGCATAGGCTAGAATCAACCCTAATTAAACACACCTGATTCAACTAATCTAGTCTTTCAGGCTTGTTGGTATGTTTGTTGAAGCAGGGTCTACTGAGTTTAACTGATCTTCTATCATGCTACACTGCATAATGCTCTTTAAGATCACAAAACTCTGTTGATGGCACCTAGAATAGCACTAAAGAAGATATATTATATAACATATATAAGCATTCACTCACTGTGTCTTGATATACAAACAATGATAACTGATGAAATAGTACTAAATACTGTACACCTGACCATACTCTGCATGAAATGCAGTTAACTTCACTATGTTAATTTTTTCTCAATTATAGCTTACGAGGAACTACTGATTGTAGTCCTTCTAAAGATTTCAGGTGACACTGCGAATGCAAAAACTTCAGATCACTTTAAATTTGTATCAACATTCAAAACTCTCAAATACTTGCCTTATATTTTAGTTATGAGCAGAAACTGCTTTCATTAAAACACTTTACTTAATGAAACTATCTTAACTGAATACATGACACTGAATACATGACATTAACCATAAAGCGTGTCATATTATAGCTAAATATTAGGTATATGGATAATACTTTGAAAAAAAAAAAGTTCAAAAGATATGCTCAGCCAACTGAAGAGGATGTTATACCAAAAATCAAAAGTTCATCTCAACTTAAGGAAAATTGCAACACTCAGCCTAGAAGAAAAAATACTTTTTCCTAATTTATTAACTTAAAATAAATAATGTTTCAGCCATTTTCAAGGCCTTCATCAGACATCAATAACACCTATATCACAAATGCTTTATGCACTCTTTCCCTCAGCAACAGGTGTTTTGCAAGTTAAAGAGGGATAAAGGGAAACCTCAGTATAAAATACCATAGTCTGTTTTCCTTACATTTTTTTCCAATTGCTAACACAATTTTTCAAACTAGTCTGGTTTTATCAAAACACTTAACACGATTCACAAAACCACACACCCAAACTGCAAAATACCCCATATATCCTGCAAAATGAAGCACTGCAACGAAACTACACATAGCATTATCCAAATCAAACTTTTGCATGAAATGTCACACACTTCAAATACATTACCAGATTTTTGCCTAACCAACTACACACTGTTGGGCATAATGAAAAGCACCCCACCTTAAGTATGCTTTGCCATAATACTAAAATATGTATCAGATTGTTCACATGCACAGAAATATTTGCAGATACACACACATGCTGTTGCAACTTTTTCTTTTTCACTACAGTACTCTTCCATGGCCTGCACAAGAGGCATCGCACAAGGAGCTGCGGTCATATACCTTCCACCGCCATTACCTCAAAGAACTCTTCTATGGGGTTCAGAAATGGAGAGTATGGTGGGAGGTATTACAAAGACATTTTGGGTAGTTAGCAGACCAGTTTTGGAGTGGGATTGAACAATGAAAGCTCACGTTGTCCCATACTACAGCGTGCCGGTTTCTTTGATGGTCTGCATCATTCATGCAGCTCTGGTGGTATGAGAATGTTGTGTCTGTCAGAAATGTGAAAATATGTGTTGTATGGTCCAGGTTGGCATGATGGTGGAGGACACCATGCATACTGGAGATGGCAGCACACATTGAGATGTTCCCATCAGGCTGGCCAGGAACATCTATAATGGCTCTGTGGCCAATGGCGTTTCCGCCCCTTCTTCTGGTCTTTGCTAGGTTGAACCCAGCCTCCTCTATAAAGATGAACTCATTGACAAAATTAGTCAATCATATGGTGTTATCCAGAACACTGGGAAACAATGTTGCGTGTAGTGACTGCAGGCAATAGAGTACCTACATCCACATATGCTCGTCTGAACTCTTGGTTTCTTTGAAATTGTTTCTCTCAAATGGCACCTTACAAAGTGGTTTCATTTTCATTCGATTTGGTTTAGCTTGAGAGCGTGAGCCAATGTGACAGACTGACTCATTGAATGTTGTTGAATAAGGTGTTGTCTTGAATAATGTGGCTTTGAATTTCTCATAATCTGATTTAGTTATTTTCCAAAACCAAGTTTACAATGGCAGCTTCCTGACCCGGTGAACATTTGGCCCCTTCCACTACCATGGTGTCATCTCTCTGTTCCCTAGAAAAAATAAAATAAAAAAATATATAGGGCTTGGACAATGCGGTTTAAATACTTTTCCCCACAGTAGAGTACATTGTACAGTAAACTTGTACAGTTCATTAATGGCTGATGTAGTACACTTAAGTAAACAGGTGTCACTCCAACTGGTACACTATGACATGGGATATACTACATGTATACTACATGAAATTTTGGTTACATACCTGTTTTCCAGTCTAAAGGTCCGGATGACAGAGGTGACAGTAAGCTGGCTCAAGTTGGCTGCACCTCTGGCCAGCCCTCACAAATTGTCATTCTAAGGTTGCTCTGATTTTATTTGAAAGTGTTTGTCTTCTTAGGCCATGAACTCCTCTACCTGCTCTACCCCTACCTCTCAATTTTTCTCCCCTCTTATTTTCAACCTCCCTATTCCTCTTCCATAATGTCTTCCATTGTTGTTGTAAAAACATTGTTGTTGATCTTTTCATTGTGCTTACATCCTGAAGCTTCCTGGTTAACAATTAACCATTGAGGTGTTTGGCCAGGTGGCACATAATTGCAATTAGATCATGTAGTGTCATTTTGAATGGCAGTGTTTTGAAATAGCAAACATGTGACTTTATGTCAGATTGTTGTGTTTTATGCAGAGAACTGTGTACAATGCATTTTAAAAGTGCCATTTTAAAATGCAAAATGTATCAAGCAGAAAATGTGTTTAGAGTTTTGGAGACTTGAGAAGAAGTTTTGCCTCTGTGTGTCAGTTTAATAATTGTGCTGTGCATGCAATTTTAGTTTGTTAGCAATTGGAAAAAACTGTAATAGGCCTTTCTTTCTTAATTGGTTATAAAGCCACTCCCAGAATTAGTGGAGTACCAGTCACTGACTGGATGAAAGTATCCAGTATCAAGTTAAAACTATGTTCTTATCCACTACTGTAATCATATCTACTCAAATAGCAATAGCTTTATTAAATTACAGGGCATTTTCTAAGTATAGTGATGTTTCTTTTTTGTTAATAGACATGAGCCTTGAGAAAATAAAAATCGTTTCTATATTGAAATAAAATGTACAATCAAGTCCACAGAATTCATAATTTTGCAAGTATTGCCATCTGGCCATCAAATTTAATTTTTTAATTTTAATTTTTTTCTTCAGTTTAACCTTCATTCCAAAGTGTTTTCATGTTGTTGAGGCACGCCAAACTCTTTTTGCAGCAAACACTACACTGATGTGTTTGTGGCTCCAGGTACCATGATTGTGTCTGTGTGTGAGAGAGAGTGTGTTAGTTTATGTGTGTGTGTATGTGTGGGAGAGAGATAGGCCCGTCCACCGGAATGTGTTTCTGTGAATACGACACATTTTTTTATCGTTTGCCCACCACGGATCCGGCTTTCATAAAGTGAAACGCTATTTTTGAAACCGGGTCCCAGGTGGATAAATTTGAAAAGCCCGTCTTTGCGTTTCGTCTGAATGCTAATCCGTATATTTTCTGAAACAATGGCGTCATCAGCCCACGTCTCCCCTAGTCAGACACCTCTACGTCCAGTAACAGCAACAAAAACCATGAACAAACACTGAGCGATTGTCTTTTTATTAACTAACATTAACAAAGATTAATAAATGAATGTTCCATGTTCATATTGGTACCAGCGTAAGGTTTATGGAGCATAGTCAAGTCTTCTTCTCCGTTTTAGTGTATCTCTGTGGCAGAATTACAGCGCCACATACGGGTCTGCATGTATACTCATCATTTTGCGTTTGTGTGGGCTGGATATTTCTTGAATTGGGGTAAGCTCCATCTCCGTGTGGGGGGCCATAGTGTGTGTGTTAGTTTATGTGTATGTTTTGGGGAGAGAGTGTGTGTTGGTTCATGTGTGTGTGTGGGGGAGAGAGTGTTTGTTAGTATGGGGGTATGTGATGAGTGGGGTGGGTGGAGTAATTGGAACTGATCAACACCTGCACCACTCACTGGTCTCGGAGTCCCACAGAGGAGCTCCATAAGGACAAAAGGAGGAGTTACGACAGGGGAGAGCGAGAAAGGACCAGGCCTGGATTTTTATTTTGTGTTTGGTGTTGTTTGTGCATGCAGTCGTCCGTGAGGGTTAATGTGCTGTTTTATGTTTATTTAATTATTAAAAGTTTTATTTAAATGTCTGCGGTTCCCACCTTTTCTTTCCATCCTACAAACTGCATTACACCAACATTGATGCTGAAAACTGTAAGTAATTATTTCATGTAAAAACTATTTTTTAAAATGGTTATGGCAGTTTTCTTAAAACCCACCGTTCTGTCAGAACATAATAAAATAAACAATAGAAAACATCATGACCCCTTTGAATTAAATGGATTGTTTAACATTAAACTTTTAAGCATTTTCTACCCTGAAATCACTGTTAACTAGATCAGCCTTTCTCAAACTTTTTTCATTCAGGGCACCTTTCAAAAGTGCATAAAATCTTAAGGCACCCAGTGTAAAATATAATAAAAACACTGCATAACCCAAATGTAAATACAAATGTCCTGTTTATTTAGACAGGACAGTAATGAACAGAGAACATATCTGAACTGTAAATAACAATAATAATAATAACAACTTTATAGCAACTTTATAGCACCTTTAAAAACACAGGTTTGCAAAGTAATTCATAAAATAATTAATCAGGTCACAAATGCCATAAAACCGTAAGAGGTGGACCCTAATTCAAGAACCAACAACATAAGTTTAAAATATTCTGGCTGATCCCCAAGCGTGAGTTTTCAAAGCGTCCGTTATAATGTCACTTCACTAATGTGTCCTTTATGGTTTCCATGGTGGTGGCGTCATTGCTTCACGTGACACACCGCGCAGAACAGAGCTGAATGAATGATGATCTGCTTTTGTAATTTTAACTTTTATTCAGAATATTCACAAATTTGTTAGATATGGCTGAAATATCTGATATTCCGATTGTTCAAATATATGCAAATGGAAGTGTTTGTCATTTTAAACACCTTTACATGCCCTAGGCGGGGGTTCAGGGTGTTGACGACCCCTCACTCCAAAGGTCCAGAATTTCAGTCGTTTTTTTTTCATGTGATTATTGTCATCGTTGTTTTAATCCATGCTTATGACATATATGGTTACTGTTTCAAATACATATGATTATTGTAGCTGGACGATCGTTACAGTGTTGCCGCCGTGCAGTTCAGAGAGAGATTCAGAGTTCTTCTGATATACACTTTCAAACAGCGGTGAAGAAGTATAAAGCTCTGAATGATAGGGTATTTTTATTAAAGGTTTTCTATATTTTATCCACTCAATAGTCTATAATATAATAGCCATATAAGCGTAGGCATAATAATAATAATAAAACATAGTGGGAAATTCGGTGATATTGGCTGTGCAATATTGACTTTGTGATTGGACAAGACCGACAGACTGGAGCCAATGGAAATGCTCTCCTCCGTCGGCGTCTTATTCCTCTGAGAACTTGAAAGCAGACGCTTGAGGTAAATTATCTGGAATGATTAATTGATTTACGATGCTTGCAACTCTCACACGCGTGATTGACGCTCTTACCCACACATCCATTTTCTCATGCACAGTAAAATATAGCAAAAAGAGGACACAGAGACCGACAGACAAAGACAGAGCAGGATACTTAAAATAATCTCAGCTCTCAGATTCTGTCAAATTGTACAAAATTCAAGCAACTAAGTTTTGGCGATTGTAAATGTGACCGTGACAGATCCTATAGTGGCACGTGAACCGATCATCTTTAGCTAGTACATAAACAGGAATGAACAATGTTGAAAGATACATTACTTACCGAAATGTATATTCCTCCTCATATCGATCAATCAGTTTTTCAATGCGCAAAGAGGTCAATAAAACTGCTGGAGAACAATTATGTCCATAACATTTACCTCAGGAAGCCATTTAATTACCATATATCAGCAGGTCAAGGTGAAATCACGCCTTTACAGGGAAGATCTAGGTGAAATGCGACAGCTTAGCGAAGGTCAAGGTGAAATCCGACAGCTCAGGGAAGGTCTAGGGTGAAATCGCACAGCTCAGCAAAGGTCAGGTGAAATCAGACAGCTCAGGGAAGGTCTAGGTGAAATGCACAGCTTAGCGAAGGTCAAGGTGAAATCGACAGCTCAGGGAAGGTCTAGGTGAAATGCGACAGCTCAGGAAGGTCAAGGTGAAATGCTGAAAGCTCAGGGGAAGGTCAAAGAGGACCCACACCCTGTCATGGAAGGTCAGGAGATATTTAATGATATTGGATTTTTTCATTCAGGCCACAAAATGGGTTGAAAAATCTTAGAGAGTGTACGTGAAGATGTCTGATGGCCAGAAATACTTACTCAGGAACCACAACAAGCCTCTAAAAACTTCATCTTTCCAACACAATTCCCTTGCTGGCTGCAATAGGGCATTCAAACTCGAGTGGTTGGAGGGAATATGGCTGGTGGTTGGTGTATAGTTCCAACCTTGATGGTCTCTTCTGTGTGTGCTATGCCCTGTTTGTCAATGCCAAAGAGAAAACAAATGGGAGTGTTAGTAAATGCCCCATTCACAAATGGCACAAAAAGAAAGCATGGTAATAGGCAGCCATTCAACAAAGCATATCACTTGGCTGCAGTTGAAAATGCTCAGTTGTTTCTCCAGTCAGTTGAAAACCTCAGGCCCAAATCTCTGTCCTATGGACAGTAAGAAGAAACCAATATCAAAGAAAACAGGCACATACTCAAGTCTTAGCAGAAGTGTACATACTGGTGGTGCCAGTGCATTGCACTTAGAAGGACATCTGAGAAGCAGAATTCTACTGGCAACCTGGAAACTTTTGGCCCTGATGAAACACTTGGCAAACCATGATGAGAAGCTGAAGAGCCATGGAATGGCAAAGCTCAGAAAGCCACCTACCTTCCAACCCAAGCCAAAAATCGATGATTGACTGATAGGGAAATAATTCAAGCCCAGATTGTGGATGAGGGTAAAAAATGCACAGATCTATACAGTCAGGCTGATGAGGTGACATCCCATAATGTAGAGCTGATGCCATTGTGTGTGGTTTGTTGACAAAGACCTAAATATAAAGGGAGGAATTGTGGAGATTTAGTCGCCGATCACAAGGCACATTGCAACCGCAAGTTATGTGCTGAGTCACCTCAACATAGAGATTGGTGATTGCAGAGGCCAGGGGTATGATGGTGCCAGCAACATGAGCGAAAATGTTGGTGTCCAGGCTCTGATCAAAGGGCGACTAAAGCAGTGTACATGCACTGTAATGGCATTGCCTGAACCTTGCATTTCTGCGCTCCTGTGCTCTTCCAGTTGTCCAACATGATTGACAAGATGAAGTCTACCATCATATTCTTTTACCTACAGCCCAAAGAGGGAACACCTACTTGGAGGTTGTACATGGATGCCACACTCTATGGACAGAGGAAACCATTGATTGACATATGTCACACAAGATGGGCAGAAGACATGGCATACAGCCACTTTATAGTGCCTTGGCCTTTTGTGAAGGCTCTAGAAGTCATCCGGCTTGGTCTCCATACAGAAGATTCACCAAGATGTCACCACTGGATGGCAGGGCAAGTACAAGCAGAGGCCTACAGTCTCTTGTCTGTCCAAAACTTTGGTTTCATCCTGACCTTCCCTCACCGCCTATCAAGTTTTGTCCCACCTTACAGGCATCACGGGAACTGCAAAACCCCAGTTGACATCGTGGGAGGCATTTAGCATGGTAGATGAGGTCAAAGAATATCTACAAGGAGCTACTGGAGACATTTGAGGATGACTTCAACCAGATCTACAAGCAAGCCATCAGGATGGCTGCTCAGTCGATGTTCAGCCTAACCAGTAACCACGCTGTTGCTGGAAGGCAGAACCACAGAGAAAATGTACCTGCTGAAACTGTGAAGGACTACTACGGGAAACATGGCTATACCTTTCCTAGACCATTATCTTGAGTTTGAATCCAGATTCAGTCCTCTATCTGTAACCGCATCAAGACTCCTGGGTCCTAATTGCTTACAGTGCAACCAGGGTGTGACAGTGGACATTTCTGAAGTAGTCCAACTTTACCAAGATGACTTACCTTCACCAGAGCTGATTGACCAGGAACTGAACGGCTGGACACTGAAGGGCAAAACAAGCCATCAGAACAAAGGGCCAACTCATGTGCTGAGCAATCCAAACAATGTGATGCTCTGATCTACCCAAACACTTCAAGCTTCTCAAAATAGCTTGTACCTGCCAGTCACCCTTGTGAATGGAACGTTCGCCAGCACTCTCGGAGATTGGAACACATTCATGCGTGCAGCATGGGAGAGGACTTGTCATTCCCTGCCTCATCCATAACACCCATGACATGGCAGTCAACCTGGATGGCTTGGAAATATTCTCCAAATTGCACCCAAGAAGATTGGACGACCAGTGTACTAAATCCATAAGTGTCAAGAACAAATACAGAAAGCAAAGAGGCATTGACAGAGAGTCAAGAAATATGATGAGAAAAATTATTATTAATATTTCAGTAAAGTTCATTAAATCTATTCTGTTGTTAGTGTTGGTCTTTAAACTTTTGAACAGTGTATGGACTGAAAAGGTGTTACATGAGGAACAAATTGACAACATGCAGTAAATATTTTAGGTGTATCAAAAGCTGCGTTAAGATACCAGCAGATAAACCATCCAGACAAATTAGTGCATAAACGTCCAAACCAAAATTATTTGAACCTCATAATTAAATACAATGGTGGAGAAAAACTGCAAAAAGGTCCACTTTTGAAAAAAAAAGAACCCCCTTCAAGGGCTGGCTCTAACCTGCTTTATACATCCGTTAGTTGAGCTGTATGACCCATGGTGCTGCCATCGCCCGCCCAGAACAAAGTTCAGAGAATCGGATCTGCTGGATTTTACAAGGCGTGAACCATCCACTTCTCCCAAAATACATTAAAGTAAGTGGCAGGTGAACTGGGAGAAGAATAGAGTAAACTTTAAAGTTACTTACACAATGTGTATCTGATATGAATAAAACAAATTATAATGGAAAGGATTATTATTAGCCTCTTCCTTTGACATCAGTGTGTATTTTACAAACTCTAAATGTATTGTTTTAGTACTTATATGTCTGAAACCTAAAATAAACATTATGTGGCTGAAAACACTGAAAGGTTGTGATATATGACGCTCTGAGCTGGCTGTCTCTGGCTCAGTGCCAGCCAAGCTGAACACATTTGAATTTAGCAGTTGATCACGTGATGCACTGACCGTTCTAATCACATGTGTGATACGATGCGTGTGAAAGGGTTAAAAAGAAGAAGAATGTATTTATGTAAATTCAAATATATTTTATATATGAAATGTCAGATTTTTTTTTTAGCCTATGTCATTTTGCCGTGCTGCTGCACCACTTTGAGAAAGGCTGAACTAGATGACCTGAAGGACCATGTCTGTGGGGAAAAGGAAAATGGAACTGACTGGGTAAGTATACTGGTAATTAGACTTAGGCCTAATCCCAATTCCCTTACCCCTTCACTTTCCCTTCCATTAACGGCCTTCATATGAAAGGAGCAGGGGTGTCTCAATTCTCTTTTGGCTGGAGGAGTAGGGGTAGTGGTGGTGGAGGAACAAGTTAGCCCTTCAAACAAAGATTTTGAGACCTTATTTCAAGCGTTGACAAATTTCCCACATACAGCATACATGGCTACCGAGCAAGTAGAGAGACCCAAATAAATGCAAGAATTCTTTGGCATATATAAGTATTTCAAAATAAATAATCATTGTTTTATGTTGCATTCAATCTTGTGTTCATTATGTACATTATGTTTTCTGAAGAAACGAAGAAAACCTATGATAAAGTAGCTAATTTTATTTTAAAATAAAATAAATTTTATTGATACCCACTGATTTGACCACATAAATACTAGTCTGATGCAATCCTCCAGCAAACATAAGGCATCAAACACATCGTTGTCTCCTTTGACTTCTGCAAAGTGCTGAAGAAGAAATGCATTAAAATAGCTGTAACCACAAAAGCTGAGATCATTACAGCTTGTGATAACATCAGCACATTTTCTTTGATGTAGGAGCTAGCGAGAGGGTATGATGACAAGTAACTGTATAGTAGTGGTGTAAATCTTAAAGGGGTGAAATGCTATTTCATGCATACTGAGTTTTTACACTGTTAAAGAGTTGGATTCCCATACTTAACATGGACAAAGTTTCAAAAAAATTAAATTACGTTTGAAGGGTATTTTTGTTCCCCAAAATGCAGTTTCATAACAAAGGTTCGAGGAGCACGTCAGATCTTAGCCTAATTAACACAGGTGGAGCCACTTAATATATCAACCTTAGGGTATAAATCAGCTGAATTATCCTACCTGTCTCCATTGATGGTTGTCCAGCATCATGGTTAGCTCTGTTTGCCATCTTATCACAGACCCAATTTTTCTTCCACAAGGAATCCGTACGGATTTTTCAGATCTGCTCTTTGCTGATACCCATGATGGCATAAACTGCGCCGCTGAGACACCATCAAACGTCGTGCCGACGCTGCTCTTTAGCCAAGCCACACCGTCTTGGCAATGACCATGCAAAGCTCGAGCTGCTACCGCTTAACCCACGCATTGATCCGATCAGACCGGGCTCTCCTCGAGTGCTGGAATCACACTTCAGTTCTTATCCACCGTGGCTCAGCCTGTTGCAGTGGCTTTTCCAACCGCGGCGAGCAGGGCTGCCTCCCTCTAGCAGCGCGAGCGGCGTCGTAATCCATACATTTTCGGTGAAGGCGCTAAATACAGGTTAGCTAGAAAGTAGTACGGCAGCTGCTTGAGTTCTGATCACATCGATAATGAAATTCAGATCGATTCGAGCCCGGATGCGTTCAAATATTTGATCTTCTGCGACTAGACCAGTATCTACGCCAACTGGATGTGATGTGTTCTAATCAAATCATCGGTCGCGGTAGAACTGCAAATAACGATTATTTTTCTGTCGACTAATCTAACAATTATGTTTATTACAATAAATGATTAATGTTCTTTTTTTTAATTAGTCACTGAATCCTTTGGAGAACTTTACAAAAAAATATATATATATATGTATATGTATGTACAACTTCTAATATAATATTTCAACCTTTATTATTTTATACTGTAAAACAGGTTGGAAATATTATAGAGCGAAAATTATTTTACTATGTAAATATGAATTTTATTAAACCACAGTAGCCATACATTTACAGTAGTCTGAGACGTCATGAAATGTTCTTTAGCATCACAAACTATAAAATGTAGTCACGGTTCTGCATGGTTTAGCTCGGTTCCAGAGATCTGCAGCTGATTAGGGGTAGCTGGTGGTTTGTGACTTCCGCCAGGTACGTCAAGGGGCCGTTCACATATCACGTCATTTCCAATGTAGGGCTGATAACACGCTCATAATGGGGAAGCAGCGGTGCGCGTCATGCGCCTCTTTTCCAGGCGTCCGCACCCACGAGTTAAAAACATCTCAACTTTTCAGAATGCATAGCGCAAAGAATATCAGACCTGAACCAGGAAGTTGGTCCCAGATCTACGGTAACCAGTTAAGTCGTAACCGGAGGCGCAAGATGTTTTCCTCAGAGGTGCTCGGCGCATGATTGTGCTGCGTGGTACACCATGCATCGGTTTTGAAAGGTAGAACAAAGGGCCATTTAATTTGTCCCTTTTTTAAAGTATTCCCACTAGTGGTCTCTGTTTTCGTGAAAGAATGCAACTTTCTTCATTCCCGAGTATGCTGTTAGCTAGATGTAAACAAACTGTGTGGCTTCGCGCGATTTCGCGACGCGTCGACGATTTTTTGTAGTCGGCGTCATCGATGGCGCATTGTTGCAGCTCGCGAGGTCAGGAATTACCAATATTTCGTTAACTTTAAAGGTTGCCATGTGTAAAATTGAGGTAAAATATCCAAAAGTGACCTACCGCATCAAAAGATGAGAAGAAATAATGTCAAGTTATGGTGCTGCAGAGATCTCAACCTTAATTAGCAGTAGCATTATAGCCCTGCCCGACAGGTAGTCGTAATACCAGTCTTGGCCATGGGAGCGTATGCGGGCAAAATATCCACCAGACAACCTGCAATACCGCAATAACTCTCACGGCTTGTGGGCTACCTGAACCTGATGTCAATCATGTGGAAAGTACAGCCCACTACATTTCAGAAGAGAGCGGAACAATGGCGAAGCCCTTGGCAAGAGACCCCTACCACCACCACCCGCTACAGGAAACAAAGCGATGAATCGAAAATCAAATCCGATGAAAAGAAAGGAGCCAACCAGAGTTAATATCGGCACTGCTTTCCATCGGTGGAGACAGCTGATGGACTTGAAAGAAATGAAGTTCGACTCGAACTGCAACATTTCTTCTGGATTGGTAATAAGATGCTGTTAGTATTTTGCTAGAAGTTTGTTTATGTTTGCGTATTTTTTTGGAACTTATAACATAGAAATGTGAAGGCTGTTCGATAAGCGTGCTAATGTTAGCGATGGCTAACCGTAGCTGCGTTTGATAATTAGCTAGATCCGATCCGGTTTTCACCTGTTATCTACAAGCTGATGCTAAAATGCAACATTACCTAGAAGCTTGAAATGTCTTCGATGATAATGAACCCGAGATAGAGAGGAGCGGATGTGCCTAGCTTGTCTCAAGTCCTACTTTGCTCCATGTTTCCTACAGCATGTTTTACTGTGAGACTAGATTCATGAGCATTATCATGACATTGAAAAGTTCACATTTCTGCCACGACCGTAATGTCACATTACCTTTTTATTCTTAGGTCCACTCATTTTTTTTGTGTTCAACCTGTTACAGAGACAAGCATACCTCAGAAAAGCCCAGCAAAGGGCTCGGCAGGTGTGGAAGAATTGGCCAGCTTGAGTGCAGGTAAGTCATAATTTGCACTGTGATTGCAGTTTCTTCTAAGAGCTTTTCAGTGTTACTACTTTCTGATTCAGAGGAACATCTGGATGAACAAGCCATAAATTATTTGAGGAATAGCAGTGAGTATTTTGATCAACAGAGTTGATGTTGTATCTGAAGAAGTTTATCTCAGTGTATATTATTGACTGTTTTGTCTCCTCAGGATTGACTGGGCAGTTAACCCTCCACCTGTAAAGGCATCAGATACTGATGATGAGGAGCAGGACAGCTCTGATGAAAGTACATCCCTCCACTTCTCTTCGGTGAAGTTTCCTAATGTCTCTTGTACCGCAACTTATTACTACCATCAGGTCACAAATGTATAGCTGCACAATTCTTGGCTACCATCTCAGCTACACTCTGGTATTCTGTTCACCTTATTCTGACACATGCATTTTTTTATTTTTCTTCCTTGTATGTGTATAAACTTCCGCTTATGACACTTGCCTTCATACACATCCATTCTATTTTCATGAAATGTGAAGGCAAAACTCCTCACACCAACCATTGAAACACAGGTTTTCATGAAAACAGCCTTGGTTGTTCTGGTGACCTACTCCACAAACCCTGTTTGATTATGGAGGCACAACTTTAAAAAGACAACATGTCAGTGTCATGTCAGCCCTGTTTGCATGAAGAATAAGGTTAATAGGTGACATTTTTCATCGTCCAGCTAGGATGTTGATACAAGGACTCACATGCCAGTTCTTCTCTTCACAACTTGCAAACAGAGTAGATCCTTCCAGACCTGCCTTGCAATGAAAATGTTTGTTCACATGTTTTGGTAACATTGCCATGTTTGTAACTGTTTGACTGGAAACAGGTTGGGTGGAGCTTTACCAAAATGTTCCAAATTTTGATGTACCAGTAATCGGTTTGGAAGAGACTGACTACGACCTCATGCAGATTTTTGAGTCCCGAACCATCTACAGATCCTGGCAGCTCCACTGCCTCACCAGGCTGGATTCAAATGTTAACTCTACAGAAGGCAGAGGAATTGTTGGTGCCAAGGCATTCGGATTGTGTATGATGACTGCTTGAAGTACCTTGGCCTTTGTTACACCACCAGTGAAACAGTGCACAGCAATAAATGTGACCGTGCAACATCCAACACCATCCACCATTCCTGGTAAACCTCAAAGGGAGGAGCAAGCATGTTAGAATGGGTATGTGACACTTTTGTTGGACCATAACTATGTGGAATGTACATTCAAATGGACCAACATGTACCCTTACCTCCAAAATGTTTTATGAAAAGTTAACCGGTACAAAACTACTATAGCTGTTATATAAGTCTATTTGTTCTTGGATTAGGCTGTGCTGATGGACACATTTGTGTGGCGATGGGTTTACAGCCCTTGATGAAGTATGGACTCCAGGCTGAAAAGTAGTGTCAGGTTTTCCTGTTTGACCAATCAATCAAAGCATAATTACAAGTAAATGTTTTGTATGTTTTAGGACCTGATTTACAGTTGAGTTCACCCCATTGAAGCCTTCAGCATCCAGTGTACGATAGGTGAGTAAAATGCACTCTTGTCAGGTTGCTTCATTTTTGTCTGACATGCAAAAGCAATGACAATATGATTGCAATACATTTTACAACTTCTTACAACTGTTCATTTCCCTTGTACAGTAAAAGCCTCCGGCAAGGAAGGATTGGGACCAATGGCACACCCACCAACATTAACACTGTCCATGAAAATATGAAAATATCTTACTTTGTCTAGGGATTTAATTTTAATTCCTGTAATGTTTTTTACAGGCTGACTAAAATTTGTTTAAAGTTTTTAAAGTTTTGTAAAAAAATTTTAAACAACCATTATCACTACCATTTATGCTTTACCCCAGTTCTTTCATTCTATAACACATAATTTGCAGGTTTCATCTGTCTGTCCTAACGTTATTAGAGGTAAGCCCAGACGGAAAATTATTCTACTCTTTCTTTCTTGGCCAAATGGTAAAACTGGCCTCGGTCTGATTGTCAATGGCGGACAGAAAGGTTTATTAAGTTTATTGTATTTTAAGTTTACTCCGGGTAAAAGAACATTTTTTGAATTAGCTTTCAGTTTGAAAAAAATTGGTTAATGCAACACAAAGTAGTGTAACAACACCATTTTAGTAAACCAGAAAGTTAAAAAAATAGTTATGAAACAAAGTTAAGAACAAAAGGTAAACTAAAAAGCCAGGAAGAAAACCTTTTGTCCCTGGGATCGAAATTGTTTGATTTCAAAACCAACTTGTATTACAAGTCTGTTCCCATCTAGGGACCCATGCCCGTAAATGTAATTCTTAAGGCATACAAACCTGCTCTCTGACCCTGGTTTTCGCCGGGAAGCCCTGTAACGCTTCCCATACTGGGGTGAATCTAGTCCATCCGGCAGTAACCCTAAAGAGTGGTAGGTTCAATGCAGTTGTTTGGGTCTGGCCGGGCTTTTCTTTCGTGGGCATGTCCCCGGTTGTGAAGGTGCCATGGCACCCCCTGGCAGACCAGCTGATGGGGGATTTTGGGCGTAATGCCAGGGGCGCAAACACCAAGCCTGGTTCCCCTGTAGGAATATCATTTGTGAAGGACCCAGTTGCTAAACCCAAATCTTGCGGGGAGGTTCTAAAGGCCATGGTGGGTTAATTATGTAAATAATCACTGCATAAGGGAACATTTACTACTCATAATTTCAATGGTTTCTCTTCAAATAAGCTAACTGTCCGGATGGCGTGGGGCCCAAATCCACTTGAAATACAAAAGTGTTTGGGCATAAAAAAAGTTTGTTTGGAACACCAAGGTCCAAGTAGCCTACCTGAGTTGGGAATTCTCTCAGGCCGCCCTACTCTCCTGTCCTCTTGCCCGGCTGCTACTGCCCATTGCCCCCCCTCCTCTTTCTACAAATCCCCTTTTTTCTTTCTGGTCAGACTGCTCGGCTGGCTTCCTGGCTGGACACTGGGTGTAACATCATCATCATCCCTGCCATAACATAAAACTACCTGCTGGTTTTTATTTGCAAATGTTGGCCAACATTAGGCGCATGGCTACGTTCCATGCTGCCTAAACATGTTCAATGTTTTCTTTTTCTTTTGGTATGCTGCTTTTTTTAATATTTCAATTAAGTTCCTTATTGTGATTTGATTTAGTATTGACCCATTGGATAAATATTTTTCTAAAAAGGTAGGTGTTATGTTTTCTAAAAAAAAAGAAAATCACCAATGCTGTAAACATTCAGAGTTTAATAAAATTGTATTGACCTCATAGCGTTGATAAAAAAAAAAACACATGATTGTGATTTATGTATAGGGAATACATTTTTCATTTTAGCCTAGTGATCTTTCAACAGTGTTTGTTTTACTATAATAGAGATGATGCATTCCGCTTTGGGGGACCCGTAAAATTTAAAATAAAACGGTTTGTTTAATTGGCCTAAAATTGACAGAATCTGATAATTTTTTTTTATCATCTAATGCCTGTCTGTTTTGGTCCCGGGTCCCTTTGCTCTGGTTTTTCTGCCGGGAAAAACTGATTTGTTCGGGCGGGAAAAAGCAATTGCGGTCTCCGGTGAATCTTGAAGTTGAGCCTTTACGTTGGTTGGCTACGGTCAACATCAGCTTCGTTTTGACAGAATTTCTTCAAATTAATTTAACAAATAATGTATATACACCCAAAATATAATTGAACAAAAATGAAACAATTTACGGTAAAGGTGAAGGGAGTTGAAGATGTCATGTCTCAAAATCACCATGTTCCTCCAGGCAAATGGCTCTAGTGTTTTTTGTGAAGGTAGGAACATAGGACTATGCCGTTTCGTTTTTAATCTAGAGTAGCCAATTCAAATTTATTGGGGCATACGCCCCCATCTGGGGTTGGAGGTTTGACGATTTTTTTTAGGCATTACAGGGCACCTTTAACTTATTCTTCAAACACAATTTAGAAAATGGTGGTTTATAAAATTATGGGAGAAATAATTATTAAAATTATTTTTTATTAGTCCCAAAAACCTGGTTTTATTTGGTCATCTGATTTGTCGAAAATTCAGCATTATTTATTAAAATTATTAATTTTACCATGGTGAACATGCAAGGTAATAGTTGCTGCACCAGTTTGAAAGTTCTCCGACGCCTGGGGAGAAAAGCAATTGTCCAAATTGGGGGAAGGGTCTTAAAGGTTAAATAGGGGTTTGACTGTTCTGTTGGATGGAGCCGATTTTTACCACGGCCAAGGCTTTTTCCCCAAGTTTTCCCCTGAAATGTCCAAAGATATTATCTGCCCCCGTGCTGTTTAAACCCCACCGACATAAGTTTCTGCAATTTTCTGGCAGGATGAATTTATTTAGGGATTTTTCACCATTTCGGCGGTCGCTTTTATCTAATACACCCTACCCTGTTTTTGCCTTGGGACAAAATTTGAGTAAAATTCTTTTCTTTCTGGGTCTATAAATTGAAAACATGGTAAAATTTGAAACGTTGGAAAAATGATTAATGCGAAAATGTCATTCCATAATCATGTCTTTTGGATGTTTTACAATACTTGGATTTCATTTTTTTCAAACCCCCAAAGTCTATACCCAGTGAAACCATGTTTTTTTATCAGTTTGGAGGGCTTTTAAACGGGAAAAACAAAAGGAATGATCTTTCCAACAGGGCTCTAATGTGGACAAGGCTTAAGGAATTGTCAAATTAGGTAACCAATCGCTAAGCTGGCAACAAGTAGACTACGATTAATTTTTTTGCCCCATCAAATGTTTAACCTTCTACCTTCCCACAGGGAGGGGGAGGGATGGGCCTAGTGGTTAGAGGTTTGACCCCTAACCCTAGGGTTGTGGGTTGAATCTCGGGGCAATCCAGCCCGGGTTTTGACAAAGGACCGAACCCCAACTTTCTCCCCGGCTGCAGCATAAATGGTTGCCCACTCCCAGGGTGTGTTCATGGGTTGTGTGTGTGTTCATGCGTATGTGGGCACGGATGGGTTAAAATCAAACCCAAGTTATGGATGGGTCCCATCCCGGCTGAATTTCATGTCACTTACATTTTTTTTTTCTCACTTTCAACATCCTGGGTGGTGGTAAGGGTGTTACCATCGAATAAACGGTTTCTGTCAACATAAACAACGGTATCCGGGTGGGTTTTGGGAATAACAACTCCGGGACTCAAATAGAACAATAACAACAAAAGTCCCTCTAGGGATATTTTTGATAACAAACAAAATGTGTTTTGGTGGATCAGGGACTTAATGAAAATGAAATTCATTCTTTGCCAGCAGGAGTGTTTTAAAGCATAGACATAAAGTTGAGAAATGGGGTTTCCCCAGTAACAGCTTGGGAAACGAATTCCCTACCCGCTGTTTATCAACATATAACATCAAGTCTTCCTTCAGAAATACACATATAAAAAACCCTCGTTTTATATTTAAACAAATGTAAGGAATTATTATTATTAACGTGGTTTATTAACGTTACCATTTTATTTAAGGGCCTTTTGTCATCAGTTTTAAAATTGGGTGAGTTCCAAAAATAAATAAATTATGGAAACTTTCCCGTGCCTTTAAAGGCCCAACTTCAGTCTCCATACCTTGCCTTTAATTTCCGTTTGGATGTCACCAGCCAGACCATATAACAACCCGCCGGAAGTTAATTAGGTCCAGGCTCGCCCGATGAAACGTCTATAGTCAAGGCGATATTAGACTCATTCTCCTATTATTGTATTTTAATCATTATTGGCCATATAATTCGCTAAACGTCCGTTATTTAATTTCTCTTGCCCTGTGCTTCAAGGATGAGAAACCTGGGGAAGAGTCTCAATCCAAAACGATCAGCTCGTTTCGATACAAGGTATTTCATTGCCTGTAACAATTCTGGTATGAATATTTTACACAAGCCTCACTAACTAAGTTTAATGCCTCAGTTATTTTGAATGTATCCATTCTTTTGTTTCTTGGTGTTGTTGGTCTCATCATGAACATGGTGGGACGTCACCAATGCATCAGTTTCCAAACCTTACCCAAATATATTTACTGGTTTTGAATACTATATTTAACATGTTCGTTTAAATCCATATTAGGGTTTAATTGTTGAACTTTAAATAAAAACCTCTTTATTTTTAATTGAACCGATCATTTAGATGATAACTTCCGGTGCAGATGGCAAATTTTTCACAAGACCTGGATGCCGGGTCCATTACTGAACTGCTGTTTTAAATATAATAATTTCATTTTAACATCCAGTTTATCAGTGCATCTGAAATTATATTCTTTTTTAGACTATGGTGTTCCTGGCCCTCTTTTTTCACCCTATTTAAAATAGCAAAAGTCGCCAGAAAGAAAGAGTTTCTCTCTTCCCCCCAAACCCGAAATTAATTCATTCAACGGCGATTCCCGCCGACAAGATGGCGATTGACTGGCCATACCCTGATTAATGGCACCATCTGAGGTAACTGGACAAAATTTATTTATTTTTAATTAAATTTTCAAATAAAGGGCTGCACCAAGATTTTCTGACTTTATTTGAACGCTTTGGATTATTAAACAATTATGCAGTAATCGCTTAGCATCCCCTTTAGACAAAAATTGTTCTTATTTGAACCCCTGTCGGCACTGCAAAGTGTCCGCTTTGGTCAACCTTTTGCCTTTTCCGTTTTTAAAAAAAAACCTCCTTCCTGTCTTAAATGCCCCGGCCCAACTACATTTCTTCTTAGTTGGAGGGTTTCCGCTGATGCTCCCGGGAATTACCTCCCATTAGACGGGGTAAAACCTCCCGCCTGAACCCCTTACCTTTTCTCGATTGTGAGGCTTCCCATTCGACACTGAGTATTACTCCGCGATGGTTGCGGTCTCCCGGGAACAACTTTTTTCATCCCGGTCGGGCCCCCATCCGGCGCCGGTATTAAAGTCCCCGGGGATGCTGGCGGAAACCCAACACCCTTACCTTTTTCCTCCAGGGAGGCTTATCCGTTCGTGCCATATTGGCCCCCGGGGGCCCGGCAAACCTCCCCAACACAACTTTACCTTTCTTCTTCATCCGGAGGCATCCGTTAGCCGAGTATTGAGCTCCCAGGCGGAGCCTCCTGGCTGAACAACCTTACCTTTTCCTTTTCCTTGGCCCGGACTTATCCGCGGTGCCTTGAGTATTGAACTCCCACGGATCGGTGGAGTTCCCAGCCATAAACTTTACTTTTTTCCATGCCCAAGTGGGGGCTTACCCGTTCGTGCTGGTATTGAGCCCCACCGGAGGGGAGAGTCTCCCGGTCACCCAACTTTTCGTTCCTGTTCGGGTGGCGGTGCTCGTCCGAAAGATTACTTCCCCCCCTGTCAAATCTTCCCCTCTGGGAGGGTTAGTTTTTCCTGAGTCCCGATCTCCCAGGGACTCAAGCCAGGCGGACCTTTTCCCTCCCCCCGTCAAGGTTACCGCTGGGCCTTGAGTATTTTCTGTCAGATGTGGGGATGCTCCGGTTATTTTCTTTTCGCCCCAACGGGTCTTTATCCATGCCGTGGAGTCTCCCCATTGGGTTGCAAAGAGTCCTCGGGCGCCCCAAAGTGTTTATCTGCTCAAACCCGAGAGGATTCCGCCGCGTCCTGAGTCTTGATCTCCAGGAGGTTCGGGGCCTCCGGTTGGTATCGCCCTGGTTGCCTACTGACGGCAGGCTCATTGCCAGTGGGGCCCGGCCCAACACCTGACCTATTCCTCGGCCGGGCCCTCCTGGTGGGCAATCAATCCCCCTGCCTTGGCCTTCCCGCAAACGGTGGGGTTCGGGTAAAGCGGGAACCCCCCAGGCCCTAAATCCAAATCCCACAAAAGCCCAGTTTTCCCCAAAAGTAAAGAAATCATGGGTACGGGGCGTTTCCAATCTTTTTAAACGTTCGCCGGATGTCAAAAGTATTGGGGGTCCTTTCCGGCGTCCTTTCCGCATTGCTTTTTGGGGGACTTAGGTTGGGGCCATTCCGGGTGGACCCCGGACAACCCCAAATCACATAATACTTCATAATTATATGTAAGTGTGAACTTTGGAAATACTCCTTCCCCTTTTCCGTTTAAAAGTTTTTAGATGGCTCTTGTGGCGAGATGGAGGCCCGAATTTTTAAGGGTCCTAAGGCCTTTGCCGAAGGCCCTTGCAAAGCGAGGCTGAGCACACAGACATTTCACTGACGGGATTCACTGATCAGGCGAGAAGCGTTAAAAGCAAAAAGTGGTTTTGGTTTCCAGGGTAAACAACCCTGCAAGATTACAAAAAAAAACAGCATTAAGGGGTGGATGGAGTTTATTTTTTAAAGGCATCAACGAGTTGTCAAGTTTTTTGTTTGTTCCCTGATTTAAGATGCTTGTTCACAAAGGTTTTTAATGGATTTGCGATGTTTTATTTCTTAAGGATGATGCAATGCCAAAGGAAAGGGTCCCGATGGTGGTTGGAACCGGGGCGGTGGTCGCTTCAAAATTCTCCCCCCTTGTGGGCCCCTTCAATCCAAGACCGGGGGCCCCGGGCGGTCGTCTGCTGCTTTTTCGTTCAGTTTCAGCCTCTGGATTTGATTCCTGGATCAAAATCGGGCTGAATCTGACTGTAACCATGGTTTTTTTGGATGATGGTTTTCCCCCGGTAATGTCCAGCTTCCACATCCTCTCCCCTGGCCGACTTTAGCTCCCCAGCTCCCCTCCACCGGTGGTGTTTTTCGGAAAATCGGTCAGACTATCTTTCTTATAATATAATAAAACTAAAGGCTTTTTATTAGAAGGGCATACACTCTATATGTACTCAAGATTAAAGGGATATTGAGTGAAAATGGCATTTCACCCCCCTTAAAAGTATTGTTCAACAAAATGACAATTTGTTATTTACTATTCCTCATGTTGTTCCAAATATTTTTTTTTTATTATGAAAACAAATTGGGATTTTTAATGAAACCAAATTGCTTTCCTTTTGACAATTCAAATCAAAAACTTTCAAAACAAAAAAGGTCCAACATTTTTTCTGTATGTACATAAAAACCTTTTTAATCACAGTCTTCTGGAAATGAATTTCCCCTTTGGATGGGGAACAATTAACACTAGAATGCACAGGGTCAATTTTACCCTGTTTTTCAAATGTATATAAGATTTAAAATAAAAATCCAATCTTCCGTCATTGACTTTTAGAAAATGTTCATTTCAACAATTTGTTAAAAATTATTTTGAT